>NW_017547161.1:7495659-7515793 GCF_001854935.1 Bemisia tabaci
AAAAAAAAAAAAAAAAAAAAAAAAAAAAAAAAAAAAAAAAAAAAAAAAAAAAAAAAAAGGAAGTATAAAATCCGTTGACTTGGCCGAGAAAGGGAAATAAAACATCAGCTGATAGCAAACAAAGGTTACCAAGGAAACCAAGGAATGGAACTTTCATAAAAGCAGTTTAGTGGAAAACAGCGTAAGTAGGGCACTTACGTTAATTACCGTTTATAAGTAAACGGTAAATGCGATTTAACCGAAAATCTATACAGTTCTTCATCAGATCAAAATGGACAAAATTACAAAGTTTGAGACAGCTAATGTAAATCTAACGATAGTTATCGTGAATGAAAGAATTGCTGACATAGATCCGGTAACTATTATAGATGGGATGGGATGGGATAATTGGAAATTACACCACGGATTGTGCAAAATACTGCAAAAATGGTGCCTCATAGAGAATTGTTGCTATATGACTTTAGATTAGCAACCATTTGAGAGTTAAATGCATTAAAAAACTGGAAATCCATCCTGGTACACATTTCCACAGTGGGGAGGAATTTTCCAGGAGTGTGGGGGGGATCCTTTTGTGTTTGTCAACCAGTGAGGACAAGTTCAGGGAGAATTTAGTCATGTGATTGGTCAGTTTTGTGAGTCATCCCCTTAGTCATGCCAATGGAGGATGTAATTATGGAGAAGCTAAAGGCATCTCTTGAGCTGCTGACACTAAGTCGTCAAATTCTAGATGAATCCATCCTTTATCGGGACTGCAAAAAGGATAACGTACAAAACCGACCAATCACATGACTCATTCTCTTCAACCTTGTCTTACCCATGGGCCAAAAACGAAATTTTAACAATCAGACTAGATGTGCTGATTAATTTTGATTCCTTAAACTGGAGGTGATGGAGCACATCTTTCATCAGTAACTCCCGGTAGAAAACCTAACCTTGCTTTTCAACAACAAAGCATCTTCTCATCGAAGTTCTGAAGTTGATATCATCAGAAACTGGGTCTTGCCGACAAACTAATCAATGAATCTTTCAATGAGGGGTAAAAATTGCATCCTAAGCTAGTTTTTATCAGTAAACCAACGGATCATTTGAGGGAACACCTCCCTCAAAACACTCGGACGTACCAGTCGCTCACACGAACGGAATTAAGATCGCATCGACGGTAGTGCAAGCTATCTACATTACTTGAAAGATAAAAGGAGACGCTGGTGCATTTTTAACGATGTGCCAAAATTTTCAGAAATCAAGGAGTTGTCGAATTGAAATATTGCAGCATCCCGGCTTCGGCGAACGGCAACAAAGTGGCGCGACGCCGCTTCGCGTATCCACCGCCACGGGCATTATATCGAGTGGATTAGGATGAAAATGCAAAATAAATATGTTCATAAGACGGTAAAACTTACCAAGCTTGTTTCATCTTGAGGCTTGGGGCGTAAATTCAATAAACTTAATAAAAATAATTCATCCCAGGACACTCGGTGCAGTCGGTGCTGTTAGCTACATGGAAAACGGTTACACAAAACAAAAACATTAAATTTCAATGAGCAGTTGCAGTACTGCCGTCATGGAGAACGTCAAAATTTGCAGCGCGCGGTTTGCATCTTGCATCGCCCAATACTCAGCCATCATCTGATCTCGCCGGATCTCCCGCCCTTTTCTATCCGCGATTTGGCTCAAAAATGCTATTATGGAGGAATTCAACCCTTTTCATTCTTGTTACGAAAGGCTAATACAGTTTTTCTAAAGAATTTCCGCGGATTTTCTTCAGTCGCCGGACGGGACCCGAGTAATTGCTGGAGTGTGGCGCGCCTTCAATCCGGCTGACAGCAACATGCTTACACCCGTGGTCGAATAGTCGTATCACTGCGCCTGCCGTGAGTGAGTTCAAATATCCATTCCTGCACGCGTAAGAGAGCGTTTTTAGCTCCGACTGCAACGTTGCAGACCTCAACTACTGTCTTATTTTTAATCATTCTTCTTACGAAAGGCAAATACAGTTTTTCTAAAGAATTTCCGCGGATTTTCTTCAGTCGCCGGAAATTTTGACGCAGTATTTTCGCTCGTTTCATACCTCATTTTCAAAAAATGAATTTAATAAACCCGATCCAAGATTCTGAATCGTTACAATTCAGGGATATACTTTCACTCAAATTGTGGTAAACACGGGACAGAGAGTCAAGGATAATGACGTGCAGTCCTCCCTTTGCGGCGATTTTAGCGGCGCGCCAGCCAGGGAGATCGCAACCAAGGTAGATTTACACAGGTATGGAAAAGTTGAAAATTTCCCATGAGCCTCAGTACGTGTCACATGACCTCGTGACGTAGGTTAAGGGGCCCGTTTTTAAATTAAATTACAATCAAATTAACATTCAAACCAAAGACATAAAGACGGAGCACTAAAAGCAAAAAATGAAGCTTCTAGAGCTTCTTTTCAATCACCTCTACTATTGGCTAGAGGATTGGCGGCGAAATCGGGACAAGTTTGAATTCAAATGTAGGGCGGGAACTAATAAATAAAATTGCGGAAACAAAGTATTTTAGGTTGATTTTTGCCCAAATTCAGGTACACACTCATATTTTATTAACTTTAGGTTAGTTTCGGTCCGTCGTCGACCGACTGATTTCATTTGGGAGTAACGTAGATCTAGAACTGTAACGGCCTGTTTGAACCTGCAGAACCACCATAAGCAGAAGAAAAACTAACTTTATCTGAGATTACTGCCTGTTACCGAGCAAAAGTAGGTGTAATATATTAGGACGCAGACCGAACTTTCTTAATATAATCGTTTTAAGCATTTAAAACACGTTTCGAAGAAGAAATAAGGAAAAATCAAGAGGACAAGTTCAAATCAAATTTCCGTTTGCCGCCATGGATTCCCGCGCTCATTTACACACTCACACAAACGCGCAGCGCCGAACCTAGCTTCACTTTTTCCCCGTGCTTTTAGATACGAGCACTCCGTCTTTATGTCTTTGATTCAAACGTTTGTGCGTTTAAACGCTAAAATTAATATAGCATAACCAAAATTGTGCAAAAAATCCCACAAAATTTTGACAAACGATAAACCGAACATAATAAATCAAAATAATCAAAACATCCAAAATGGCTGACGTTAAGGGGCCGCTGGAGAGCCAATCAGAGGCCAGTTGTTTAGTTCTGTCCATACCTGTGTAAATCTACCTTGGATCGCAACTTGACTGAAGTGGGGAGTGGGCTACAGAGTTACCTACAAAGTTGATGTCCAATGTTCTCGGAACAGGTAGTGTTCTGAAAGATCCGGAACCTTCATAATCCAGCGGAATTTGTTCCGGGATCAATGTTTACCGTTAATTAATTAAATTAATTATTTAATCCATTTTGGAAACAAATCATCCATTTTTTTAAGAGAAAAAGAAAATCAAATCGTCCGTTTTGACGGATTATATTTATTGAGGATGGATATCGAAGACCATCCTCTGAAAATTTCGAGAAAATCCAAAGGGGAAATTTCATGCGATGTTGTTGAATTGCTCCATCATCCATAATTCGCGAGTCGCGTAAATTCAGGGCAGGCTCTCAGGTTTTCAAGTTTTCATTCGTGCATCCCCTTTCACGCATAAGATATTGAGTATGCACACCCAGAATCATCCTTGGAAAATTTCGATAAAATCCATGGGGGAAACCTCAAACAATGTTGCCGCATCCATTGCCAATACGAGACAAGTCGCGTAAATTCGGAGCAGGCTCTGTCGTTTCATCAATTTCATTTGTTTATCCTATTTGACAGGATTATATTTATGGAGGATGGACATCGAAGACCATCCTCTGAAAATTTCGAGAAAATCCAAAGGGGAAATGTCATGCAATGTTGCTGAATCGCTCCATCATCCATAATTCGCGAGTCGCGTAAATTCAGGGCAGGCTCTGAGGTTTACAATATTTCATTTTTTCATCCCCTTTGACACATAAGATATTGAGTATGCACACCGAGAATCATCCTTCGGAAATTCCGAGAATATCCAAGGGGGAAATCTCTAGGAATGTTGTCGCATTGCTGCATCATCCATAATTCGCGAGACGCGTAAATTCGGAGCAGGACTGTCGTTTCATTAATTGCATTTGTTCATCCAATTTGAAAGATTTTACATATATTGAGTATGGACACCCAGAATCATCATCAGAAAATTTCGAGAAAAACAAAGGGGGGTATCACGAGCAATGTTGCCGTTTCCATTATGATGCATGATGATTCTTGAATTGGCCGCCAAGAATTTTTTTTTATCTTTATTTCAGCTAAATTTTTCTTGATACATGAATGAAAATATTGAATTAAGCATATATATAGTTTGTAGTAACCAGATTATGATCAGAATTCTTGATTCAAGAGAAAATACTTCTTGGCAGCAAATTTGACATTTTTTTTTTTCTTCCAGTGATTATTTACTGGGACGTAGCCCCTTAGTAATTCAAAATCTACGAAACTTCATCTCTCTTGTGTGAAGAGGTTAAGATTTTAGTAATCTATTTTAAATACTGCAAAACGTTCATGGTTTAAAATTAATGAGTTTCTCACTCATGGTCACTCTTATTTTTCAACCAATGTTCGTCGTTGTTGAAAATTGAATGTCTCTTTTTACAATGTTGATGATTTCTTGTCACATTGCCTGTATTACTTACGATAAGCTAAGGAACATTATTTCTTGACATTTTTGCTGGTTATCCTGCATCATGTGCAGAATATTTGGTAAAATTGTGAATAATTCACTGATTTTCATTGTAAGGAAAAAATTTAAATGAAAATGAAACATCATCAGCTCTTCTTGAAACATTCCAAATGAGGAAAGTGTTTCGAGACTTTCGCCATAAAGCCATCTCAAGACAATCAGATTCAGAAAATAGGGAGAAATAAAAAATTTGTGGCCTTCAGGAGCAAAATGCGACTATTATTAGTCAATAAATGACTGGAAGAAATTTAAAACACACATGAAAAAATATTTCACTCACTAATATTAGTCATGAGAAAAAATGGTGTATGGAAAAAGAGATGTTGATAAATAGACATAAGGTAGTAGAAAAAAGAAAATTTATTTAAGTTCTTGAAAACAAAACAAAAAATCAGTAATTCCCTGTTGACTTGCTAACGTAATGATATTTCAAGGGAATACAAGTACAAAATATGGGTTGAACATGCTAAAGAAAGGCTCAGGTGAAATTCGCCATATTTGCTTTGTTAGTCTAAGAACGAGATTGTTTACATGAGCGCATGAAATTTATTCAAGTTTCCGAAAATAGGAATAAAAATCAGCATTACTCTGTTGACTCACTAACGTAATGATATTTCAAGGGGATACAAGTACAAAATAAGGGTTGAACATGCTAAAGAAAGGCTCAGGTGAAATTTGCCATATTTGCACTGTTAGTCTCAGAACGAGCTTGTTTACATGAGCGCATGAAATTTATTCAAGTTTCCGAAAATAGGAACAAAAATCAGTGTTACACTAGCAACTCAATGACGCATTTAAACACTAATAACTGAATATTAAAATTAGCAAGTAAACAAAATGACCATTAAATTTAAAATATATATATATATATATATATATATATTGTTTAAAAAGGGCAGTAAGAGAGAAGTAAAACAGTTTTGCGCAGCGTCAATTCAGTCTAAAAGTAATCATTGAGGAACAAAAATAGTTGGCATTTTCTTTCGAGACCTGAGTTCTAGCATAGAGAAAAAAAAGGAGGTGTTTGCATTTCGGGCATCTTGGAATATTTTGATGACTTGATGACGTAGCTGGGTACAGGGACGTCCCCTTCACACTGTACCCACCTACGTCATCAAGTAATCAAAAAATTCCAAGATGCCCGAAATGCAAACACCTCCTTTTTTTTCCCTATGGAGTTCTAGGCTGCCTGCTTCAAACATCTGAAAACATGAGAAAAGAAAAAATCATAAACTGTCAAATAAGTGGTACAGCAGAGCAAGTTCCGGTTATAAAAGTAGTAGTCATTCGATCAGACAGGGTTGCCACAAAAATTGGAAAATGAAATTCCCTGACATTTCCCTGTTACATTTTGGTGAAATTCCCTATCAATTGAAGATATGGCAAATGGCTAAGAGAACATAATTGAAAATAGTGTTTGGGCAAAATTTGTAGTTTGAGACCTCAAACCCAGTTTAGAAAGCAAATAAAGAAGATTTAACTTCCCTGACATTTCCCTTTACTTCCCCTTTTCCTTGACTTTATGAAATTCCCGGACTGTGGCAACCCTGCCCCTTATGAGGTGTTGCCAAGTTATGTAACCCATAATTCTAAGTTTCATAATTCATCTTTTCTGGCATTTATCATTTCGTAATTGAGTCATGTCGTGCGAAAGTCTGTAATGTATATTTTCCCAGCTTTTAGTTTTCTTGTGCTTAGAATAATTTTCAAGATTTGACACCACCATCAAAGTGTAAAACGAGTACATTCATCATTAAATTCAACTCTCGAATGTTTATCAACTCAAAAAAACTCAAGACTGGAAGAATGGACATGAGCGGCCTCTGCATAAAACGATTGAAATTTGTATAGCTCATGATAAGCCAAGGATTAAAAACAAACATCACTGGTCAAGAGGACCACACACCTTGAGATCGAAAAAAGTAATTCTATTATTACCAACCGCTGCCTCACCAAAAGTTTTTTTTCTTTCTTCCTACAAAGAACATACGTGTCTCTTATGCCATTCACTGTCATCTGCCGATTTCTAGTTGGATGAAGTTTTCTGTATTCACAAGTCCACTGGACAATGAACTGCTTTACCGGTACACTCTTTGAAGAAACTCAATAATCTTCCATTACTTTTAATCCTCCTTCAGCTTTGGCTTCAAAACATCACCTTAGTGGAATGCAAATAGTCTCGGACTTCATTAACGTTTTGAAAACTTGACTTAATTATATCAGGCCAAGGCTTATACCCTTTATTAATGGGAGATCTTCGTATTTAATTTGCCATTTTCCCCTCGAAAGCTCCTCTTATCTCAATTTCAAGGATATGAAGGTGGAATGAACATGCATGAAATCTCTCTTCAAAATTTTCTGGAGGATAATACCATCATCATTAAATTTACACAAGTTTCGTACCTAATCCTCATTGGCAACTGTTTCGTGACCACAAGCTCCACATTTCCAATTGACAAGTTCTCACTTCCGAAAATTTGTAACTGTAGCATCCGTTTCATCTCACCGCATTATTTCGAAACATATCTCAGTTGACAAATACGAAAAGTGTCCTCAGTATCAGAAAATTTAACAAAACAAAAATAATAAACAGCTAGGTCATTGCACTATTGAAAAACTTTTTAAGCAGATTTTCTCGAGGAACTTTTTAAATCTTGTCCTCATAGACCATACTTGAGAAGATGGATAAAAACAAAATTTGTAAAAAAGCTGATTATCTTGAATGACTAACCTGAAGGAGGAGTAAAATCTTAAGGAAAAACCCTTCACTTCCAAGAATGATTTAGTACATATACAATTTTTAAGTGTACTGGCAAAAAATTGAAAACTCACCTAGTTATCAGGCTTGTCGCAAGAGCTGCATCCCGTATAATCTACTGCATCTGTGAATGAAAAAAAAACATCCAAGTTAACTAATCAGGGAATTTCGTACAGTTCAGTACATAAGTGTGATTTCGAAATCACAAATTTGAAAAACAGTAAACGTCAGTCAATGATTATATTTCACTGTCGACACAACTACATATATCTATCATCATACTTTTCTAGTCAATGTTTCCGGCTTGTGATAACATAACGAGCACCTAATGAGTAGAGTTTGTTTCATTTTGAACCTCAGCATCGAGTATTCGAAAGTAAAAGATTGTCTACCGAAAATTTTATTTCAGAGAAAATCCCTAATTGAAGATTGAACACCATGTACTTCCTCCATTACTTAAACTGCGCCTAAACTCTAATTCCTTTGTGACTTGCTGAACCTTTGAAAAGGGGTACGGAAAACAGCAGATGGCTGCCCTGTGCGGGTTTCTAACATATTTTTTTTCTTTGTTTTCTTTGTTTGAAAACATGCACAAGTTATTTTATTGGCAAGAGACTTTCTGCTGCTGAGATGATATGTTCCTTATTATTTAAGTTTTTTTTTCAACATGAATGGTAATTGAGAGGGGTGGGTTTGTAACTAAAAACATGTCGCCTTTCTCATTTTAAACAGAAAAATTAGAGTACTGAAGTCTTTGTCCATTAGTTGCCAACGCATAGATGATGCAGGGGTAGAGATGACAACTATACAGTGGATCAGGGTTATATGTTCCCCCATAAACATGAAAACTTTGTAAAATTCGCATTCCATTCTCTCTCTATGATCTTTAGTTCAGTTCTATTGTACAGAAACATGTATAAGCTATATTCATTTTATTGGATACGCCATCTTGCGAGGATTCAGAAATCTTGTACTCCTGAAAATGGGCTTAATGGCACTAATGCCTGTTTACCAAAAAAATCCTTAATAAATTTGTTGTCACTTCTGATATCCAAGTTTCCTCTTTGCTCTTCATTTACCGGCAAAAATGTAATTCTCCCCTGAATTCATTCAAGCAAGCATGAGACACTACAGCCTGATTGTTAAAGCTTTATCAGGCTTTGTCAGCAGGCTAACACATGATAATCTTTTAACTGATCGATTTTTTAAGTCTTTTTGTGCTGACATAAGCATCAATAATCAGGCTACTGGTCGACAGACACTTCGGATCGCCTAAAATTTGTCACTGATTCTAGGTGGGCTTTTCGCAATGATGTTGAAAAGGTGCATTTGACAATCACCTACTTCCAATTGGGGAAAGAAAAGAAGACACATATGTCACATCCGAGAATCACACAATTCAACATAAATTTAGATGGTAAAAATAATAACTGATCCACTCAGGTTGATGCGATAATTGGCTCTTCTTTCCTTTCCCCTGTCCTCCATTATTTACTCAGTTCCCAAACAACTGAATTTCCTGTGGTAAACTGCGATTTTTTTTGGAGTACATGCAAAATTTGATTTTTCCAAGCATACCTTGAGGATCCGGAAAACCCAGCGTAATTTTCGAGATCAGCCCTAAAAATACACCTAGAAAATTACATTCCTTCTTGTGACAACTTTTTTCTCTTTTTGATACAACCAATGTGAGCTTGGTTCATCTAGAAGATACGCTATCAGAGACTTGCAATTGGTCTACTGTCGTCTGAAAATTCTGTGTTTCTGCAACCCATCAACAATTTGGATCTAAACAAATACACGTTGAAATTAAATAATGTGCCCTTCTTTCCTTTATTCATCTGATAAAATAGTGATAAAATCTGTATTTTTATGGCTGCCTAGTTCCGATGTTGTAAATACTTTCACTTACCAGTTCTCGATGTGTCTGCGGATGGCGGCTCCTCTTCGGAACTGATTGTTATTTCTCCTGCAACACGAATTTTCAATAGTATAATTAAAAGAAGAAACCTTTACTAAAAGAATTACAGTAACCCCTAAAAACAGTAATCCTGTTTAACAACATAACCTCATTTGGTACGGAGTGTACACTCATGAAAAAGGATTGCCGAAACACACGCAGCTCTTCCTGGACCAACTTTGAAAAAAACTTTGATTTTCCGCTACTTTGAACAACTTTTCTCAGATAAAATTTGATTAGATGAAAAACAAAAAGGGGTGAAATTCCCAAAATACTGATCAATTTTGATAACAAGTTCGAAAACTTAGATAATGGATTTGTTGGAAGTAAAAATTCTTCGTCTCAATTGCCAAACCTAATTCTGGAACCAACGCCTGCTTAAAATTACAATTTTTCTTGTTATTTTTCCTTCCAGAAGACAATGGACAAGATCAATTGGACACAGTCCAATAACAATGGCTTAGGAGACTGTGCAAACAATTGAACTTAATTATTAGCTGCAAATCTACTGCATCATTTATTTTTTTTTCCTCCTATACATATTTATTTTGAAGGTCAAGTATAACCCTATTTTCGGTTTCCTTACAGAACAGAGTGATTTCTTAATCCTCTGAAAGCACCTGAAGGAGACTAATATTTAACCCCCTCTGAAAATGCTCAAAGGTTCCTTGACAAAAATGCCACAAGATGGAGGAGCTGTCCTGCTTCATTGAACTCATATAAAGAAACTTCACTTCAATTTTCCTCTTGAAGTAATGGTCTGGCAAAACTCCTTGTAGTTTTAAAATTAAAATGTTATCCCTGCAACTGCTAAATAGTGTTAATTTTCTGACAGAGGAATGTTGATTCTACAGTTCCTCTTACGAGAGAATAAATTAAAGACATTCTCTTTTCCCTTTTAGAAAACAGACGTGCATCATTCCCTAACAGCAACGATGAGGAGGGCACCTGACTTATCAAAGTTCTTCCCCTGTTGCCAACTATGATTGCTTATCGTGACAATTCACGGTGGAAAATGCCACCAATCAAAAAAGTAGACGTTGAACTGTCTTTCTTAAATACCCCTCAAACATGTATCATTGTCTGGTTCTCAGAAAATATCAAGAGAGGGAGAGAAAATGAGGTTCTAAGCTAAGTTATGGCAGCCTTTGTGCTATGGATAGTCTAGATGTATTGAGTCTTTCCTTACCTTCCCTCAAGTACATCATAAACGTTGACAAATTGCCAGCCTCTTTAACTGAAATTTTTCTTTTGAACTGCTGTGAATTGGACCTACTACATTCCAACATATGAAAATAGGAATATGAAGTGCACATCCTATTCCACTTGTAATTTTTTTTCGACTGTAACCATTACAACTTTACTTATGTACGAGGGTCGTTCCAAATAAAAGTATCTTTTTGCCGTAACTTCTTAACTACTGCATGAAATAAAGGTCTGAAAAAAACTCTTCATTGGTCATGATGTCCCCTTTCTTGCAAGGTTTTATTTTTCCTTTAAAATTTGGTTCAGCAGAATGTCAAAAAAGTTGTTTTTATGAACTCACTTCCGGACTACATGGGTCCAAAATTTCACGCTACCAGTCCGTCCGAAATTTAAACAAGACGTGAGACAAAATGTAACGTTGGACAAGCTTATTAATCCCCTCAGCATACAACTCCTCATAGATGAACGATATTTCTGGGTAACTCAATGATCCGATAAGAAAGCCCCCTAGAACGCTTGTGATGCAATTTCACAAAAAGTAGCTGAAATAAAACTAATACCACGCTGATGTCCACATTGTGGTGCATCTTTGGTGATCTTATAAAAAAAGAACCTTTAGCTAAGAATTGTGGCTGTCTGATGTTACAAAATCCTGATTGCACTTTGACACCGAGTGGTTGCTGCAGCGATGTACCGGCATGGAATTTTAAACCTGTTTGGTGGTGAGGTGGGTTCACAAAAAAACAACTTTTCTGCCATTTTACTGAACAAAATTTAAAATACTATAGCTCGTTAAAAAGCTGACATTATGACCAACAAGCGGATTCTTACGGATTTTAATTTTATGCAGTAGTGTAGAAGTTTCGGCAAAAAGATACTTACTTTAGGAAGTCTCTTCTATTTAAAATCTGCCTCTTCTTTAATTTTTTTGAAAATTACCACTCCTAGACTTCTGGGAGAAGTATAGCGGTTTTGCGTTCAAGTTTGTTCTACTATTTCACCTCATTGACGATGAGCCTTGACCGACTCAGAGAACTGACCCTGATAGTTGCAGGAAAGAGGTGATGAACAAAAATGTTTTAACTGCAAGCAAATCTTTCAACGTCAGAAGCTTCAAGTATCTAAATTTTTTCTTTCTAGCATTTACTTTGGATTCACATACCATTCATATTTACTTAGCATTTACACTGAAGGTTTCATTCACCGTTGTAACATTTTTCTTCATCAACTTGTTCCTGCAACAGTTCCATTGTTCCGACCAAGTCTAAACCAACCTTGTGATAAGAAATGTGTTATCTACGGTGCAAATTTTAATTCCTAACCCTAGCTTCCCCCTCAAGAATGGGAAATATTAATACTGTGAGTAATTTCCACAATAATATTAATAAGATGTCTTACCCAGACATGATGGCTTCTGTGGAGGAATCGATGCAGGTGCTGGAGGTGCTGGTTGCAGTGGAGGTTGCTGTGGAGGTTGTGGAGCAATTATTTCGGTGGGCGGTCCTACATGCCCACGGCCCCAGCTTGTCCTCCCCCGACGCATTGAAATGTCTGAAAGAGGGAATCCAATAGTTGATCAAAAGATGAATTTTCATAAATAGTTTAAAACAATAAAAGGACTTAGGACGACCAGAAATAACTTCCCAATACTGCCTATTTTTCCTGCAGTGAACGACTAATACACTTTCATGTTCTTTACGAAGTTGGAGGCAACTGGAAAATTATCTACTTTAAATAACATAACCTTTCAACTAATTATTTACTTGCTTAGGCCACTAATTACTATCAGATGATTGTTAATGATGACAACCCAGAATTATCCTCTTCTTCATCAGAATTGAAGGATGTACAGTTCAAGCATTTTTTACAACCTTCCTTTTCTAAGAAATCCTCAGAAATATCGCGATCCCAAAGTCAACCACAAATTGGGTACTTCCTTGAGAGAGAATATTTTGAAGGAGTGACTATACATTCCGTCTCAATTTGTGTCAACCTCATTTCCCCCTTCATGCTTTTCTATTAGTTACTGCCTTTCCACTGAAGCGCACCCCTTTGTGCCAAAAAAAAAAAAACTGCAAAATACACCATGTGATTGGAAATATGAGTTTCTTTCAGTTACTCCCTCATTCATAATCTAGAAAACTAAAATTTAATTTAAGTGCTGATGGGGCAAAAGTTTGTGCAGATTTTTTTCTTCATACTGAAGTCACTTAGCCATTAATGACTGACATCTATGATGTTCTAAAGGTGGAACTGCTTTTCAGTCTTGTCAATCTATAAACTGTCCTGTAATAATCCTGTAATTAATTCAATAATCCTGTGAAAAGATGCGATTAATCAGAAAAAAATCAGAAAAATTATTCTTCTTGTTCCATCTGTAATTTTAGGAAACAGATTATCATGATTTATAGAATTAAATAAAGACGTAATTTACTTATCTATCACAGAAAAATTGATTCCACCAATAATAATCTTTATCACAACAGCTACAATACAAGCTAGTGGAGAATCTAAAATAAATAAACCCAATACAATTATTAAACAAATGTTAACATACAGGGTGTTTCAGACCACCCGTACCAGGCCTTTTTCTCGGTTGGTTTAGGTCGTACGAAGTCGGAGACCGCGGGATTGAATAGGAAATTGACCCCAAGGAATCCGAATTCTGTGGTCCCGAAACCCCCCCACCCTTCCTTGGGGGGTAAAGGGGGGGTCACGATGCTAAAAGTCACGGTTCCCGACCGAATTGCGGATCGATCGCATCAGAATTGAAAAGCACGGAAAATTTCACGTGGAATTGACCCCTAAAAATCCAAAATCGGACCATCCAAGGCCCAAAAATGATCCCCTAAAGAGGGGGACAGTACCCCCCTCCATAATTTCTCTTTGGTCTCAAAATTGACGTAAATTCTCCAGAAAAAGACGGTTTCCCAGGTAATCGACCTCGAGAAATCCAAATTTCATGGTCCCGAAGCTCCTCTAGCCCCCCTTGGGGGGTAAACGGGGGGGCCCAATTTTAAAAATCGGGGCTCCTTTCCGAATCGCAAATTGATTGCATCCAAATTGAGGAGCAGAACACATTTACATCTTAAGTGACTCCTAAGAGTTCTAATTGACCCCCCTGAACGGCAGAAAGTAATCCCCTGAGGAAGGGGGCCTCGCCCCCGCCAAAAATTTCTCAGGATTCCTCTTTGGTCGCAAAATTGACGTCGATTCTCCATAAAAAGACGGTCTCCCATGTAATCGACCCCGAGGAGCTCAGGGAACATGAAATTTAGAGTCCTCGGGGTCGATTACATGGGAAACTGTCTTTTTCTGGAGAATCGAAGTCAATTTTGCGACCAAAGAGGAATCCTGAGAAATTTTTGGCGGGGGCGTGGCCCCCTTCCTCAGGGTATTACTTTCTGCCGTTCAGGGGGATCTATTAGAACTCTTAGGAGTCACTTAAGATGTAAATGTGTTCTGCTCCTCAATTTGGATGCAATTGACGTCGATTCTCCATAAAAAGACGGTCTCCCATGTAATCGACCCCGAGGAGCTCAGGGAACATGAAATTTAGAGTCCTCGGGGTCGATTACATGGGAAACTGTCTTTTTCTGGAGAATCGAAGTCAATTTTGCGACTAAAGAGGAATCCTGAGAAATTTTTGGCGGGGGCGAGGCCCCCTTCCTCAGGGGATTACTTTCTGCCGTTCAGGGGGGTCTATTAGAACTCTTAGGAGTCACTTAAGATGTAAATGTGTTCTGCTCCTCAATTTGGATGCAATCAATTTGCGATTCGGAAGGGAGCCCCGATTTTTAAAATTTGGCCCCCCCGTTTATCCCCCAAAGGGGACTGGAGGAGCTTCGGGACCACGAAATTTGGATTTCTCGAGGTCGATTACCTGGGAAACCGTCTTTTTCTGGAGAATTTACGTCAATTTTGAGACCAAAGAGAAATTATGGAGGGGGGTACTGTCCCCCTCTTTAGGGGATCATTTTTGGGCCTTGGATGGTCCGATTTTGGATTTTTAGGGGTCAATTCCACGTGAAATTTTCCGTGCTTTTCAATTCTGATGCGATCGATCCGCAATTCGGTCGGGAACCGTGACTTTTAGCATCGTGACCCCCCTATACCCCCAAGGGGGGTGGGGGGGTTTCGGGACCACAAAATTCGGATTCCTTGGGGTCAATTCCCTATTCAATCCCGCGGTCTCCGACTTCGTACGACCTAAACCAACCGAGAAAAAGGCCTGGTACGGGTGGTCTGAAACACCCTGTATATGTGATTTATAAAAAAATTATACTTAATAGGTAAGATAATATTTGTAGCCCAAAAAGTTGACGTATTAAAAACTACAGAAAAAGGAATAGTATTCAACAAAGAGAACATAGGTGCAGGAACATAGGAACATTTCAACATAGGTTCATTCATAGAGTTGCAGTGTGACATCTTGTCAATGATACATAGGCAGTATGTTCTGGCCTTAACAGATGCTAATTTGTGTAATTTAAGGCTGCTTCTGCTTTCTTGAGCAATAAATGGAGAGAGAACATTACTAGTGCTACTGTCTCAAAGTTTAAAACCCATTTTTGGCACTTGGCACCAGGAAACGCTGGTTGTCCTCTTTGAGTCAGTGGGTTTTCTGCCTCAGAAGAATCATAAATCATTGACCCATTATCGGAAGTGATTTTATCAATTAGTTTAGTAAAAAAAGGGATTCCCAGTTTTAAACTTGAAGATAAATAATTTACTAATTCAATATACCCTCTTTGTAATTATTTTCCTCCAACACATCTTGGAGACTGATTTCTTTCCAGAATTTGTTTCATATGCTGACTAAGCAAAACCAAGAAACATTGGAGGAGGTATAGGGTGGTTGTCATTGAGAAAAAGAAAACCAATTCCTCAACTTTTGGAAAATGGTACGTCGCTGAAAACTCATCGTTTTGCCTTCAGAAAGGAGGGAGGGAGTACCGTTTTGAAAGTGATTGGATAAAATATGTTTCTTCATCTTTAAGTTCCTTTAAAATTATTTAATTAATTAGATACAATTTCCAAGCTGTAGCAACTTTTCAATGGGGGAAGAATGCAATTTCTCAATTTTTAAATTTCCCTGTTGGTTATTGCAAGGTATCTACTGCACCACTTACATTAATTTGCCCAAAATTTGTTTTGGGTTCACATCACTCCTGAAGCATCACATGGAAGGGAGGGGGAGGGGGTGTCATCCACTTGATTTTCAAAAAGGAAAAAAATAAGAAACATCCTACTTCATATACACAACAGCCGTTATTTCCTTGAGAGGCAACTGAAACTGTTTTCTTGTGTGCTGTTTAAGGGGGCAGTTGGTCATGTTCAATAGTTGGACGATGACATTTCCACACGGATCTACGGATAGTTTCTAGTGTTCATCTTCACTCAACAATAAAAGGGAATAATGACAAAGATACGTACCCTGCCTTGGCGAAACGATGTCCGCGTACGATTCTAGGATTTGAATCGCTTGCTCGACTGATCCTCCTGGGAACAAAAATATTCTTTACTTACGGGCGGAAAAGTTATATTATTTACTACCTTCATTTTAACTGGATTGTGGTAAAGTTCCGCTAAAGGGCTCATTCAACTTTTCAATTTTTTGCCGTTTTTGACTATTTTTTTGTCACTCTTTCTCGATAATTATGCAACAGAGGAGAATATTACAGTACATCTTTTCAAAAATGCACGCTGTTTGTAGGTTAACTCAAGTTTTACGTGAGAAAATTTGAAAGAATCTCCTAAAAACTGGCCAAAAATGGTGACAATGGACCAAAATACCCCTCACATTTCACTGGACATCATTTAATTTTAAAGGCAAAATATGGAGCGTCCCAAAAAATACATCCGTGTCACCTCTCAACGGAGTGATAATAATTGAAAAAGTGTAAGAAAATAAATTCGTGTTTTTCCAAGAATTGGGTTTTAGGGACTGCTGCTTCCTTCTATTGGCTCTGCTCAGTGAAATATTTGGTGTGCAGTCTACCTGGGCCTATAACTGTGGAAATGAGAATTGTGTAGCAAAACCCAGGCGCAGGCAGGAAATGTCCTTAACGCTACGCATTATACAAATCTGCAGTTGTCCCCGAATAAGATAATCGTTCAGAAGGCTATCTTTTTCTTCTATTGGCTTATTGACTTATATTCCTTATGTGAAACCTACAGCCATCTATACACAAAATTTCATACTTGATATTATAAGAAATGTAGGGGTAAGGAAATGTTTTATAGATAGAGTAATTTGTTTGTTGAAGCCGTCACCATTTTCACGCCTAGAGACCCTTCTAGGCGACTTCCTATACCGGGATATACTGGGTCATGGAAAACATTCAAAGTGAACATACAGAAGATTTAGGATTTATATTCTTTCTCTTTTTTTTTTTAAGATTTTGGAAGATTAGGATATTGACTACTAGCCTTTGGAAGTGGATATCGGACGGTTTTATTAAAGAATATGACTAAGAAATAAAAATTGTTAAAGTCTTCCTGTAAATAGTTAAAAACATTCCTAAAGCAGCCACCACCCGCAGCGAACCAGGTGGTATTTACTCCTAAAAAATAACTAATACAGTCGGATATAGCTTATGATTCTAAGTATTTTTTTTTTCTTAAAAAGATTTATATTATTGACTTTTAAAAAATTAGCAATGATTTAATATATCTTGGGATCTGGGGTGTGAAGTATATATGGGACGTTGAATGGAGGAAATTAGTTATTTTCAATTAGATTTTGAATCATCATATCTCGATTTATTAGATTTTGACATTCAAATTATAAGTCGTTTAGGTCACCATAGTCTACATTCGCATAATTCTGAGTCTTTCAGATTTAAGTTCTTTAAATGAACTGGGAAGTTTCCATGTCCTATTCGAAGTCTAATTAAGTTTTTTATTTCACTATGATTCCATTTTAGTTCATCAAACCAAGGTTTTTGATTAATTTTTGGGCAAATTGATTTTTTCGTAAGGCTATCAATTACCGATTTTGAAAATAAATTTTAGATGTTTTTTCTCTAAATCTCCGATTTTCCATTCTCCTACATACTGCTTTAGACAATAGTTCAAAAGATTGCTAATGCACCATCCCAATAACCAACCAATAATATGCCTCAAGGCATGGAAACGGAAAAATGAAATAAAAAGATCCATCGATGAGTATGAGAGCTTCACATAATAATAACCGTTTTTGTCATGTTTCCTGCTGTTTTCATGTCGAAAATAATTTTCTTACAATTTAAATAAATATCCTTACTCGAAACATGCTGAACTGGGTAATCTGTTGCAGCCTCCATTGTGTGGTGGGAAAATTCTCTCAAGTTCAGGCGGTAATGAAGAGAATATCCCACATTACATTGAGAGCCCACCTCCGTATCTTTTCTAACACTCCATGCACAGAGAGAAATCAAATACATTAGCAGGGTTGCCGTGGTTCCAATCTTGGACTCCCCGAACAAAATGGCAACCCTGCGAATGTACTTGCTTCCTCTCTTTGCATGCATGGTGAGTTTGACCAGATATAAAGGTGGATTCTCACCGTAACATGAGACATCACCTCCATTACAGCCTTAACTTTACAGCTTTTGTACGCTTATGAATTTATTTCAGAGAAAGCAAGTTACACCACCCTGTTCTCCGCAAAATTTAACACAAGGGGAAGCCTTTAAATAAGAACTGCCTGACACATGCAAGAATTCCTTTACATTACGATCCCCTAAAGGGGAACATTCAGGATCTGTTAGATCACTTCCTCATACTGTACTTTGCTAAGTTGCAGAAACTGCACCCTCTGAAGTTTCATGAAAAGGATTGCTGCCCTTCTACTAAATAAAATTCCTCAATGTTAACAGAAAGCTGTGTAGAAACAACTTATTCTTCATGATAACGACATAGAAAATATTACCAGCATGGAGAGCAGCGGACAGAACGTAGTTTGGCGGGGTGGTGCTCCGTTGACCAATTGCAGATCTGATGAGTGTAATCGCATGGGCATGGCGGCCCATTCTTGGGTTGACCTGGAAACAATCAAGAAATAACGACAGATGAAAACAAATGAACAAATAAAACATAGAACAGAAAGTCACCGGGGTTGATTCTGGAGGAAGAGGTTGTTCCTAAAATCACATTTTGTCTCCTCCCCTCCCCCATCTTACCTTAACTGTTGTCCCTGGTGCTTTGGAAAAATTTCAGCCTCTACAGATAGTTACAGACTTCAGGAGGAAGTCAAATTATCCTACTTACAAAAATTAAAAAAATTGTATCTCTGCCATGGCTTGTATGTTAGTGTCGCACCTTGCGTTCACAAATGTTGAGAAATATTCTCTAAAAATTGCTGAGGTGCTTTGGTAATTCCATAATTTATTACAAGGCATTATCTTATTTTTGATACTGAACGTCGATTTTGTACCATTTTAACTATTCTCCTCTGGCTAAATCGTTGCTGATAGAATCAACCAACTTTGCAAAAGTTCTAGGAACAAATGAGTATATCTGCTGATACGGATTCCACTTCACCTCAGTTTGGGAAATTTGAAGAATAGACCGTGGGTGTGTAGGTTTGAAAGTTAATCTAGATGAGTTTTCGACAATAAAAGGGAGAAAAATGACAAAATAGCTTAGAGAATCCAATGAAAACTTCACAAAACTTCTCTGATATGATTAACTTAATTTTCAGATACTGTATGGGAAAAAAATTCGAAACTACTCCTACTTTTCTGAACGATTTGGGTTTCCTGCAATTTACAGTAATTTGAGGGTAGATCTGTTTAAAGTGCTTAACATTAAGGTGAATCCAGGCTTGGAACTTCACGATTTAGCCACCACGTCGCGCTGCTCAGAATAACTGCATATATTTGCCAAAATAATAAAAACCGTAATACTTATTCAAGATAGGATGCTCAGAATAGCTGCATATATTTGCCAAAATAATAAAAACCGTAATACTTATTCAAGATAGGAGATCCAGGGGATATGGCAACATACGTGAGAAACACTCAGTAGGAAAATCTTCTCAAAATTCCCATAAATAAAGTCTTAACTACGGCGGAAAGTAATTCCCATCGGCAATGGGAGAGAGAGAGACAGAACATGAGAGATTCCGTTGCGCGCTCGGCCACCACCTCTGACCTGAAAGTTTCAGCTGTACTTTCTCTGCGCTTGTAATTCTAGTAGCCAATATTTTTGGCTCAAAAAATCAAGCAAAAATTAATCTATATCTTGTGAATCTGCTTTTTGTAATTCGAGAAATATTATTTCAGTTATCGTCGAAGGAAAGTGAAATTCTCAGTGGGGACTGGTGGCGCTATCTCTAATCTTGAATTATCCCTAATCAAACCCTGGATTCACCTTAATTGATGATATTCATTAAATCCAACCTCCTTCCTCCTCCAAGGAAAAAGTTGGAAAATTTCAAATTTCAAAAATCATTTCCTAATGAGTAAGTATCAATAAATTTGAAATCCCAATTAATCTCAAATTTAGAATTACAAATTTAGAGA
>NW_017547167.1:0-59500 GCF_001854935.1 Bemisia tabaci
CCTCAATTAGGTAAAAAGTTAGAGGGGGTGGAAGGGACTTTTGGATCACCCTGTATACCGTGTTGAATCATTCTAATCTATAGATAACTTGCATATGTGGTTGTCTCATTGAGACGAGTAAAAGTGAGTAGGCGTGCCCTGAATAGACAGCGACTCGGAGGTTAGGAAGCTCTTAAGCACTTTTCAGTCCAGTTTCAGTGTCTTGTGCGCCGGAGAATGGTATCGAAAAAACCGCGCGTTTTTTATTCGCTTGGTGTGAGTTTCGTTATTTTTCTGGTGGTTCTCTTCTCGCTCCACAAAATCCCTGCCCCGAGGGAGCAGAATGGTGCCCTGTATGATATTCAACGATTGCACGGTAAATGTCCATGTGCTTCAAAACTTTATGTATCATGAATGATTTTAAAAATATTTAGTAACCTCGCCCCACAAAATCCCCGTCCCAAGGGAGCAGAATGGTGCCCTGTATGATATTCAACCATTGCACCGTAAACTCCCACGTGCTTCAAAACTTAATGAATTTTAATTCAATAATCTTAAAAATCTTTAATGATCCCACTCCACAAAATCCCCGTCCCAAGGGAGCGGAGTGCTGTCCTGTATGATATTCAACGATTGCACGGTAAACGTCCGTCCATGTGCTTCAAAATTCGATGTATTATAATTTTATACCGAACGATGTCAGTTTTAAGAGTGGACTCTCAGAGGTCTACAGACCATCGTGTTTATTTTTATGTCCTTTGAGTTCTAAAATAATTACGAGAGCTTTTGGCAAGAATTTTATTCTGAATTAAAAAATTGGAGCTGAGAGTCCATCGTGTTTTCTATGCCAACTTTTTTTAGCACAGTTTATTAATGTATTTCCTACATTGATTAGATTAGCGATCAGAATGGACTATGGTCTAACTCTATCAAAGGTTATATCAATTATCGTTGAAGATCTATTTTTAAGTTTCTTTAAACTTTTCACTCGGTAGAATGATACAAAGTTAGAGGTCGAGTGGTAATAAGGTACTTATTCAGGTAAGGTGTTTATTTAAGTGCTTCGTAAAATTTTATCTCTTCATTATGACAGGCGCAAAGAAACTGATTCATAAGACGTCAATTTAGGAATCTACTCTAGAGAGAGATATTTTTCTTTGGGCCGATTATTGAAATGCTTATCTTGGTCCTCTCATCCGACCCCCCCCCCCCCCAATCCCCAAGAAAAGTTGCAAAACCACTGAAAAACTTCAGTTTTTACCTATTTTTATTATTGAAAAATAATTCTTCATTAGGAACATTGTGACCAGAATTAAGTCCCTAATCTGTGCCTTTTTTGTCCTAGATAATCGCAGCAACGTAAATCAATCATCTAAATTTTCGCTTTTTGAAGACATCAAAATCAAGACCCCGTCTCAGGTATCATAATTTATGTTACTTATATTCGAAGTATACTTTTTGGTTTTTTTGTATTTTTTAACCTAGTACCTAGTACAATAAAAAAATCGAAGTGCTATCTTAAAAGTGTTCTTTCATTACAATAAAAGAACCTATTAGCCAAGTTGACAGACTTTTTGGAATATGGTTTTTTCATGGTTTGGAGAATTACTCCTGGCCTGAATGAGCTTGGAATCATGAACGACTCAATCAGCCTGGACTACATAAGCTATTTTTTAAACTTAGTAACTGCAAGTTTAACATATTTTTGAGGCTAAATTTCGAAAACCGCAAGACGGTGCTACTGATTTTCTAAAATTAAATAGCACGCACACGTTTAATTTGTTTAAAACAAGTTCAAATCAAATGACGAAAGCAGGCCCGCCATAAGGGGGGGGGATAATGGGTCCCTGGTACCGGGGCCCGGGCCCCGGAGGGGGCCCGTGTTACCCGTTAAAAACCACTAAGAATTCACATGCAACCCTTGTTCCGTAAGAAAAAGTGAAAAATTTACCCTAAAAATTTCGCAAAAGGTGAATAAATTTTCAGAAACACGCTGGGGCACTGTAGAATTATTCTTAAATTTTCAAAGAAGAATACTTCTTGGGAAACTTCTGTCTATTTTCAAGATTTTCAGTAACACAGAGGGATATTTTTAGTAACTGCGTTTCATTTCCTTCCTTCCTCAGATGCTAAGAGTCTCCAGTCTGGGCATCCTCGACTTCAATGGCTCATGGCTCAACTCCCTTGTCATAGACAAAAAAAGGGGGAGTCCAGGGGGGCCTGGCCCTCTTAGAACTGAAAATCGTATCATATGCCCCCCCAAAAAAAAAATAAAATAAAAATTTTCCAGATGTTTTGAATGAAACAATTCGCAAGTATTTTGTGCTGAAAGTAGAAAAAAAAAAAAAAAAAAAAAAAAAAAAAAAAAAAAAAAAAAAAAACATAATTATTCCGCATAAATTTATGGAAAAATTATTTATGGAAGCTTCACAATGCGTCCGACTAGTTGTACAAATTCTAAAATTTCTCGGGGGATGCCCCTCGGACCACCCCCTCTCCTCCGTGCTTGGGGCCCGGACCTTGAAACT
This sequence comes from Bemisia tabaci, assembly GCF_001854935.1. Lineage (NCBI taxonomy): Eukaryota > Metazoa > Arthropoda > Insecta > Hemiptera > Aleyrodidae > Bemisia > Bemisia tabaci. The sequence continues at coordinate 2,508 of NW_017547167.1, forward strand.
GGTACCTGGGCCCGAGATGGGATGTGGCGGTAGGGGTGTTCAAACGAATTCTTGCCGGAACACTATCGACATCGTCTCTTATTGAAACTGGCGGCAGTACCGACAGTGGCCATGATATCGACAACAGCCGGCCTTATCGGAGTTTTGAGAGCTCGCACTCAATACATTGTTGCCCCGTGTGTCGGTTTATCAGATTGCCTGGCGCGGCGGCGCGTAAAATAGATGTACAATTGGCAACAGCTTATTTTCGCCAGCTCCGAAAACTCTGATCGCTATCGGTAAGAGCGCTCTTATCGTAACTTTTTCTTAACGGAACTGTTTCGGTGGCTTACCGACAACCGATTGAACAGCCCTATGTGGCGGGCCTGCATGAAGGCTTTTTCCATTTAAATCTTCCGTCACATTCATATGGCACAATGATACAACTATTTGAACTCTTCGGAATGCGTGAGGTATCACGCCGCATTTGAAGGCGTTTTCAAAACAGCTTAGTTCCGATACTCGGATTATCGTTTTGCATAGTTCATATTCTTTTGTTATATTCCGTACCACTCGTTTATTTTTAATCCTCGTAGAAAAACCACCCATTTGCGAAATACAATTCTAGCTGGAGCGCCCTTCAGCTGTGTATTCACCCATGCAAAAATGTTAAAGGAAATAGACACGCCCAGCGTGCATGGAGGCTATTTCTATTTAAATCTTCCGTCACATTCTTACGGCGCAATGATACAACTATTTGAACTCTCCGGAATGCGTGAGGTATCACGCCGCATTTGAAGGCGTTTTCAAAACAGCCAAGTTCCGTTATCGGAATAATCGTTTTGCATAGTTCATATTCTTTTGTTATATTCCGTGCCTCTTGTTTATTTTTAATCCTCGTAGAAAAACCACCCATTTGTAAATACAATTCTAGCTGAAGCGCACTTCAGCTATGCATTCACCACTGCGAAAATTTCAGAGGAAATCGACACGCCCAGCGTGCATGGAGGCTATCTCCATTTAAATTGCATGTAAACTCCATGCAATAATTCGCAAGTATTTTGTGCTGAAAGTAGAAATAAAAAAACATAATTATTCCGCAGAAATTGATGGAAAAATTCTTTACGGAAACTTCAAAATGCGTCCGATTAGTCGTATAAATTCTAAAATTTCTTGGGGGATGCCCCTTGGACTCCCCCCCCCCTACGTGCTTGGGGCCCGGACCTTAAAACTGGTACCTGGGCCCAAGATGGGATGTGGCGGGCCTGGACGAAAGTAGAATCAGGGTTCATACAGTTAAACTTAAATCCATAAATCCAAACTTCACGCTATGTAGAAAAGAAAGACAAAAAAATATTAACGCAGCTTAAATCGGTCATTGGAACCAATTATATCATTGGACAGTAAAAAGGTTACGTTGAATTGAGGGTATAACTGTAAATCGCAAATCGGCATGCTGAGAAACGTATACAGAACATTGCACAGAACATTGAGATAAGTTAGATGATTAATCTGATGTAGGCTTATGTTGTTTGGCAAACGGAATTTTTGATTTCGCGAACACACGAAACGCTGATTTCTTACATAGGGACTGCATTTTTTTACGCTTTCATGCCGTATTTCACGAGAAATTTTGATAATAGGATATGTATCAGTGATTCCTTATCCTTATTTTTGTCCCCAGATTGAAAAACCTCAAGGACAACCAAATTCAGCAGACATCGGACAGACAAGAAACCTCTACGAATTCGGTTTCGACATTCCGAACATCGCACTGTGCCCTGACTTGGGCACATCCTTGAAAATTTTAATTTTAATCCTATCAGCGCCGAGTCACATGGACAAGCGAATGGCGATCAGGCAGACCTGGGCCGGCTTTGCCCGACGAAAGGACATCCAATTGAGTTTCTTCCTGGGCCGAACCACATCGGACCTAGTCTCAAAAATCGAGGAAGAATCATCTGTCTTCGGCGACATTATTGCAGGAAGATTCATCGACACCTATCGAAACCTCACTCTCAAAACCACCTCGATTATGGAATGGATCGACCACTACTGCCCCAAAGTGAAGTACATCTTGAAAACCGACGATGACATGTTTATTAACGTGCCGAAGTTGCTGGGTTTTGTCGCGTCTCATCAAGATTCCAAACGGACGTTTTTCGGGAAGCTGGCGAAGAGTTGGGGTGCTCTTAGGGATTTTAAGAGCAAGTACTACGTCTCGCCAGAACAGTTTGCCCCTTCGCATTACCCTGATTTCGTGACGGGGCCAGCATATCTTTTCACGAGTGATATCGTGCGCGAATCCTACGTTGAGGCTTTGCGAGCGAAGTTCATGCCGTTGGAGGATGTTTTCATGACGGGGCTGGTCGCTCAGGTCATCAAAGTGACGCATGTGCACTGTCCGGAGTTTTATAATTGGGATAAAAAAGTGGGCGCGTGTGAGATGAAACATTACATCAGTGTTGGGGCGTCTGGGACGCAGGGTATGTTTGATCTGTACAAGAAGTTACTCGATAGCCCGTTTACATGTGGCTGACGTATTCCGAAAAGAATAGATTTTGGGTCATGATCTTACAGGATGGTATTTGTGATTGCTCACTGGAAGAGGCCTCCCTCCGCGTAGGTCACTGTTCCAAGGGGTCAATTTCTGTCGAAAAAACGAATTTTGAGGTTTCGGCGAGAAACTCGCAGAGAGGCCCACCAAAAACTTATTTTTTTTAAAAGAGAACTGTTAAGACACTTGCAATTCAGACACTTATATTTCGTACGACAGCAAACTCTTTTCATTACACGACATTGCGGAGTAACAATGCAAGAATACAAAGATGAGCTTTTATACTGGAAAAGTTCTAGGAGCTTTCTATCACAATCAGTTGATTGATCTCAGTGATATAAAGTGATAATGCTCTTAACTCAACAATAACTATGTTGGAATTCAATCTATTGGGTCAAAAAATATCAAGAAGACTTTTGATCGTTCGTGGGGAAAGGAACATTATTCCACCGGAGTCAAACTTCAAAAGAGCGATACTTGTCAAGTTGAGTCGAAAAATATTTTAAAAATTCGACGGTAAACTATTTATTGTGTCCTACGGAGTAAGTTGCAGCAGTTCCGTTCTTTTCTATGCCGAAAGAGGAGGTTAAGTTGCATTGTAGTTGGACATTTTCACAATTCGTACCCAAATCTAGCAGATAAGCAATTTTTCAAAAAGGTAGATTTTGGAAACGAGAGTCATTTTCGGCTTCGGCGGCAGAAACTGAGTGAGAATAACTCCAAGAGAAACCAAGAAACTCCAAGAAATAAACCTGAGAAAAAAAAATTCACCTTCTTTTCCGACGCAAAACAATCGGATGACCTTTTACAAACTTGTTTTCGGAAAAACCGCGATATTGAGAACAGAGAGGAGACCTTCTTAGGCACCCAATACACAGTTCTCCGTGTAATTTTGGCAGCTGAATCCGAAAGCGGCTTTAGTTTTTCTCAATCGAGTACAGATTTCTGGAAAATAACTTCTCTCTGGAAAAGCTCGATTTTGAAGGAAAATTCCGATTTTTCTTGAGGACGAAAGAAGTAAATTATTTGAACTTCTGTTTCAAATAAACTATAAAATAATTTCGTCCAATGTTTATGATGAAACCCTCTGAAACGAATGTGATTATTGGAAACAAAATAGTCTTTCAAGAACTTTCAAGTGGTTATTCATACATCTATCTTAGAATATACGGTTTTTATAATACAATTATGCAAAATTTCTCGAGACACAAGTTCCTTCCAAAGAAAGTATTATGACTTGTATTATTCTAATTTAATAGTTATGAGTACAAACATAAGCAAATTGTGATATTTTATACCTCATTAATTTAATTTTTGGTTATTTGTGTATTACATCAATCCTAGTTGAGGAATTTTTTTTAGTCAGCACAGCTTTGCAAAATCCTTAAATTTTGCTTTATTATTATTGCCTTGAACTTAAAAAATAATTGTGGCTGTGAACCTCTGGAGCTATGAATGGATTAATAGATAAATTCATTTAAGAATGTAAATATTTAAGGAAGTGTGTGTTGTGTTCAGGAAAAGCTTCGATTGAACAATTGGACGTTGCCAAATTTTCCTGGAAAACGAATTGATTACTTAGGAAAGTCAAACATATTTCCTCGAAAATTTCAGATACTACTGCTAATTTTTGTAAAAAAACAAATTGGAAGAAAATTATTAATGAGTTCCCCAGAAAATTCGTGCGAACTTTATCAACAAGAATTTCATAACTTCATAATGTTCATAATAGGTTTTTCTTCAGTACGACTACAGACTGATTGTTAATATTTATAGACAAAGCGAAAGACAAAGAGGGCGAAAGAAAAATGGGACGATCCTGCTGGCAGTAATGTGTGGTTGCAATGGACAAAGTACTATGGACAGAACTAAATGTCGGCATCTATGACATAGAATTAACTATAGACGACCCATGAGAGACCTTGTAGTTAGTCGATTATTTTCTGTCTTTAATTCATAACACCCACCCGTTTCAACCGATAGAATCGTTTCATTTTCCCATTATCGACTTTATTTATCGATTTTTCTGTCAGTTCTAATAAGCAACCCTTAGAATACTTCAACAATTTTGGGACGGAAGGAAGAGTACATTGGCCAGGGGATAACTTCTCTGAAGTGTGTGTGTGTGTGTGTGTTTTTTTTTGTGTGTATGTGTGTCACACTAGGTGGTTTTAAAATTTCCTGATAATTGTTACGTTCTTTGAATGACATAGCACGTATGTGTAAAGTAGTTTCATAAACAATTTAGAAATTTGATCTCGTAATCACGCTGACTCCTTTTTGCTTAAAGCGATCCACATCTTTTCATTGGTATGTTGAAATACGACCCAATTTCTATACTATCATGTAGTAAGATTACGAATTTTTCCATTTAAACGGAACAAATTCACAATTTTTGTCACGGTTTGTTCTGGGGATATGCAGAGTCAATTTTCATGATTTTTCTGGAAATTAGCAGGAATTACTTAATGCCTAGAGAGCCTGCTCTCTACTTCGTTTCGACATTGGTGGATCTAGCAAATCGGCAACATTGTTTTCTCTATTCAAACGAATGGGAATGTATCGATTCTTGGAGGGGTCAGGTGCTCCGACAAGAATCGATTATTTAACATAAGTTTAAATGAAGGAAATTCGGTGTTGCCAAATTGCTGGACCCGCCTCTGGAACTCGGGTGTCACATACTGACCAGCCCTGGTAAAAATTGGCGATAGGAGCTGCGTTTCAAAGTACCATAGGAGCTCTTATAGCCGACTATAGAAGGTTATAGCAAATCATATAGCTGGCTGTAGAAAGCTGCATGAGCAGATTATTCAGCCGGGCTACACGAAGCGATAAAACAGTATACAGCCGGGCTTTACACTTTATCGCCATCTGCTATGAAAGGCTATAAGAAATTGTGTAGAAATTCGTGTGCTTTGAAAATCATTAATATTTGATACGGTGCCACCTTAATATTAACAAAACTTACATTATATTTTCCTTAAATGCATGTTTTCCCCTATCAATTTAAATGAGAATAATCCATGCGGAGTGTGCAAACATTCAAAAATCATGAGTTGAAAAACGCTGACTCCGCGAGATTAAATATTAGAGCCTAGTGCAAAGCGGGGCGGCGACGCACTGACGCCTACAAACCTAACAGGAATACTTCACGCATTGCGCAATGCGTGAAGTATCCCTGTTAGGTTTGTAGGCGCCAATGCGCGTTTCGCGCTGGCTGTCCACCCGCCGCGCCCAGCGTGCCACGGCGCTTGAAGCAACTATTTCGCGACAGAGGTATTGCACAGTATCATACGAAATTGAAGGTGCTCCAACATTTTAGGAACGGCAGGCATCCTTCAAAAGTACGGAGCTTTCCTCGCAAAATAAATCAAAGCACTACGGCCCAAAAAGAGAGCGGTAGTCCAAAAACTCACTAAGTCTAGCATCCGTAGTTAGTAACGTTTAGCATACACTTTATCGCCTGGCTGTTGCTTAATCGCCATCGGCTATAAAAGGCTATAAGAAATTGTGTAGCCAGCTATAGAAGCTATTGGAAATCTTACAGCCGGCTGAAGGTCTATGGTATTTTGGAACACAGATTCTACTGCCAATTTTTACCAGGAAGGGGCCGTACACTATGATAAATTATATAGGATCTGTTGAAATGAGAAGCTAGGTGGGAAAATGGCGTGACCACGGTGAACATATTTCTAAGAGAACTACAGTTTAGGTAGACAATAACGGAATATTTCTTTTTAACTCCATGAATAAATGGTGCCATAGGGGCCAGACGGAATACAAATCCCTGTAACATTTACAGAGACTCTTTATTAATATTGTCCTTATCTGATTTCTGTTTGATGTGACTGGATTCCCCGTTGCCCTACATGGACATTGGCGGATCCAGCAAATTGGCAACATTGTTTTTCTCCATTTACACCTATGGAAATGTATCGACTCTTGGAGGGGCCAGGTGCTCTGACAAGAATCGATTATTTAACATAGGTTTAAACGGAGGGAATCCGGTGTTGCGAAATTGCTAGATCCGCCGCCTCTGTACATGGATTTTAGTTGACGTGACGAGGGTCCTAGAAGGACAGCAATAATTCCAGTTTTTTGGAAACATATACTGTAAAAACGACAACGAGTGTGCATGTGCAGACATGTGCAACTTTGTGCCATATGTCAAACTTACAGCACGAATGTGTAACTTTGTGCACATATGTGTCGGATTGTGCACATAATATGTGTCGCCTTGTGCAGAAATGAGTCACTTTGTGCACAAATATGCACCTACCTACCTAACAAGTACAAATATGCAACTTTGCGCCCAATTCCAACTTTGTGCACAGATGTGCAACTTTGTGCACGGATGTGCATTAACTTAGTGCGCGGTTGTGCAACTTTGTGGACAGATGAGGAAAATATTGACAGGACGTTCCGACCCGCTACTTTTCCTCTTCGCCCTCGATGAAATTCCACCAAAAGTGAAATTACAGCTGACGCAAGAATTATTGTATAAGATGACTCACTATCAGGTATGTCAATGAGAGAAATATTTATCTTTCGAGTGCAGGTGCTTATGTTCAGGCAATTTAAAACGTTTAAGAGGTACCTCTTGAATTCGAAATATGATTTTCATTCCTCGCCCGTCTGTGTAAAATGCGGCGATTAATTGCGTTAATTAATATGTAATTCACATTTTAATTCATTTTTCAGTTACATTTATTTCGTTTGTCGATCACGGAATTTTCAAGACTCAGGTCTGGAGGTATGAGGTAGCCACCGAGCGTAGCGAGGGGTATCTGTTCCTCCATTAGAACCTTAACTTTGAGAGCATTTTTGAACTTTAGAGTTTGTTTCATAGAAAACCAGAGGTATCATAGTGTTTTTTTGCGAAATTCTAGGAAAAAGTACTTCAATCGCAAATCCCTGACTGATTTGAAATTATTGGCAACACTGTTTTCCTGGAGTGGTTGCATGTGTGAGGGATTTGCAATTTAAGGCGATTCGATGGACGCCATATTTTGTGTCAGAACGACGTGCGATACATCAATCGCTTGGCTGTATTTCTTCAGCTACTAATCATTTTTCTCGAATTTTGAGATCGCAATTCTGTTGTCAGGAGACTATAGCACTCTTTCACCAATTTTAACAAAGAAATTCGACGTAATAAAGGCGTGGTTTTTTCAGAGAGAAAACATAGCATTCGATACTGATATCGAAACTGCACTCGAATGCTAGATTTTCTCTCTAAAAAAAAACACGCCTTTATTGAGTTGAATTTCTTTGTTAAAATTGGTGAAAGAGTGCTTTAGTCTCCTAACAAAAGAAAAGCGATCTCAAAATTCGAGAAAAATGACGAATGGCTGAAAAAATGGAACCGATTGATGCGATACATCGCATGCCGTTCTGACACAAAATATGGCGTCCATCGAATCACATTAAGTACTGTGATTCCTATGCAGAATTTTCTGAGAGAAACGATGGTGCCACCAGTTTTTTCTCTGAAATCAACTCCCTTAAAGTTGAGGCCGTAATAGAGGGGATATCCCACGCTATGTTGGAAGTCTACCCTATATTAGGCCGCACTCTCTATGCAAAGGTAGGAGGAAAATACACTAGCAGGGGTGCCACTCTGTTTGGGGACTTTAAAACTGAAAACACGGCAACCCTGCTAATGTGATTGCTCCCTATTTTTGGATAGAGAGTGCGACTTTACATAGAACTAGACTTCCAACAAAGCGTGGGATATCCCCTCCATTACAGCCTCAACTTTGAGAGCTTTTTTTGAGCTTGGAAGTTGATTTCAGGGAAAACCAGTGGCACCACCGCTTTTTTCAGCGAAATTCTACAAAGTAATCAGTACTTACATCGCAAATTCCTCACACAAGCAACAGTTCCATTGAATCTACTGTCGTGCTGAGGGAAAACGTCGTACGAACATTCGAGAGTTGCCGAATTTCTTTCACTAAAATATTCATTTTCAAGGAAATTTATGAATACTTTTCTCTAAAATTCTCAGGAGTTTTGGATAAAATTGCGAAAAAAATTATCTGAGAAATTGGAAGAGAAATATCCATAAGTTTACCGCGAAAGTCGAGTTTTATCCAAGGAAATTTGGCAACGCCTGAAGCTTCATACGGCGTTTCCCTTGTTTTAGTATGTGAGTCTAGGTGAGGCAGCTGAAATGGAGATGTTGCATGTGTGAGGAATTTACGATTTGATTTTTAAATCTTATGCAAAAGTTCGCGAGAAACACGATGGTGCCACTGGTTTTCTCTGAAATCAACTCCAAAGCTCAAAAAAGCTCTCAAGTTGAGGCCAAAATGGAGGGGATATCCCACGCTATCCTGGGAGTCCACGTCTACATCAAGACAAACCCTCCGTGCAAAGATAGGGAAGAAATACATTAGCAGGATTGCCGTGTTTTCAGTTTTGGAGTCCCCAAATAAAGTGGCAGCCCTGTCAATGTATTTGCTCCCTATCTTTGCATGGATGTAGACGTGGATTCTCAGGATAGCGTGGGATATCCCCTCCATTTTGATCTCAACTTCAGAGCTTTTTTTGAGCTTGGGAGTTGATTTCAGAGAAAACCAGTGGCACCATCGTGTTTCTCGCGAACTATTACATAAGAATGAACAGTTAAATCGCAAATTCCTCACACGTGCAACATCTCAATTGCTTCGATTGATATCGATTGTTTTACACGCAATTAAATAGACAAAAACCAGGTTGCCAACTTGATGAATTGCCAGTGCCGATCCCTACGTCCTCCCTCGATCATTCGAAGCAGTATCTTATCTTAAGGACCGCCTTCCTAGGCTCGCCCTGCTGAATCACGCTCCTCGGGCGAACTATCTCATGATACGTTAAAGACCTGACAACCATCCATAAGTGTATCGCGGTACTCATGATCATACATGAATTCTGTGTCATCACTCATCTAGTCTTGCATCGATTAGCGTGCGTGTTGGTGAATTAATCGATTGCTGAGAGCTGCGGCACGAGCGTTCGACGAAGTGGACTGGAAATCAGGTGATAACCTAAACCGAGTTTAACACAAAGGAACCGAGTGGATGGACACGTTCCGTCGTTTTCCAGACGAAGGAACGTAATTCCGTTTGGGCATTTTTTTTAAAAAGAGGCATTCGGAATGAAAAAAATAATTCTATTGTCTCGTCGAAAACCTATATTCATAGTTAATCAAATTAATAAAATAAAGAAATAAAAATAATGACGGAAAACGCATTTTGATGACAGCCTAATGGACCACTCAGTGTGGGTTGAAGGAAAAGAAATATTGGAGAGATTTGAAAATTCAGTGAAATATTTCATGAAATTTCACGAGGCTGTGAAATATTTCATATTTTTCAGGGGCTAGAGTATGCAACCCGTGCTCAAACATACAAAAATAGAAGGAAGACACAATTTTTACATTTAGCGAAACATGAAAAGGAGCCGGTATTTTTCTACATCTTTCATAAATTTCTGAATTTTCATGGAATATTTCGAGTGAAATTTTTCCTCCCTGCTATTGTCTCATCAAAAACCTATACTTATACACCGAAAAAAAGTGAAGTTGATTGAACACTCATTGATTTAAACAAAGTGTGCGAGAACTTATAAACTGCTGAAATACCCGCCAAAGCAGTTAGTTTTACATCTTCGCATTGCTAAAATAACTGCTGTAGCGGGTATAATATCGGCCAAAGCAGTTAGTTTTACATATTCGCATTGCTAAGTAACTGCTGTAGCGGGTAATTCAGAATTTTATAAGTTCTCGTACACTTTTTCACATCCACAATGTTAAAACAATTTCACTTTTTTTTCAGTGCAGTAAATGCCTCTGAGCTTGATCGAATCCCTCACCGAAAAAAAAAGTGAAGTTGATTTAACATTCTGGATGTGGAAAAAGTGTGAGAGAACTTATAAAATGCTAAACTACCCACCACTGCAGTTAGTTTTACACTTTGGCATTGCTAAAACAACGGCTGTAGCGTGCAAAGCATACTATAAGTTCTCGCACACTTTTTTTACATTCAGAAAGTTAAATCAACTTCATTTTTTTTTTCGGTGCTTGTCATTTTCCTCTGAAAGCTCGAATAGGAGGTAGACAACACCAACACCAATACGTAGACGAATGAATCTATGAGAAACTGCAATATAAACATTTTTATGAAACAGAAAACTTCGGTCTGATTCGAGCGCCAGCCACGTCCTGGCCCGACTGACTTCTCTCCTCCGACGCGCGTTCATCATTGCCTCGGGCAACGAGAAAATGACGTCACACCCAGATAACTCTAAACAAAATATCCAAAGCACTGCATCTCTTTTCGCATCATCACCAGTGGCGTGGCGTGAATTGAGATGTATCGATTGTTCTGCCATTTGAAGCGATGGTAAAGAATCGATTATTAAGGTGTTCGCTGCGAACAACCTGTTAATCGATCCTTTTACATAGGTTTAAATGGCAGATTAATCGATATATCGCAAAGCACGCCACGCCACTGATATTCACGCCCACCACCGTGACATATCATCAACCGCTTATCATTTTTGCGGAGCTGGTGCATCAATTGGATGCATTTATGCTAAAAGGAACTATACGCATAGAGTTTGCTTGCAACACAGTTCTTTTTAGCATAAATACGTCCGGTTTTGCTTAAGTTTGATGATGGTGAAAACAACGAAGGGATAAAAAAAGAACAGACGCTAGATGCTGAAAGATCATATCAGTTTCGTGGCCAGTTGATTCTTTAACGCTGATGTTAACATGACAAGACATCGAAAATCGATCTATGGATGCAGGTGTAGGGTCTTGTCTTGTCTTGCCGACTTAGCAAAAAAATAGTTTCAGCAAGCGGCTTGAGGTCAGTTTAAATATAATCGTGGTGTTTGAAGTTTACAGTCATAGTTTCCTCCTTTTGGACTTTTTCCATGGTAGTGTGCTATTGAAACTTCGAATTTCACTCCCGGGGGACCTGAATGAATGGATTTGAGTGCGTTGCATAAATGAGAGATGTAAGTCAATTTACCAGGCGCGGGAGCAGATAATTCTTCTACTCTCATATGAACAACAAAAGGTGATCTCAATCTGGTGTGTTGGCTTTGACCATTTTTAGTGTGTTTGACTTATTCTGCATGAAATTATGATGAGCAAAATGTTTGATGAGTACAACAACGTTTCGTGATTTGGAAAATGTTGAGTTAGTTGTCAATGATAGTTTTAACTCACATTTATTTTGGGTTTTCCGCAAGCGGGAGGTTGGAGCTCTTTCACTTTAATATGGACAGATCAGCCAAAAGTATAGTTTAACTACATTTTCCGCTACCTCATTTTCTCTCAAAAACCCGTTTTTTTTAAATTGAGAACTGGACGCATTTCTGTCAAACGGAACTACATGCATAATGACGTGAACCCTGTTACGCATATATACTTGTGGGACTCAGGGCTCATGTCTTGATGCACGTAGTTCCGTTTGATTGAAATACATCCAACTGAACTACTCAGCGCCTCAGCTTGCTGTGGTTTTACCCTGGAGTATGAGGAATATACCCTGAGAATTTTGAGTTTCAGGGTTGCATTAGTTTTTTACTTAAAAATTAAAACAAGAAAGAAAATTAGGCAAAGCCTGATGTAGCTAGGCTGATTCCGACTGCATTTGTCCTTATGAACAACAAACGGTAATATCTATCTGATGTGATGATTTGGGGTATTTTCAGTATGCATAACTTGTTTTGTATGGAATTTCGATGAGAAAACATATTCTACGATTATGAAATTATTATCCTGTCCAGCAGTCCATTTAGACAGCGCTCATAAATTACGCCCCCCGGGGTGGCAGGGCCGGATTAAGGGGGTGGCCACATGAGCCGCGGCCCATGGCGGCAAATTTTGCAATTTTTTTAAACGTGGATATTACAAAAATCGGATTCAGAAAAAAATTACAAACAAGAAAAAGCGGCAAAATATCTCATTTCCTGAGAGTATAGTAATTTCTAATTTTGTTGTCTCTCGGCGATACAAAAGACTGCGCACCTTTAATTGGTTGAGTTACGAGAGAAACCAAAGACGTAATTTGGCCTGGAGCGACGCGACGCAGAGAGCAATGATGACGAGGACTTGAGATGAAAAGGAGAAGCCCTCGGCGCGGCGGTCGGCATGTACCACATATTAGCGCCTACAAGAATGCATGAATACTTCACGCATTGCGTCAAATACAGTGCGGTCAACAGCGCAGCGGTCGGCGTGAAACGCATAGCGCCTACAAGCCTGCATGAATACTTCACGCATTGCGTCAAACACAGTGCGGTCAGCGTGAAACGCGAGGCACTTACAAGACTGCATGAATATTGCACGCATTGCGTCAAACACAGGACGGTCAATGCGGTGCGGCGGCGGAAGTTAAAATTATTAAACCACACTTATGTTTGTTCAATCATAATTTTTTAGTTCATTTCTTACAAATGAAAGGCCTTGTCCGTACAGAATTAGGTTAACGGAACTGAACTTTCGCGCAAAGTTCTGTGAACTTTTGCTAGTGGTGTTGACAGGGCATACGCAAAAAACGGGTCCAACACTAGTGAACGCGTCGTATGCACCCTTCTCCTTCCGGCACGTTCACTTGATGGTTTTTATTGATGTTTAAAAACGAATGAGAAGGGGGCTGCAAAATACAGGCGGCAAGTTGGTAAATCCGGCCCTGCGGGGGGAGGGGGGGGGATATGAGCCTGCGTTACAAAGGAATAATCCTCTAGCTCTATTGTTAAAAGCACACACAAAATCTAAGTAAGTTCGCGCTATATGCCAATCGCCAATATTTCTCAGGGTATTTTTCACTTTTCTATAAATTCTCAACAACACTAATCAATAAGACACAGGTACCTCCCTTATTTATTCGAAATTAGCTGTCATGCTACCATTGAACCTACTTTAAATTGTATTCAGCTATATATTCAACAGTTTACTCCCCTAATTATTGGGATCTTCAGGGAGGAGAAGTTTATCAAGCGTTACGTATTTATTAAGGGGGGTACAAGGTTGCGTTACAAAGCGTTACAAGGGGAGGAAAGGGGTTCGAAATGCAAAAAAAAGAGCGTTAAGTAATTTGGGAACGATCCCTTAGCAGTACATAATTATAGTCATAATAAGATTGAGAGGTAATTACACTATCATAAGGTACACAAACGTTAAAAAACTCAGAGAAGAAGATAAAAAATATCTTGCCGTTTTCATTCCTAAAAAAAAAATGGGTTGAACCGCCGCGCAGTGCCGGCACTGGTGGTGTTGAACGTTGCCATCAAAATGGAGCCAAACGCAAACATTGATATTGCTTTTCGCTGCTCACTCTCACAACAGTATGAACAGCTGCGCGCACAGATAATTTAAGCCCCGATGATGGTCTAAATTCACCAACTGCATAATGAGCGAAACTGACAGGTGATTGGTCGGTGGAACCATTAGAGCGAAGCTGGACGCAAACTTTTATGAGAAGGTTAATAAACATTGGTGCTATGAACTCGTAGAACAGTTTACTTCGAATTTCACCGGGAAACGTTTCAAGATTGATCAGTATCTATGTTTCTCCCGGGAATGGTGGTCAGTGCGAACTTGAAGAAGCTTTTACAGAAAGGAAAGCTCAGAAAAAAAGTTAAGGAGCTCTGTGGTGTTTCTCACATAACAGGCCTTTAGACTAGGTACGAATTTGAGTATTCTGATATATGTTTCCACTTAAAACACGGCAAATAACGAAAATAGCTAATATTAACTCCAAACCAACATAATAATTGTTTTATTTAGCATTGAATATGAAAAATTTGACTTCTCTACACATAAGAAAAATTAGAGTCAGCTTGAATCAAATTGCCCACTACAGCGGTTTTTGCAAGCTTCTCAATAAGCAATGTTCCCTCCTCACCCTGTGTTGTTCAAAGTGTAAAAAACATACAATAGCTGAGTCGGAGTGACGATATTGAGGTTGTCATATTTTTATATTGTAAAAACTATCACGGAGACTTTTAGTGTGCGATTTAACTCGTGTAGATCAGTTTATGCGGAAAGTTTGAATTTATGCATGAAAAACGTTAATATCTTGGTGCGGAATTACATTTCGGTCATTTTCGTCGGACAAATCATGTTTCCGTGAAATTTGGATGAGTAAACGTATATCATATCACTTAACTTCGCATCTAGTCTGATGGTCTATTTTACCGAACAGCATGCCGCGTCTACATTAATGGTGGTTCAGTAATTTTCTTGCGGACAATATTAGAGGGCAGGAATTAAACTCCACCGGGCATGTTTTCCTATTATGGTTTTGCCCAAAAACATAGTAGACATGCTGAGATGATGATGTTTACAGTTATTTAAGAGTCAAATGACATTACGTAATTAGTTGATCCAAGGTTCTGCTGGTGGAAAAATGATTGAGTAATAAAAGGAAATAAGAGAGTGGAAAGAAGATACTGTCTAACGAGACCATAGGTTCTCGAAAATGAATAAGAAACTTCTGTCCACTTTTCGTGAAGCATAACATCCGTGCTGGTCCAATGACCACTAAACAGATACTCGTGAGGTAAGAAATTCTTTATTCGATAGAGCTCTCGCATGTGTCCGGGATTTGCGTTTTCAATGATACTTCTGCTGTAAAATTTCGCAAGAAACACGATGCTGCCACTGATTTTTTCTAAAAGCAAATCCAAAGCTCAAAATAAGCTTTCAAAGTTCAGACCGCAATGGAGGGTATATCTTCCACAACGTTGAGAGTTGATGCAATGCGAGAAGTATTCATGCAGGCTTGTAGGCACTAATAAGCGTTTGACGCTGACCGCACTGTTTGGCGCAATGCGTGAAGTATTTCTGCAGTCTTGCAGGCGCTGATATGAGCTGTCCGTATACTCTCGCCATAAAGGCACTCTAGTTTTCTCTGCGATCAATTCCCAAACTAAAAAAAAAGCTCTCAGAGTTCAGGGCGTAATGGAAATATATCCCAGGCTACGCTAGGAGTTCACCTCTCCTCTATATCTAATCTCCATGCACAGATAGGGAGCAAGTACATTAGCAGAGTTGCCGAGGTTCAAATGGGCAACCCTGCTAATTTATTTTCTCCCTATCTATGCAAGAAGAATTAGACCAGTTATAGAGGAGGGGTGTACGCAGTACTCCCAGCGTAGCCTAGGATATATTTCCATTACGCCCTGAACTCTGAGAGCTTTTTTTTTAGCTTGGGAATTGATCGCAGAGAAAACTAGAGTGCCTTCATGGCGAGAGTATACGGACAGCTCATATCAGCGCCTGCAAGACTGCAGGAATACTTCACGCATTGCGCCAAACAGTGCGGTCAGCGTCAAGCGCATATTAGCGCCTACAAGCCTGCATGAATACTGCTCGCATTGCATCAAACGCAATGCGAGAGTTACTTGCGATAACTTTTCGACCACGGGTGTAGGACTTTTGCCACTAGCCGGATGGAAGGCGCATCACACTGCGAAGATGACTCCACCGCATTCCCTTCCCTCGCCCACACGACGACGCTGAAGCCACCGTTAAACTAGGATTACGCGTCATCATTCTTGACTTTCTGCTCCGGTTTTCACCACAGTGGACCTTTAGACAAGGTACGAATTAAAGGATTCTGATACATGAATCTTCACCAAAATTTCATGCAAAACACGATTCGCGCGACGAAAATTACTGAAATCAACCCCTAGCGAAGATATTAAAGTTTTTATTTCACATTGATTTCAAGGAATTTGAACTGCCCGCTCACAAGAAACTCAAATCTCTACGTGAGTCGAATCGCGTACTACAACGGTTTCAGCAATCTTCTCAGTCGAGCAATGTTCATTTCCCACCATGTGTCGTTCAAACTATAAGTAATTTGCTATAGCTGAGCCGAAGCGTCAAGATTGAGGTTACCAGATTTTTATATCGCAGAGACTGTCATGATAAACGTTTAGCGCGCGATGTGAATCACGTAGAGCATTGAGTTTTCATGAGCGGGTGGTTTGAATTCACGCACCAGGAATCATTAAATATCTTCGTAAGGAGTTGATTTCGGTAATTTTCGTTGTGCACATCGTGTTTTACGTGAAATTTTGGTAAAGAAACATGTATCAGAATGCTGACATTCGTACCTTGTCTAGTGGTCCATTAAAGGGAAAATATGCATCTTCATTGTAACGTTAACATTTTCGAAGCTTACATTTTGAGATTACTCAGGAAAATTCATAGAAACCTTTTAGGAAAACTATGTGTAGGTTTTCAAAAATGCTGATTAAAAATACAACATAAAAAGTGGTGCATAACGTTGCAATCACAACGCGTGCTCCCGTGGGCTTTTGAACTCATTCATTTCTTACATAACTTGAACATGGCTATTCTACTATTTTTTACGTGTAGTTTTTCTCATTGCTTGGCGGTCGCTTAGAGGCCGCAGGCCCCTGGTTGTAATAGTAAACCGTTCTGGATAATTTGAATTGATAAGTTGGCTGCCCTTATGGGCCCCAACTTTATTCGCGGAGGCATCGGCGAAGGCCTGATGGATTTTCGGAATTTCAGACCTTCTACATATACTCTCGCTATGCAGGTACTCTTATGAGAAAACCAATGGCACCATCATGTTTCTAGTGAAATTTTACGAAAGAAAAAGTAATTTAACCGCAAATCCCTAACACACGCAAGAACTGCAATCTTCATTTTAAGGGTCTCCATAGGACCCAGCGTGTATAATTATCCTGTGAACAGAGTTGCCATAGAATTTGGACGATTTAATTCACTGACATTTCCCTGATTTCCCTGACAATTTTGGTGGAATTCCCTGACAATGGGCCAGTCGCGCTGGCCTTAGAATCGTGTTTTGATACTTGATTCTTGTGGATTTACTGGAAATAATCAGATCTGGTCAAACAGCAACGTTCTACGTCCAATATTAACCGAGATATCGCCCTTTAAAAAAATCGGTTTATGACATCATCCACCGCGGTAGTGACACCCTTGGTTTCTTCCACTTTGCTTCTATCCGAGTCATATGTTGAGTAACCAGTGCAAATGTGCGTTTGCCTGACTGATGAAAGCAAGGTTGAAGAAACCAAGGGTGTCACTACCGCGGTGGATGACGTCAAAAACCGAATTTTTCAAACGTGATATCTCGGTCACTGTTCAACGTGGAAAGTTGCAGTTTGGACAGATCTTAATATTTTTGGCTACTCTACAAGAATTAAGCATCAAATCAAAATTCTGGGATCAGCGCAACTGATCCATTGAACACATGCCAAATTGTGGAAAAGACATACGGTAAAAGCTCTCAAAGTCAAACTATCGTTGGGACGAAATCCCGATTAAGTCGAATTTTTTTTCGGTAGTAGTTAGAAACAGCTTTCAGGCAAAATTTGTTATTCGAGAAAGCAAATAAAGGTGACTTGACGATTTTTTCCTGACATTTTCGTCATTTTCCCTGGTATGACTTTTTTAAATTCCCTGACATTTCCCAGTGTGCCCGGTATTCCCTGATTGTGGCAACCCTGTGTAAAGGCACCAGAGACAAGAGACCCTCCACTCGTACCTCGACTATAGTGGAAGCTTTTACTTTCGGGACTTCAACATTCAACTGTTGACCTACCTACTTGGTTGATAGTTAACAACGTGTTGGCCGTTTCATTTTGCAGACAAACCTAAGTTTGGGAAACTTATTCGGCTCGACGTCACCCGAAGCTCATCATCCACCATGTAGGTAGGTCAACAGCCGAAAAAAGATTGAGGACTGTTGCTCCCTTATAATTGTCCATACGGAAGTATCGAATCCCTGAAAGTAAAAGCTTCCCCCATCGCCAAGATACTAGTGGAGGGTCTCTTGTCTCTGACCTGATTCCACCAAATGACTTAGAGCTTTCGATTCTCGCAGGCAGATGTCGCTGCAGGCGCGGCTGAAGCTGCGCAAGAGCCAACGGATATGGTTCTTTCTCCTAGCCGCGGGGACGTTAATCAGCCTCTCCCTCCTGTTCGGCGCCCGGCGGCATCGGATCCACCTCTCCCAGTTTCTAGCACCTCCTTACAAGGGCCCACCCCCCGATGACCTCTGGGCGAACATCAACAACGAAACAGGAGCCGCCGAGCTCATCGTCCCGAACATCGTCCACTTCGTGCTCTTCGAGGACCCGAAGATCAGCTTCATGCACTTCGTCTGCATCCTGGCGGCGCTGCGGAACCAGCGCCCGGAGAAGATCTACTTCCACGGGAACGTGGCGCCCTCTGGCGGGTACTGGGAGCGGCTCATGAAGTTGGAGCCCTTCACCGAGCGCCTGGAGATGCGGCGCGTGGAGCTGCCGACGGAGATATCCGGGGTGAAGATCCAGCCCGGGTGGCGGATCTTCCACGGAGGTGACGTCACCCGGATCCGGGTGCTCATGGAGTACGGAGGCATCTTCCTCGACAGCGACTCGTACGTTGTCAGGAGTCTCGACTACTTCCGACGCTTCGAGATGTCCATCGGCTGGGATGAAAATCAGTTCCTCGGTTAGTTTACATTTTCTCTTATGAGCAGAGACACATGGACCACGCTAAGCAGACAGGAACCAAGCCACATCAGCTATCGCCAAATTTTACTAGGCAATTTAATTTTTTACTTGAAAACGGTTGTGCGGATTTTCGTGCAAAAAATGGGTTTTCTCCATAGTACGCAGCAAATTCCTTAAAATTTTCAAAGGCTTGCTTCCTTCCTCCTTAGCGCAATCCAAATAGCAGTATGAGAGAATAACGCTGGGTCTACACGATAGGCCCAGGGTGGCATAAAACGTAAGAAAGAAATGAAAGATTGGAAATCTCAGTGAAATACTTCAAGAAATTTCACGAGGTTGTGAAATATTTTATATTTTTCAGGGGCTAGAATAAGCAACCTGCACTCAGACACACCAAAATAGAAGAAATCTAATTTTTTTATTTTGCGAAACATGAAAAGGAACTGGTATTTTTTAATATCTTTCATGAATTTCTGAAAATTCATGAAAAATTTCACTTGAAATTTCAAGATTTCATTTTTCGTGAAATTTTGCCATCCTGTATGAGTCAGTTGTGCTATTCGCAAAATCGCATTAAGATGGGATAAGCATATGGATGTGTAAAAAAAAAGTAAGCCAAGAGCAACGGAGAAGGATTTCTAGAGGATTCCTAAACTACCCACGCCAACTACCTCACGGTAGCTGGTGCACCTTTAACCAGCCGCTGGTTGTAACGACTAACCTATGTTTTTCCGTGTATACTTTCAGAATATTAAATAAAAAACACAAGGTTTAGTGACCCTTGTACTTTGTTTCCAGGTTCCCAGATCATAGTAGCCCACAAGGACGCTCGTTTCCTGTACCACTGGCTGCACAGCTACGACGGTGCGTACGACCCGAAAAAGTGGTACTACAACGCCGGCGAGCTGCCTACCACCTCGGTCCTCTATCACCACCCGGAGCTCGTCCACCGCGTCAAGGTCCTCTTCGGCAACGACATGAAGTTCATCCACATGCTCTTCAGCAAGTACTGGCCGGGCTGGCGGGAGAACTACACCTTCCATCTCCTCGCCAGACACCAGTACTTGCTCAAAAACATCTCCTCCGTCGCCTACTACCCCGTCGTCTTCGACGAGTTCAACCTCCAGCACTACCCCATCACCTTCCGCGAGATGGCCAACGAGGTTCTCGATTACGAGAAGCAACTCTTGGGGAAACCTATCAAGGGACCAGCAGGCTGATTCTTGACATTGATGGACAAAGCGATAGACAAAGAAGACATAGCGACGGCGCAAGTCCGCAATCACATATCGTCACCTTCCAGGCAAAGTATCACAAGCGCCATGCGACGTTTAAAAATTTCCGCCGCCATTTTATTTCTTTACTGAGAAATTGTTGGTTGAATCTTTTTGGAAATTTCACTAAATTTTATCGGCAGCACAAAGAAAATTCAGTGAAATTTTCGGACAGCTTCGTTGAACAATTTCTCTGTAAAAAAATAAAGTGGCGGCGGAAATTTTTAAACGTCGCATGGCGCTTGTGATACTTTGCCTGGAAGGTGACGATATCTCGTTTGCGGTGTCTGAAAATCTCCGCCTCTTTATTATTTTTTAGAAAGAGAATAAATTGACATCACTTCTTGAAGTTTTTGCAGAATTTTCTTCGCACAGAGAAGAAAAATCAAGGCAGTTTTGAAGAATTGCCGTTGAGTAGTTTTCCGTTTAAAAAATAAAGCATGACAGGAAGTCAGCGACGTCGCAAACCGAGTTATGTGATTGCCGACTTACACCGTCGATAGGGAGTAAGGAGCGATCCTATTGGTTGAAATGGGTAGCTCCTGTAGACTAAGGGAGAAAATGACAGACTAAAAATCGGGTATCCCATGAGTTGTCGTTAGCTAGTCTATTACCTACTGCTTTTGTCCATTGCAACCACCCTTTCCTTCAATAGGATCCCTCTATATCCCTGTTTGTCTACAGCTTTGTCTACCAATTTCAACAATCAGTCCGCAGGTTGAGCTTTCACGTTTGGCTTATTATTGTTAAAAGCAGCTATGGGCAAATGTTCCTTTAAAACTAGGGGGTATGCCCCCTGGCCGTTTCGCGGCCCAACACTTAAAGAGTGCTTTGCACTCACGCCCTCAGGCCCACTTGCCGTTTTTTAATCTTGACAGAGCGACTTCATCGAAGGACTATCTCCTATCGACAGCTTGAAAAATCATGGAAGTCGACCTGGTTGATCTTTCGGACGAATTACGGCAAAACAGGAACATTTACATCGTTTAAATGGGAGTATTCACCACTCCATCACTTGATATAGAAGGACCTAGGTTCCAAAATCTGAATAAAGCCGACCTAGGGCCTTTCGACTGTTGATACCTGGAAAATCACGGAAATCAAAATGTGGAGCGGTAAAACGAACTGTGACAAAAGTTGGCCCAAATGTGATGAAATTTAGTTATAGGCAGACATGGAACAAAGTTCGATAGAGTATGATGGAAATTTTGAAAAAAAATTGGATGTAATGGGAGGAAACCGAAAAAATCTCGTTTACTCGAAATCTGCGTGTCTTTAAGTGCCCTATCACATCGTCAGACCTATTAAAATGTATGGTTGATCTCATTAGTTTTTTAAGATGTACGTATGATGTGTGTTTACGTTTGTAAGTTGTTATGTTTTATGTTAATTTTAATAAATTTAGCGTCAATCTCAGTCGATGCACAAATATCTTTTCGACGATAGAGTTCAAAAAGAGTTCCTTAAAATCAAAATCAAAAAGTAGAAGATAACCGAATTCCTGTAAATGACAATCAATAACTTATCAAAAATCAATTTGCAAGTCACCCTAATGTTATGTATCAGTAAATGGTTGCTTCAAACCGAGTCTCCGTGCTCATAATGTTTCACTAAAGAAAGCTGTATTGCATCGCGACGTTTTGAAGGCGCTGGGGCCTAAAGCAAATAATTCAGGATGATACGATACCGATTCTTACAGATAAATAGGTAGAGCTACAACAAAAAACAATAATTAGATACTCGTAAATAACATTTGTGCGAGTATAATTATGTAGGAAAATTTGAAAAATATGGACTGGTCATATTAGTAACAGAATTATTGATTATTGGAGTTACAGGGATGCCCTCCGCCCTGCGCCTGCGTATAGGTAGGCAAATATATTTAGTGTCTGGTTCCGAGGAATGAAAAAATAGTTTTAATGGACAGTTTATTTTCATAGAATCGAAATTGCAACGTCTCATCAATTTTTGCGGGTTTAATTTTGAGACAGTTTATCATCAAAATTCCATTTAAATTTTTCTAATTTTGAGTTTGTGAATGAATAGGAAAAGACAGTAATTTACTCCCTCGGAAACTAGAATGGCTTAAACATGTAGGTAGCAGATTTTAACCGGCACCTCGTAGATTTAGGTCGTGATAGCATTAATTAAATTTGGGCTCGGCGAGAGTCAGAGGAGTTTCGCAATGGACATTTAGGAGAAATTTAAAATAAAATTTTGCTTACGAGAAATTTGTTGAAAACATTTTTGACGCGGAATTTTTCTCTTGCGCTACTTACTGTTATCAGCGGACGCATATAAGCTACCCAGACAGGGCGCGTCCGCTGATAACAGTGAATAGCACGAGTAAGAAAAAGAATTAAGGGGAAAAAGAAGGAATTGTAATTATTACATTTACTAGAGTGTGTTCGGGAAGGACAGCGAGTCCTTTTAGGTCTGGTGCAGCTTTTAACTACAGTATACCGGTTAGCTAGAAAGGTCTGAAAGAAGTAAAGTGAAATCTCGCTATGTCAAACTACGGTTGAGACGAAATCCAACTAATTGTAAGTTCGAAAATTATTCCGGTCCTTATAGACACCGCCATAAGACGCAACGTAAATAACTGCGATTTTCACGAATTTGTGACTTTTGCCGCGGAGAAAGCTGCTTAAATCAGAGAAAAACGTTTGGAAACCCAACAAAAATTAGATTTTAAACGTAGAAAATCAAGAGGAAAGGGCGGTTTTGAGCGATTCTGTTATAAACTTGGTCCATTCAGAGTTATCTGTGTGGAACGTCTCTACTTATTTTTTGCTCAGGAATCTAAGAAAGCTTAAAATTTGAATATATTGAAAGCAGTGGTTAAGTAACATTCTCCTTCGATCGAAATACAATTTTTTGAGTCAAATAAATTCCGTTTAGGTACTTAAAAGATAATTTTCTTCAGATCAAAGTTTTTTTTTTTAAATTAATCGTTTTTAATTGAAAAAAATTATTTCACACCGAAAAAAAAAATTATTGATTCAAAATTGTTTTCATCCAACGAAATGGTTTGTGATCATTGTCCTCGTATACATAAAAAATCAAAATGCGACGTGGTGTTGACGGACTCTGACGTGACAACGCCGAAAACAAGTACGTGTGAACCACGTGTAATTACAAAATGAGTGGACCCAATCATAGTAATTTCCTCCCGGAAGCGAGATATGGATAGTGCGTCCTGTTGTCCCGCAGTTGAGGAGTCAAGGTACTCGCAGGAAGAATCAGAGTGCTCGGAGTCGGAGGAGAACTCTTCTTATCACGACTGGGTCGCGCCATTCTGCAGGTAAGAGCACAAACAAATATGTACCCACATTCCATATCCTGTGGTTGTCGCGTTCATACTTTCCTCCATAAAATCAAAATGTACGTCTTAAATAAAGAGGTAAAATTTTTCGGTCCTACAATTATTCAGACATCGAAGGGGTCAAAGACTGATTCCACGGGAGTATATTTTACAACCTAACCTTCAAACCTGTTGGGAGAGTGCGTCAACTTAGCTTTTAAGCATTTTAGAAACTTTATCTGCGAAATCAGGTGTGGCACATGTTGAATTCGGGTATTTACAATATTTAAGGCTAAAAACATTTATCGTTGCCTGGTGATTATTGTTGAAAGTCATGTTGGATGAGTTTGTTGAAACAGTTTATCAAACTGGGATATCTTTGATCAGCGCGTTACTCATTAAGCATCAAAAGGCAAAAAATAGATTTGCTCTACGAAAGTAAATTTCACACTGCAAGAAGCTGCTAGTGCTCAGTCTCGGAACAGCAGTCCCTCGAATCAATAAGGAATTTTACGGACAAAGAGAAAGTTTCTCATTTAGCGTTTACTTCTCTTGTCTCATTCGAAGCAGCCAACTCAGCTGAGTACAGAACTTTGTAATGCTGCCAAATTTTAACTAAGTTTGTCAATTTTTGGATACGCAATACACATAGAAGAGTCATCGAGAATTTAAAGTTGAAAGCTCAACTTTTCAATGATCGCTCCTAGAATTATTAAACTTACATGGTAAGGCGGCACGGTATTTAAGACGATACATCAATCTCAAAAGCCCCCCAAAATACCATATTCTATGTACGTGTAGATAAGCTGATACGATACGAAAAAAATTAAAATTGAGTAATTTTAAATTGTTTTTTCCGACATTAAAACTTATATTCAATCATTTTATAAAGTACTCGAACGCGAGGCGAAAGTATGAATTGGGCTCGATATCTCTACTTCGGCGAGAGGATACGATAGAATCGATTTTGGCGTGTCAAAAATGTCAAAGTTATGATAAATTTGGAAAACTATTAAAAAAATAGGTATTACGAGCAATAAAGTCTTATAAGATTGGCAGATTGCGATAACCAAGACTGGTTTTAACGTCGGGTAGGTATCAGTATTGAGCTGATCCCGTAGGTTGCCTTTCGGCTGCTTTATCGGTCATGTGTATATTTTTTTTCATTTCGAAAATTTATCGGTCATCTGATTGATGGAGGCGGATGACCATCAATGTTGTCTGAGCGTTGGACTGATCAGATTGCCCCAAGACTAGTAACCGTGGCCAAAAAATATCCTGAAAACGTTGAAGCTTTCCGGTGATTTTGTCGGACAGAGAAAAAAAATATATGCATACACAATACTCGATACTAAAAGTATCAATTTCAACCTGTCAGAGAAGACATGAACGCTTTACATCAAATCAGAGGAAAGATCTTACCTTGAAGAAACCGCATGAAGCTTGTCTGAGAGCTATGCTACTGGGCCGCTGAGTTCCTTTTCGCAAAGTCTAATTTTCGTTTCTATCCTAGGCTCAGGAGCACTGAAAGCAAAAAAAAACAATGAGTACTGCATTACTGAGAGGTTGAGAACATTGAGAGACCAACGCAAGAAAGTGATGATAGTAATGCAATGTTTTAGTTCTAAAGTAAGTTTGTTTTCAAGCGGTGCCTTAGCGTCATGGGTGCATTCATTTAAGGAGTATTAACGATGCCTCAGATTTTCTGAACTCCTACCAGTTTTATAACGATTATCGTAGTTTCTCGTGAATGCTGCACTAAACTTATATTGGACAGTTTTTTCGCAGTTTCACTTAAGATTGTGAATTGCAGAATTTCGGATATTTGAGATTCCCACGTTCCCTATATGAAAGATGTACAGCAAAGACGATCAGCAAAACTTTCTTTGAACTAGGGAAAGAAACGTGCTCGATTTGCCATCTTTTTCTCCGCGCCTTATAGTGGGTTTGTTTACTTGGAGACAAGATATTAAATAGATATCCCTTATTCATACATTCTAAGCTTGTTCCTTCTGTCTTAATAATATTCGTAAATAAAGATGTACATTTTCTTGAGGATAGGTCGCGGCATTATTCGGATTGCCCGACAACAACCGTGCGAGCTGCGCTGCGAGATAGAGAAATGTAGTCATTGTGGTATCACGGAAAACTGAAGGCGTTACCTTGGTTCGAAGGTAAACTGAATGGATGTGACTAAGCATTGGACAGTAATACGGCATTAATAAGAATTAGCCTAACTTTATCAAACGTTACCAAATTTCTTCTCATATTTTATTTATTGTTTTTTTTTTTTAAAGAAAACTAACCAAAATTATTCGTTGAAACTGAGTAAATGTATTCTTCGCACTACGAGAGAAATTCACGGAAAGTTTAAGGCACCATGCTGCTTAACTTTTTGTGTGCGAAAAATCAAACATGGGAGAAAAGCAGTCAACGTGAAATACAGGTGAGGTAATTTGGACAAAATCTGTCATATTGACCTAACTAATACTTGTAATTCTTCGCAATCCTGATTCCAATACCAAACTGTAGGAATATGTGTGGCGTTTAAATCCTAATGAGGACACTTTAAGGGGACGTCGTCCGACAATTTGATTTAATTCAAGATTCAAGCTTTACGCACATTGAGCCGATGTGATATCTTCGGACGGGTAGAACGTTTTTCATTTGATATTTTTTCGGATAAGTATACGAGTGGCTGATCGAATTTTACAAGAGAGATTGGACCACATTCTGCAAAAAGCACCTATCGTACCTATGGCTTAGTTTGGAGACGACTTTGATATGAGTTTCCGTATGCAGATAGGTGTTTTTATGAAGGACCCACAAACAGTACTGCAGTGTTATAGAGAAGAACGCCGTATGAACATTCGATAGTTGCCGAACTTCCTTCGATAAAATTGTTATTTTTGTGAAACGTTATGAATATTTTTCCTTGAACGTTTCAGGAGCTTCAGTTGAAACTGCGAACAAAATTATCTGAAAATTCTGAGGAAAATAAGCATAAGTTTACCAGGAACTTCGTGTTATATCAAAGGACATTTGGCAACGCCTGAGGATTCATACGGCGGTTTTCTTTAGCACGCCGTGGTAGAATAGTCCTTAATGGAAAACGTTAGACCAATTGTGTTTGGCAGAAAAGACCTATCTACAGAAAGGTTAAGAACACTTATTGCCAGGGCCGGATTTACCTACTTGCCGCCCATGGGCCGCCTGTATTTTGCCGCACCCTTCTCATTCGTTTTGAAACATCAATAAAAACTATCAAGTGAACGTGCCGGAGGGAGAGGGGTGCATAAGGCGCGTTCATCTACTCGTGTTGGATACATTTTTTTGCGAAAGTCCTGTCAACACTACTAACAAAATTTTACAGAACTTTGCGCGAAAGTTAAGTTCCGCAAACCTATCTCTGTGTGGACAAGGTCCTCCATTTGTAAGAAATGAACGTAAAAATTATGCAAGAACAAACATAAATGTGATTTAATAATTTTGACCTCCGCCGCGCCGCCGCGAGCGCACTGTGTTTAAGACGCAATGCGTGAGGTATTCATGAAGTCTTGTAGGCGCTATGCGTTTCACGCCAACCGCTCCTGGTCGCACTGTGTTTGGCGCAATGGGTGAAGTATTCATGCAGTCTTGTAGGCGCTATGCGTTTCACGCCAACCGCTCCTGGTCGCACTGTGTTTGGCGCAATGGGTGAAGTATTCATGCAGTCTTGTAGGCGCTAATATGTGTTACATGCCGACCGCTGCGCCGAGGGCTTGTCCTTATCATCTCAAGTCCTCGTCATCATTCCTCTTTGCGCTGAGCTCCAGGCCAATTTGCGTGTTTAGTTCCTCTCTTGACTCGACTAATTAAAGATGTTGTCTCTTGTATCACCGAAAAACGACAAAATTAGAAATTACCATACTCTCAGGAAAGAGAGATTTTGTCCCCTTTTCTCATTGGTAATTTTTTTTCTGAATCAGATTTTTTTTATACCTACATTTAAAAGAATTGCAAAATTTGCTGTCCCCTAAATTTGCCGCCATGAGCCGCGGCCCATGTGGCCACCCCCTTAATCCGGCCCTGCCTATTGCTTTGGAATTCAATGGAGCTTTGAGAGGTTTCTTTATACGAAAGCTCTGCTTCGTTTCTCGTTGATGCATACTGCATGGTCCCCTCTTTCCACAATTCCGTATTCGTCCCTATCTAAGTTATATTAGTAGACTATTACACATATGTCTTTTCTTCAAAACTCCTAATGAAGTTAGTTCCGGACTGTTTAATGACGTCCAATTAATCGACGACACAGCGGTCGTGCATTAATCATTAAGCTGGCAAGTTTCCAGCTAGAATATTGACCAGTGCAGAGTGTTTATTTTGCCAGAGCGGAGGGCTTTGGTCTGCTTTCTTTGGCGATAAGACGTGAAAAATTCAGTTGGTTTAGCTTTGTCCAGTTGGATGGATTGAACTCAAAACAGCCGGGCTGCAATACACTTTGCTGATTTTCTCCATTTTTTTTCACAACGAAACCTGAACAACATACTGCCCGAAAACTCTTGGTGAATTTTCTCTATTCCTCTGAAAGATTTATTCACAAAATACAGTTTTTAAAATGCCTCTTAGTTTTCTGATAAAAAAAACAAAACAATGGTGCAAATACGCAACGTCTGATTCGGTTAGGCTGATGTAAATTCTATCCATTCGGTCGATCTCCGAAGAGCATACTTAAGCGTTTCTCTATCTTCATGCATCAAAATAACATTTGGAGGTTTTAATCAGAATTAGCTCGACTGCATTTCATAAAGTTTAATTTCCTCCTGTGTTTATATTAATTTGTCAATTAGTCAATTATTTTTTTAACGTTTATTTATCATTTTTTTAAAAGAATTTTTACGTAAATTTATTAAAAGAATATACTCACAAAATTATGAGTCAGAATTTTACTCAGTTTTCTATTTAAAGAAATGAAAAACTAGAGGAGATTAGGCAACGTCTCATGTTACGTCGGTCCATTACGTTGACGACCTCAAAACAACGTGATGCGCCTACCGCCCTGCGAAGATTCCTACTGATAGAGGAACGAGAGCACCACTAAAGCGCCTTCAATTTTTCAGTATGCAACACAGACATCCTTGGAGCACGTTTAGTTGTATTCAGACGCTACTTGTTAGGAAGCTAAAGCTCCTTCCATATTTCCACGATTTTCATCCTAAGAGCAGCATACAGTTGTCGATATCATGACGTAACATGCTTCGACTGAGATGATAACTCTTGGTAAACGATTTCTCACACTCATACAGTCTTGTTTCCTTCCACTTTTCCCCCCTTTTTTTCAATCAAAGTGAAGATATTTTTGAGGATATGCGGTTTTTCGTTTTTCCCGGGCGATTTTTATTTGAGCTGCCCGGTGCGTTCGACGTCGTAGAAAGTCGACTAGCTAGACGTCGAGCGATCGAACCCTAACTCTAGATTAACTCCTAACCGTGATAAATTAGTTTTTATGAATAAATCCAAACTTTCCGCTCATGGGAGAAAGAGTAATTTACTTGGGATGAATTATGTCACTGTGCCAGTCTCAGAAATATGAAAATATGGCAACCTCAATCTTGACGCTTTGGCTTAGCTATAGTAAGTTGTACACACTTTGAACAACACAAGGTGGGAGAGAAACAATGCTCGATTGAGTAGTACCTATGCTAAAGCCGTTGTAGTGCGCGATTTGACCCGTACAGGGTATTGTTTTTCTGTAGCCGGGCTATTCAAAATTCCCGTGACCAGTGTATTTTAAAAACGTTATTATCTTGACTAGGAGTTGATTTCAGTAGTTTTCGTTGCAAGAATCGTGCTCTACGCGAAATTCTGGAGTAGAATCATGTATCGGTGTACCTTGTTTAATGGTCCATTCAATCTAAAAAAGTGAACATAAAGAACTTTCCTAACTTTTCTCAGAAAAAAACATTTTATCGGAAGAAACGAGACAACGTTGGCATGCTCATACGGCATCAGAACACAACATGGACCTTTTAAGCCCCATTATTCGATGCTACGATTATTCCAACGCGAGTTCGAATAATCGCGTCAAACATAGTGCGGCCGACGTTAAAGACATTTCAACGCCTGCAAGACCGTAGGGATACTTCTCGCGTTGCGCCAAATGTTGCGGTTGGCGCGAAACGCATCAGCGCCTACAAGACTGCATGAATACTTCTTGCATTGCGCCAAACGCAGTGCAGTCGGTCAGTCCGCGTCAAACGCATATTAGTACCTACTACAGGACTGTAGGAATATTTCACTCGTTACGCGCACAGCGCGCTTTAATCGTTGTAATATCTCGGTGTCAAAAGTATAGTTTTTCTTCGGCGGAATTAAAAATCATAGAATTATCAATGCAAAAAAGCGAATATCTGTGAGAATAAAAATCAACGAATAAATTTAAAATAATAAGACAAATAAATACGAATACGCTTTAACTTCGCATGATTCCTCTTTCGAGGACAATCAATTTATATTTTATACAGAGGAAATCATAAAATATCTTTCACGTTCCGGTAGCTGTGTGCATTTTTAAGAGCCACATTTTACCGAGGTAAGGATAAATGCTGCATGAAAATTTCAACGTTGCCACATCTCTTCCGATGGGGCGGGGGGGGGGGGGGTCTCTCATTTTATTTCTTTGAATTTTTAAAAGATTTTCTCCGATATTT
The DNA here is from genome assembly GCF_001854935.1 of Bemisia tabaci. Classification (NCBI taxonomy): domain Eukaryota; kingdom Metazoa; phylum Arthropoda; class Insecta; order Hemiptera; family Aleyrodidae; genus Bemisia; species Bemisia tabaci. Next base: position 32,811 of record NW_017547167.1, read on the forward strand.
AACCTAGCATTTATGAATGTTTCAAAGAAAAATATTCAGAGCTTTTCTAGCGGATACACATTTCATCGAAGAAAATTAGACGAAATTCTAATCGTCAAGCTGCGTTTTCCATGACAAGGCAACATTGCTCTTGTACTTTAGTATTCGTATCAACTTTTAGAAAATATCGATAGTTCAGACCAGTATTTAAGCAGAAGCAACACATTTAAAGTAATGTTAGTAAAACTAAAACGCATTCAATTCAAAGCCTAACCCAGTAACTTCCGACCATTGAATGACGGAGAGGAAAATATGTCGAAAGGGGAAAGAATTACTCAAGTCTTTGTTAGTGCTTCGGTGAGCCTCAAGTGATAAAGCAGGGGTTTCCTGATTTTTAGTTTATGGTAGAAAGAAATACTTAGGTCATGTGCATGAGAATGAATATCATTCCGATTTTCCAGGTTTTTCACACCGCTGGACAACCTGAATTTGTGCATCGCACAAAAATAAATAAATAAGATAAAATTAAACGAATAAAAAGTTTAAAAGTCACATGCACAGAAAAAGAGTTATTATTGTTCTCTTCGGCAACGGTTAAAGGAGTGCTACTGCTGGAGCACTGCTGACGATGACGCAATCTCATACGCAGGCATCTCAGGTAAGACCTTTAGGAGCGGGTTGTTGGTGGGAGCGTACTGTACAGTGATGTCGAGTTGGGTTTTCTCTCTACCGAATACTGAAATCGTATTTGAAAAAATTTCGTCGCAATTACGAGTGCACAGAAACCCTTAAAAATCGACCAAGTATAGGACAAATTTGAACGGTATAAACATTATTTAAACAGTAAGGTCAAAAACAAATTGAGGAGAGAGAATCAAAATTTTGATGGCTAGATTCTAAAAAGAGAGCTTCGAGGGACAAACATCAAAACTTTTTAATTTTACATTTCAAGTGAAGAAAGTTCCATTTGATCACTCGTTCATTCATCCATTCATTCATTCATTCATTCATTCAGTGATACAAGCAAATACAATATTCTGTCATTTTGAATCATTGGCATACTCGTACAACGCTGGCCATTTTTTTGTTGGATACAAATAGCTCCAAGAAGATTCAGCTGGCTGATCCAATCGGAATTGAATCCTTCAGTTGGTATGCTCTTGAAGAAATGTTCTCAAGTAATGTATTGAATCTAAAATAGGCGAAACCGCTCGCACCTCATGTCCCAAGAAAATACAGAGAATTGCTCGTTTAAATCTTGAAATTGTATCTTTTCACTCATTCAAAACTAAACTCGACAGAATATTTTACTTCCCAGCACCGATCTCCTTCCCTAAGGTGAGTCAAATATTCTGAGAATACACATTCACTATTCATGCTTTGTTTCGACCGATGGACGATGTGTGCGCCTATGCGTAACTATTGTCGCCTGAAGTTTGCCTTCAATTACGACGGATAGGCAACAAACCTACCGGAGAGCGCGAATAACTGCCTATTTAGAAAATGAAAGGAATCAATCTTACTCCATGCTCTGCTGAAAGACTTCTTTTCCCGTGAACGATTATCACTTTCCAATACCCTCACTTTCCCAGACTTTGAGTCTTTAGTTGATTTATGGCCGGTCAATGACTACATTTGAATAAATTAGCACAATTAACGTATGAAGAATTCGCACAAGAGGATATGTTAGTTTGTTTTGGTTTGAACCAAGAGTTTGATTTGATATCGCATGACGTAGTCACTAAATCAGTCTATGGGAACCAATTTGGCCGTTTGGAAACCAATTCAGCGACTCCCTCGTAAATAACCAGGGTGTCTACTAAAACAGGCTGGCTTCAATCAGTACTTTTAAGTCAGCAGCTGGCAAAAATCAGTAATTTTACACCATGGGCCGCCTGCATTTTGCCGCCCCCTTCTTATTCGTTTTGAAACATTAATAAAAACCATCGAGTGAACGTGCCGGAGGGAGGGGAGGGGGTGCATAACACGCGTTTACTCGTGTTGGACACATTTTTTGCGAAAGCCCTGTCAACGTTACTAGCAAAAGTTCTCGGAACTTAGCGCGAAAGTTAAGTTTCGTAAACCTATCTCTGTGTGAACAAAGCCTTCCATTTGTAAGAAATGAACGTAAAAATTATGCAAGAACAAACATAAATGTGATTTAATAATTTTAACTCCCACCGCGAACGCACTGTGTTTAAGACGCAATGCGTGAAGTATTCATGAAGTCTAGTAGGCGCTATGCGTTTCATGCTGACTGCACTGCTCTTGACGTAATGCGTGAAGTATTCATGCAGTCTTGTAGGCGCTATGCGTTTCACGTCGACTGCTGAGTGCTGCTGACCGCACTATGTTTGACCCAATGTGTGAAGTATTCATGCAGTCTTGTGGGTGCTAATATGTGTTACATGCCGACCGCCGCGCTGAGGGCTTCTCCTTTTCATCGCAAGTCTTCGTCATCATTGCTCTCTGCGCCGCGCCGCTCCATGCCAAATTGCGTGTTTGGTTTCTCTTTTAACTCGGCAATTTAAAGGTGCTGTATCTTGTATCACCGAAAGACGACAAAATTAGAAATTACTATACCTCAGGAAATGAGAGATTTTGTCGCCTTTTCTCGTTTGTATTTTTTTTTCTGAATCCGATTTTTTTTAATACCAACATTTTAAAAAAAATTGCAAAATTTGTCGCCCCCTAAATTTGACGACATGGGCCGCGACCCATGTGGCCACCCCCTTGATCCGGCCCTGCTTTTACAGTACTTTTTCAGTACATTCCCAAGAAATTCAGTACTTCCTCAACAGAAAAATTCAGTACTTTTTCAAGGCCTTTAACTGACGAAATTCGAAAAATTTGAATTTCCCGCTCAAATTGCGACAAAAATGAAACAAATTCCGGACTTTCTTGCAAAATTTCCGCACTTTTTCAGTACTTCTGGGCCGCCCTTGAAATATCAGTACTATTTTCGGACTTTCTGGAAATTCCGGACTTGTAGACACCCTGATAATCTGGCTCTCCAGGTTTTCCAGCCCGCTGGAAACCCGGCCACATTATAAACACGTTGTTTGAGCAGCGACTTGGCGCGGGCGCCAGGAGCGTCTAGTTGGGCGTCGCGACGCTTGGCGGGCGGCGGCGCTGCAGTCTGTTGGCGGTTTCGACGCTGTCCGGTCGGCAGTTGCGGCTCGCCGTTGACCCGCTTCGCAACCGCGTGTTCCGTGCCATGTCCCAACCGCCAACCTCGTGCGCGTCCCAGGTGAATGTGAATGTGAATGCCAGTTCAGTGCCAACGGACAGTGCCTCGGCCGTAGGAATATCTGCCATTTACCGCTGACACGCTCCACACAACCGCCTAATGCGCACCGGATAAAACAACGCAAGCAGCATCGTCCGACATGGGGTAGTTACTTTTTTCTTTGAGTGCTTCTTGAAAAATCACCAAAAAATAACTTGTAATCGTTGCTTTAGGCAGAAAAGTCGTAGCTACATCTTTGCCCTCCCAAGGGCTTCCCATTGTGTTATTATTGAAGTTGCTGATTAAACAACGCAAGCCGCATCGTCCGACATGGGGTAGTTACTTTTTTCTTTGAGTGCTTCTTGAAAAATCACCGGGAAATAGCTTGTGATAGTTGCTTTAGGCGGAAAAGTCGTAGCTACATATTTTCCCTCCCAAGGGCTTCCCATTGTGTTATTATTGCTGATTAAACAACGCAAGCCGCATCGTCCGACATGGGGTAGTTACTTTTTTCTTTAAGTGCTTCTTGGAAAATCACCGAAAAATAACGTATATAAGTTGGAATTTTTTAGCCACGTGCGTTAAAAATCAGCATAAAGATGAAAACATCAATACAGAGGGAAGAAGCTCATTTGAGCACAATTTCCCTCAAAGAGATACGCTGTTTTGTGCAACACTAGTAACGACCATTCAGAAATGTGTTGCAGTGTTACCAAACAGCGTAGCTTTTGGGGGGAAATTGTACTCATATGAGCTTCTTCCCTCTGTATTGAGATTTTCTGCTTCATGCTGATTTAACGTTGGCTAAAAAATTCCAACTAACCTACTGCCTTACGACCCGTGCGTCTACCGCAATCAGTTTGTGTAAATAACTTATATTAGCTGTTTAAGACAGAAAAGTCGTAACTGCATATTTTCCCTCCCGAAGGAACTTCCCATTGCATAATTATTGAAGTTGCTGATGAAACAACACAAGTCATCAAGTCATAGGGATGGTCACTTTCTTGTGCGTTTTTTAAAAGAAATCATCGAAAGTAATCTCATAAGTAAATTAGAGCAGAAATGTCGTAACTACAGTTTTTCTGATTCCAAGACACTTCCCTACTGCCCCTTTGTTTCTACTATAATGCGCTTTAGAGGCTGTTGATAAAACAACACAACCCATATCGTCCACAGTGGGGTAGTTATTGCGATTTTTTCAGTGTCTCAGAAAATTACTGGGAGTGAACCTACAGCCTACCTATTATGAAAATTTCCGGCAAATTTTACGCCCCGAGAACGGGAATCCCCGGTAATTTACTCGGTCACTCTCTTGATTGTGTGTGAATGTGCGTATTTGTGTGCGTATTTCCGTATAAAGAACGCATTTAAGGTGATTCGTCCTGCTATCTGGGGTGGTCGAACTGGCGTGCGATATCGCACCGATTAAGTAGAAATTCTCTGCAGATTTTGAATTGTAAACAAAATAAGGACGATAGCTCCTGGGCATAAGCCTAAAAAATAATTTTAACCTCCAAAAATTGCCAAACTTAGAGAAATGAAAGCAGGATTCTTTTTGGAAAAAAACTTCGCATTCGATACAGCTTATATATAGATTTTTATACGCAACTTATATATAGATTATCGAATCTCTTAATAACCACTGCATCAAAGTTTCCAGGAAAATAAGTATCAGCCGAGAAGCTCCTATTTGGAATCCGCCTGTTTTTCGACAAACCCGTTTTCGTTGAAAGGAACCAGCGAGCTGGTTGTTGAAATTGATAGACAAAGCTATAGAGAAAGAGGACAAAAGGTATATGGAGGGATCCTACAGGTGGAAGCGGGTGCTTGCAATGGACAAAGGAGGTACGTAATAGACCAACTAACGGCAACCCACTAGAGGCGCTTAGTTACTCCATCATTTCCTCCCTTAGTCTATGGGAACCACCCACCTCAACCAGAGGATTGCTCCATACTCCCTATGTCTTCTTTGTCTATCAATTCTAACAATCAGCCCGCAGTCTGGTTTGGGCTGAAGTTTGGTCTGAAGAAGCCTCACATAGTAAAGTTTCATTAGTTAAAGTGCGTTAGGAGCAAACTTCCGCTTTGTTTTCCGACTTGAACTTGTTCCCTTTGAACGAGAAAGGGTGAGGATGTGCAGTCCCGGTCAAAACATCCTTCCGAGAAACAACAAGTACCCAGAACCGCAACTGTTTCTCATAAACACTCTGAACCTTGATCCTAATTCCCATTACAAACTAAATCAATTCGTGGTATTGGAAATTCATGGGCATCGAGGAAAATTGGCCGTGGAATTTTCCAATTAACTTAAGTGCCGCTTGCATGAATTAGAGAAAAGCGGAAGGAGTGTGAAAAGTGTCATCCGATCCTCTGTCAGCCTTTTCAATATGAAAAATGCAAGCCTCTTTAAAAAGATGTTGGTATACATTCATTAATATTTGAGATAGTAGAGGATTGAACAACTTTTTTCTCGCGGTTTTCGGATTTGTATAAGAAGCAGTTAGCACTCGAGCTAATTGAAAAATATTACAAACTTTAAAGTACGAAATGTTGAATGCTTGTGAGGACGGTCGGCATTAAATCGCGCAAATTATTCAGTGTTATCGACCGTTTTGAATGATCAAGATTTTTTCGACGAGAATTGAGGTCAATGCTCAGACTTATACGGAAGGCCAGAGCGTTGATATGATATGAGCACAAGCTGCGATTTTAATGGGAATTTGTATTGATTTCTTGCTGAGTTCACCTGTTACTTCTTAATGAATCACTGAAAACACCGTTTTGATGCCCAAACCTTAGGTGAGGTCATTGGCGTGAATGAACGCTTGGTGAGGGAGGGTTGAGGTGCACGGGACAATTTACTCTCCGCGGGAAACAAGTGAAATTAAACAGAATCATACGACTACTAGTGTTGTTTTTTCGAAAGGGAGGCCCCGTGACCCTCTAGCTCCCCCGAGGAACAATAGGTGGGATTTTTTCACCTAAATTTTTCGTAAAATAACTTGCTCCGCGTAGATTTCCAAATGACACTTTCAAACAGGGAAATTGCAAATTATCGAATTTAAGTTGAGATTCTTATTCCACTTCATCACCAGAATATCGCCGGTACCATCAAAACTACCCACTTTTATTGCTGTAAAATGGTCTCATCATCGATGAAGTCACCATACGTTTAATTTTGATTTCACTTCAATTCATCGCGAATTTCAGTTTAGTGATAAGATTTCAATTAATTGCCGTCAATAAAATTGTGATCATTCCTTGATCGAATCGTTACAATGGGGACCGGTCTTGCACGGCTGTATGCTGTATATGACATCAAATAACAACTAAGAGAAGACATTTCATTTATCTGTTAAGCCTGAGCACTAAAACTATTTTTCAATCTTCTTCAAACAGCAAACATGCTTTAAAAGAGGGTAAAAAAAGTTTGGCATCATTGGCTTAAAATTCATGATCAACCTCTGGAAACTGTTAAAAGCATCGCTGACTTCATTGTGTTAAAACATGCCAACAAAAACATCCATGAGGACAAATCATTTTATAATGCAAATGGATGATTGGGTGATACTTTTTCGTAAATAAATCTAGCTCACTGTTATTGTTACTGTTAAATCTCTGTTGCGATATTTGTGCCTTGGCAGCTGTTTTTTTTTAGATTTCGTCCTACATTTAGACCTTAGTTTATTTTTTTATTATTTTGTTTTTTATTACTATTATTAGTTTCAAGATATACAATTTATCAACTAAGATGAAAAAAATACTTAATTCTACTGTTTATTTTTGATGGCAAAAAAACTTCATACATTCTCAAACCAGAGGAAATAAGTAGGTGAAGAAAGTCTCTAAGTTAAGAGGACGACTGTGGATGTGAATACAGCTCTAGGCATTTAAACCGAAGCTCATTTTATACGGTCTAAGTTTTGTCAGTTTTGATACAACTTTTTTTCGATGTTTTTCACGTTGAATTTTGGACACGAACATATGTGAATGACAATTTTCAGTTACGTGCGATGCGGTTTAGTGAGGAAGCTTATTAATATTGCAAAACTAGGGAGATAACTGTTGACCTGTGAAATGGTTATCGGACAACAATTAACATTGCATCAAAACTGACCAAAAAAAACCCCCGATAGTGGATAAAGCGTTTGTCATGAAGAAGACTTAACAATAGATACAATGGAAAAAGAACCATTGATGAGAATAAAAAGATTATCGACGGATTTTACTTCACTTTTCAAAATTCGATGACCTGCACTATTCTTGCTGAAAACTTCGTTTCGCAAAAATATCTCGCAATGATTCACTTCGAGGCCTGAATTTTATGGGTCTAAAATCCATGTAACAAACTAAACTTGATTTGATGCACTGTCGGTATTCGTTTATTTCCCATTGGTGACAGGAGATAAAGATAATGACGCGCACTCTTGAGCGTCCACGGTGATGAAATATTCATAGATGACCTTGTAATTCGCAATTTCTGCTCGACATACGAGTACAAAATATCGATTTTCACTTGCTTGAGAGTGACTACGGTATAATTTTCCCGAGACTTTCCTCGATGCATCAGATCCAAAACCCTTTGGGTGCACTACATGCATACATGATCAGGTTAACGGACATAATTTTGCGACTGGTGGCACATAAAAGTTGTATAATTTTACCCGATTTATGATTTGGGCTTTTATTCTCAGGGATTTTTTTTATAACGAAAAGAGAGAAATCAATAATGGGAAATACGTTCCGGAATTTTTGGGGGTTTTCTCGTTGATTATCTTGAATTTTGTAGATCGAAAAGAAAACTATTGTAGTATACTTCATTAAAGTCTATACGTCTCCAATTTTTTCCCGAAAGTTCCAACTTCAATGTGTTATACTCCTCCTTAAAAAAGCACCAAATTTCTATAAAAGCCAAGACTAAGATGTGATGATTGTAAGGCTGGAATTGCAAAAATCTTTTGGCTGAAAATAATTTATCCGATTGGCTTAAAAACAAAATTATGAAAACAATCTCTACGTTTGATTTCGTTCTTTTGAATTTTAAAATGTAAAGTTCACGCAGGAGAAATAATGCATTATACAATATATAATGAGTGATACTTAAAAATTTAGTCTTTGCAGTTACTTTTACAATCACGATCAGGTTCATTACCCTTAGGCGGTAGCGAAAGAGGATTGCTTCTGGGAAAAAATAAAAAAGCCAGCAGACGCTAACACTTGAAGCAGACAGATTCCACTAATCTTCTACGGGTTAATGATTGCTCTCGTGCAGATATCAGGTGGAAGAAAATCCTTGAAACCTACGCGCACAGTTAAAATAAAGCCTAATTTTCAAGATGATTAGTTTTCCGAAGTGTTTTTGACACCCACGAGAATACAGAGTTTCAAAATCAGTGGACTGAATAAAAATTGAGTGCTTTAAGGTCAAAATTGAAAAATTTTACTTAGAGGTACGTCAATTTTAAACTCCTCGTCCTTATGACTTAAACATTATCATTACCGTTGTTCACGAGGAGAAAAAAACAAATAAACCACCAAGTTTCTAAGAGGCACTTGAGGCGTACACGTGTGATCAAGTATAGGTGATGATGCCCCAGACCACCCGACACAGGAATTTGCTCCATTATTTTAGGTCGGATGAACCCACTTTGAATTTTCGGTATTGATTCACGTCTACCGCACTTTCTGATTTTGACTTGATAATGTCAAAATTGTGACAGGAACCCCGATTTTTGAACTCAGGGCCCCTTCTTTTAACGCTTAAAGTGACCGTTATGATGGAATATGGACTCCTCGGGGTCCATTACCCATTCTTGTTGCGGTATGTACTTGACTTCATACATACATAAACGCCGCTCTTTGGCGCTCTGCGACACTCAGCCACTAAAGTCCCCTATCCTCTCAAAGCCCTTCAGGGAGTTAGGGCTCCCTCATTTCCTCTAAAACCCCCTGTCGCCACCCTTTCACTGGGAATCTCCCTCGTCTCCTCCCGGGAGGAACCCAATCGAACATCTTCTTAACTTTCACCACGTAGGTGGATAAATTAGCATTTTTCTATTGTAAAATGTACATTTGAAACATTTCGGACATATTTTGTAATAATTTAATTGTTAAATCAGGAATCCATTTTATTCCGTATTGTTGCTGTTTACATTACTCGCGGTACCGTACACTGGAAAGACAAAACACATTGGATCTAGAGTCCAGACTCTTAAAACCATCGACAAGAAAAAACACTCTTGATTCAATCGGATTTTTGCTTAAATCAAGAACCAAGCCTCTTAATTTGAGCGGATTTCCTTTTGATTGAAGCAAAAATCTGATTGAATCAAGCGTATTTTTTCTTGTCAATGTTTTCAAGAGTCTGGACTCTAGACCCAATGTGCTTTTTTTCCAGTGTAGTATTCCCGTTCTTTCCCAACACAACTCATCACATGTTGTGCGTGTAATGTCATGTATACATGTTTCGAGGCGGGGAAACCAGATTGTGCTGCGGGGCAATAATTGATAGCATCGCCTTATTAGCCGGCTGATTAGTTGGCGACGAAAAACTCCCGCCGTCGTCGTCGCGACGGTTTCTTGTTTTGCTTCACGCATCAATTCTCCGCTAACTGGCGAGGGAATCCGTCCTCGCGTCCAGGGCCGGCCGTAACGTCCCACGGTGCGATGCAATGCGGTTGTGCGCTGACAAAGTTGGGGCGAGTAAATTAAATTCGCTGGAAAAAAGGCTTCGACTTGGAACGAAGTAATTAAGGGCTGTACTGTAAATAGCAGACAAAGTTCAGAGTCCTAGATCTGAGGGTCGTAGTCACGACTGATGCGGCGCGGGTTCAGTGGCCGAATCAGTTGTTCCTAAAACCAGAACTTCGGTCTGTGAACCCGGAGTGCGGATATGTTTATACCCATACATAACCGGTAATCATTGCGATGAGAGCCAAACTTATATAGAGCTCTTTCTTTCAATGTTACTGTTTACACTGGAAAAAAAACACATTGTATCTAGAGTCCAGACTCTTAAAAACATCGACAAGAAAAAGTACTCTTGATTCACGGTGCGATGCAATGCGGTTGTGCGCTGACAAAGTTGGGGCGAGTAAATTAAATTCGCTGGAAAAAAGGCTTCGACTTAGAACGAAGTAATTAAGGGCTGTACTGTAAATAGCAGACAAAGTTCAGAGTCCTAGATCTAAGGGTCGTAGTCACGACTGATGCGGCGCGGGTTCAATGGCCGAATTAGTGGTTCCTAAAACCAGAACTTCGGTCTGTGAACCCGGAGTGCGGATATGTTTCTACCCATAACCGGTAATCATTGCGATCAGAGCCAAACTTAGAGCTCTTTCTTTCAATGTTACTGTTTACACTGGAAAAAAACACATTGTATCTAGAGTCCAGACTCTTAAAAACATCGACAAGAAAAAGTACCCTTGATTCAATCAGAATCTAGCTTAAATGAAGAACCAAGCCTCTTAATTTAAGCATATTTCGTTTTGATTCAAGCAAAAATCCGATTGAATCAAAGTATTTTTTCTTGTCAATGTTTTCAAGAGTCTGGACTCTAGATCCAATGTGTGTTTTTTTTCCAGTGTATCCTCAGGTCCAAAACCTTCGATTGAATTGCCTGCCACAAAATTTACAAAATGAATTTCCCTGACACATTTTGATAAAATTCCCTGAAAATTGAAGATATGCCGGATGGTTAGAGAGACATAATTGCGACAAATTTGCGGTTCGAAGCGCCAAACTCATTGCAGAAAGCAATTGAAGGAGGCTGAACACTTTTTCTCTGACATTTTCGTTATTTCCTCTGACATTTCCCGATATTCCCGGTGCTCCCTGATTTTGTCAATCCTGTTCAATTTGTGTCGCAGACCATGCACAAAAGCTATATCTATCCCTTATAATACATTTGAGGAGGTTTTTGCTTCTTATTTTCAAATCATTTGACTTCATCAGTTTTACTCGAAACACTAAAAAAACTATAAATTATACCAAAAACTGTATAATCCTTGAGCTTTCGTGACGAAAAAACCCGAGGTGATTTCACTCTCCCTAGCAATGACCTCAACTTCTGGTATGACGCATTACAATTCGTCTCTCAGTCATACAGAGTAAAATAAACGCGCGTTTGAACCGTGCCTTCCACAATCAAATTATTCATCAAGTACCGAAACGGTATTATTAAAGATAGAAGGTTGACCGCATAGCCCCCTCCTCCTGCTTCTTTCGATCATTTTTTCCCTGCTCAAAAGCAAAAATATTCCATTCGGTGCGCAGAACGAGAATGACTCCCTTCTAAGCACCCATCCTTCTCCCATTCCAACTGGGAAACGACCTTTACGCATTTCAGCACTCCATCAATCCGCAAGTCTTTATACTCATTGTTGAGTGGAATGCTCATTTGTATACTCCACGCTCCGACCGAACTTTCTCGCCACGCTTCGCCTTCCACCGGGCCACAGTGGATCGAGTCAATGGGAAAGCTCGGACAAAATTTGGAAACTTTAAAAGCTTATTAATCCGTTCCTACAAAACGTTGAGGTTTTTAAAAGTGGTCCCATTGGTTTTCTCGTGAAATTCTCCTCTAGAGGCACCCCTTAACATTTAAAATGGACGTATTTCTACCAAACGAAACTATAAGCATTAAGACATGAGCTCTGAGACCCATAAGAATATATACATAATGGGGCTCATGTCATAATACACAGAGTTCGGTTTAGCAGAAATACGTCCAAATGTGACGAATGGGTCAGTTGCGCTCACAGAATTGTGTTGTATGTGTTTGTGTTTGTGTTGAGTTGTGTTTGTGTTGTGTTTTTGATGCTTGATTCTAAAGATTAGCTGAAAATATTAAGATCTGTCCAAACATCAACTTTCTCCGTTAAATATTAACCGAGATATTGCCCTTTGAAAAGTCGAGTTCTTGACGTCATCCACGGCGGTAGTGACACCCTTGGTTTCTTCCACCTTGGTTTTATCAGTCAGGGAGACACACACTAGCACTAGTTCTACGTGAAACGCGGATGAAAGCAAGGTGAAAGAAACCAAGGGTGTCACTACCGCGATGGATGACGTCGAAAACGCAACTTTTCAAAGGGCGATATCTCGATTATTATTGAACGTAGAAAGTTGCGATTTACACCGATCTTAATATGTTTAGCTAATCTACAAGAATCTGACATAAAAAAAAAAAAAAAAAAAAAAAAAAAAAAAAATCTGTGACCAGCGCAGCTGACCCATTAAGCATCAAAATTTGGAGTTTTAGTCAAAAATTTGATGTCCGACCTCTCTGGTTGACTTGACCCACTGTGCGAGCTTTCAGCGTTGACAGTTGAATGATTTCACCCACTGGATCGCGGCCAGCGGATGAAATTGCCGTGTCTTTTGCGTTGCTACGGTGCGGTCATGTTGCGACAGGTGAACAGCTGGGGTGCATTGCACCTCCTTCCCTTGGCAACGGCGTCCGATCGTCGATTCTCATTATTATGATTATTATTACAATGTTGGCTTTTATTTCGGCGAAGCACGGGCGTGACCGCCCGCCCGCCCGTGGAAGTGGACGCGGCCTGAGGTCAAGGAATCGTCCGCCTTCGAATAATCTAGATCTCTACCGCATCGCGTGGCATGGCGTGGGTCAGCTCTATTTGTGAATTTCACTGATAGCGTAATCGCACCCATCGAAATAGAGCAGGTGAGAAACAGCACGAGTAGAGCTTGGATATCGACGCACTGGGGTGATCCCTTATTGCGTAATGCCGTTAATTCACACGTTGAAAAAGTGCGTTCAGTAACGGCACGTGGGTGGGTTGAATCAATAAGAGAGATCGGACAAAATTCGGAAACTTTAAATACTTATAATTCCGTTTTTTACAATACTTTGAGGTTCTCAAGATGGTTTCATTGGTTTCCTTGTAAAGTTTTCTTCTACAAGCACCTATTGAAATTTAAAATTTGATGAATTTAACATCAAAATTTGCAGTTTTTGTCAAAAATTTCATGTCCAACCTCTCTCATTGACTCGATCCACCGTGCGGCGCGTGGGTGGGTCGATTCTTTGGGGGCAAAATTCGGCAAAACGAAACCGGGGGGCACGGGGAGGGGGGTCTGGGAAGTTTCTCCTCAGCCAAGTGGGTTCTCTCTCTTTGGAAAATTGTTGAAAATCAGGTACCTACTCCTACAAGACAATTTTCGGATTTTTCCACAAAAATATTATTTTTGCAAAAAAAAACATCTTTGAAAACTTTGGGGGAGGGCAGCGATCCCCCTTCCCCTTCCCCCACCGTCTACAAATGGATATGCGTGGTTTCAACAGTGATTGCGTCGTATTAGATGCGTTGTCTGCCTGAAAATTTGGAGGGAGCAGAATTGACACGAAAAGTGTACGTAGGTTACGCACCGAACTGTTCCGCCTCCAATTTTTGAGGTAGGCAAGAACACATCTGCCGAGCAGGAATAGTTATCTATTCGATGAGTTGTAGGCGCCTGTGTTGTCTACGATTCTCTTGCTTTTTCTTTGCCTTGCAGTGTAAACTACTTATAATGAATTCCACCTGACGAACTGGATGCTAGTTCATTCTTTCTATTTTAGTCTCTATGATTGATTATAAATATATACTACAAGAATAAAACATAGTTTCATTAGGATTCAGGGCCGGATTTTCCTACTTGCCGCCCATGGGCCGCCTGTATTTTGCCGCCCCCTTCTCGTTCGTTATGAAACATCAATAAAAACCATCAAGTGAACGTGCCAGCGGAGGAGGGGTGCATAAGACGCGTTTACTCGTGTTGAACGCATTTTTAGGGAAAGCCCTGTCAACACTACAAGCAAAAGGTCACGGAACTTTGCTCGAAAGTCAAGTTTCGTAAACCTATCCCTAATGGACAAGGCCTTCCATTCATAAGAAATGAACGAAAAAATTATGAAAGAACAAACACAAAATTTGGTTAAATGATTTTAACTTCCGCCGCCGCGCCGACCGCACCCTGTTTGGCGCAATGCGTGAAGTATTCACGCATTCTTGTAGGCGCTATCCGTTTCACGCTGACCACAATAACCGCACTGTGTTTGATGCAATGCGTGAAGTATTCGTGCAGTCTTGTAGGCGCTATCCGTTTCACGCTGACCACAATGACCGCACTGTGTTTGATGCAATGCGTGAAGTATTCGTGCAGTCTTGTGGGCGCTAATATGTGTTACATGCCGACCGCCGCGCTGAGGGCTTCTCCTTTTCATCTCAAGTCCTCGTCATCATTTCTCCCTAAGTCGCGCCGTTCCAGGCCAAATTGGGCGATTGGTTTCTCTCTTAACTCGACTAATAAAAGGTGCTGTCTCTTGTATCACTGAAAGACGACAAAATTAGAAATTACTATACTCTCAGGAAATGAGAGATTTTGTAGTCTTTTCTCGTTTGTAATATTTTTTTTTTCTAAATCCGATTTTTTTATATACCTACATTTAAAAAAGTAGCAAAATTTGCCGCCCCCTAGATTTGCCGCCATGGGCCCATGTGGCCACCCCCTTAATCCGGCCCTGTTAGGATTGAATCTGAAATTAAAGTGAGGGGGTGGTAATTTTACACTTAACAATGTTGTTGAATGATGTTCAAAAAAGGATCATTCAACTTTCAAAACCTATCGCTCGAATTTTTCACGATTATTGTCTCCGTCTCGAAAAAAACAACAACAAAACCATCTCATTCTGAATGTCTATCTGCACTTAAACCTATGATGCTAATGAATCCACCAAATACACCACACTAATGAATGACGTAGGAGTTGGCGCCCAACGGAGAGCTGATGGCCCGATGAGGAGTCACCGTTCAAGTTGCAAACTTTTTCCGGGAGAAATCGACCGATCAAAATGATCTCCTCAGGCAAGACTCAGTCACCGAACGAGAGACCGTATCAATACGAGTATACTGCTCTGGGGTAACTTGAAATTTTCCAACCGATCGCTACGCACGAGTAGATACTGCACGTTCCTTAACTTCAGCACCATGCGCGCACTTAACATCGGCACGATGCTTTCGTTCAGAAGGAATTGGATCGTATTTATCAGAAAAGGAACCAAGCCACATCAGCTATTGCCAAATGGACGTATGTATGCTAAATGGAACTATGTGGAAGAGGAAAGATGGGGTGTGCTCGTTAGTGCTCGGGCAATAAGAATGAATGGGGATTTTAAAGCGCCAGTGACGTCAGCGGCGACGAAAGCTGTCTCCGTTGTCGTGCTCGCTCGTATTTAACTCATGAGCCCTGCCCAAAAGGCTCTTGTCACATGTCCACGGCTCACAGGTTGGCGCTCAGTCCCTTCTGATTAAATGTCAAATCCCGCTTTTCAATTTTTTCGAAAGGAACTACATCCACTTTAACATTGTTTCTTATCCAGCTTCCACGAGCACACCTCATCTTCCCAGTTCCACATAGTTTCTTTTAGCATAAATACTTCCAAATTTAATTGGGCAATTTAGTTTTTTACAAGAGAACGTCGGTGCGGATTCCTTTGAAAATTTCAAGGAATTTGCTTTGTAATATGCAGAAAATTCTCTTAAATTTGCAAAAAAATCCGCACAACCGTTTTAATGTAAAAAATTAAAGTGCCCAATTAAATTTGGCAATAGCTGATTTGGCTTAGTTCCTTTTTGCTTAACGCGGTCCAATTTATATCTCGCACGAAATAAAGGGGGTCCTTCAGCAAAAGAGAATTAGCAGGGTTTAAAGTTTTAACCTTTGGGGTTAGGGTAAATAAAATAGGGTACATAAAGGGCTTAAAAAGATTAACCCTTTAACCCTAGTCTGCCTGAGTGGGGTCAGATTGACCCCACGGGAGTTTCAACTCTTTGCCATTTCTCGTGGTATGCACGAAATTTTTTGTCCTTCACTAATAGCTCTACAAAAACATCTAGGAACACGATTTTGAAGGGGGAAAAAAAAATGTGCATGAGAGATCAAAAAATTCACGAGTACCCCTAGAAAGCCTGAGCGGGGTCAGATATCCTTATAACATATATTTTACCATTTAGCATCACAAAAGCTTACTTTGAAGGTGTATTCATTTTTCTCTTTTTAATTTTTTTCAGAAACTTAAAAAACAAGCAAAATTTTTCAGATTTTTTTCGTTTTCAGTATTTAGTAGCCCTATGATTTTTTTTCTCATGCTGAGAACAACATGGCAACATGTGTATGATAAAATGGTTGCATACCCTGCGCCGTGTTTTTTAAAACTTAGATATGCTTTATGGTTAAGGCCTGTAAGGTTAGTGCACTGATATTTACTAAAAACATGAAAAAAAAACATAACTAACTAATTGATTTTCGGCTGGGGTCAAATTGACCCCGCTCAGGCTTTCTCGTTGGTTCAGAGGCTCAGGCAGACTAGGGTTAAGTATTTTATTAAACAGGTGTCATTTCTCGTAATGTTGTGATGCAATTATTGAGGTTCAGCCTTCTATATTTATGGTTTCATCAAATTTTAAGTTAGTCTAAACTAATAAATTTCAAAATTATAAGGAAATTGAATTTGGCTTTCATACAAACTTAGTACCTATCAAATATGGTTTACGGTTGGAGGTCGGATGGGAATTTACTGCGGTTTGCATGTTGGAAACTCACAATTTTCTTCCAGGACAACAATAATTACAATATCATTTGTACGTATTTCTGCCAAACGGAACTATTTGCATTATGAAATGAGCCCTGAGACCCATAAGAATATATGCATAACATGGCTCAGAGTCATAATGCACATAGTTCTGTTTGACAGAAATGCGTCCATTTGTTACACAATCAATCAAACGATACACTTGTGAAGCTCTCAGCGTCGCTCCTCTGACATAAGAGCGTATCTCTATTTCAACATGAGCCCCAGAAAACATGGATTTATATGAGAATTAGGACTCATGTGGATATTGAGATACGCTCTTACGTCAGAGAAGCGACTTAATGTGGACAGTCTCGGCTAATTGAAAACCGTTCATTCATTTCCACCTGGCACGCTTGAGGCTTGACACTTACGCAATATTTACGACATGATTCAGACGGGTATATTCTGAACAGTGCCGACCATCTCCAGCACAGTGTACTGCACTTCTGTTCCGTAGATAAGACTTGAAACAATGTAAGTAGATACGCACGAATGACAACTTAAATCTACCTATCGGTTTTCAGTTGAAGATAAAATACTTTGGAGAGTCGAGCAAATTAAGCCGCGCCAAAACGGGCATTCGGGTAAATTGGAATACATTTTGCGATTAGGAACTGAAATTTCTAGCTCATCCGGAAAAAAACTCATGTGTATAGGGAAACTAAGGGTACATACGTCGTTTCTAAACTTAGCCAGATATTCTAGTTCCAAATCAAAAAATGCAGTCCAATTAAGATGGATTTTCAGCAATTGGAGAACAATTCGATAGTTGGGCTACACTTCGCAATTAGGGACTAAAATTTCTAGCTCATCCGGAAAAACACTCATGTGCATAGGAAAATTAATGGTACATACGTTGTTTGTGAACCCAACCAGATAGTTCCAAATCGCAAAATGCAGTCCGATTAAGGTGGATTTTCAACAATTTGAAGAGCATTTCGACAGTTGGACTACACTTCGCAATTAGGAACTACAATTTATGCTCAAATTAGAGACAACGCATGCACAATTAATTTCTCTCTGCGCGTTAGTGTTTTTACCGATAAGCCAGAAATTTTCGTTTCGAATAGAAAAATTAGGTCAAGTTGATCGATCAATTGCTAATTTAATTTCCGGGTTTCAGCTCATTACCGAAGAATTTCCGAGCATCACATCACGCTGTAGTGCGTCAAGTAAACAGTGCGGTAATTTAAAACCTCAGGATCAAGATAAAAAGTTTCCTCAACTGACAGACGAATTGGACGAGTTCCAAGATAAAAAAACCGTTTGGCATGAGTGCCCTAAATCATAAAAAATTAAACTGTTCCAGAGACTCGAGTCAAACTGTATTCAACTTTGATACTTCACGTAGTAAATATGAAACGAGTAATTGAATTCAAACGACAAAGCAGCTGTGATAGAAACCTTGCATACTTTCAACTTTCCATCACTTTTGATATTTGCATGCAATGTTGCTCTTCGATGATAGAACGTCCTGATAACAAAAGTAGATTTCATGGGCAAAAAATTGATACTTTGTGGAATAAAATTGAGTTGGTTTCATTTTCGGACGAGTTTCATTGGCATTTCATGGCTCATTACCGAGTATACGACTCCGGATTCGTTTCAAATTTTAACTTTTTTTCGAAATGTTTCGCTTTTGCTTCAAGATGCCTACTCCTTTAAGTTCTTGGATGACCACTTTATTGATTTCCCTGGGCAAGAATGGGTTTGCAAGTACGCGATCCGAGATTTATGTGAAAATTTAAACCATTCGAAAAAATGTTGATTTCACTTTAAGACGTTCAATTTTGTAAAATCTTAGATAAGGGCTCTGATTAATTTTTCATCCTTTTATTTTCAATGGATTTAATTTTGAAACGGTATATTAAGAGTTAGCAATTTTTAGATCTTAGACTGTGTTCTACTAAACTTTATGCCTTCACCTATATCATAATGGCATTAATTTTCATTTTTTCTAAACGCGTGCTAAGATTTTCATTGGGAGTTTTCCCATATTTTCCGATGAGAGGAAAAAACGAAAAAATCATTAAATATTATACATTATAGGAAAACCGGGGCTATAAAAGGGATCCATCCCATAGTGGATCGAATTATTCAGAGAGGTCGGACATAAAATTCTGACTGAAACTGCAAATGTTTATGTTTACTTCGTCACATTTTAAATTTTAAGGGGTGCTGCTAAAAGAAAATTTCACGAGGAAACCAATAGAACCACTTTTGGAACCTCAAAATCGTGTGTAAACGGAGTTATAAGCTTTTAAAGTTTCCAAATTTTGTCTGACCTCTCCTATTGACTCAATCCACTGAGCGTCATCCTCTCAGATTTGCGAGGAAGGTCCCTCGGGGCTCTTTCTCATACCTTTTTGAACGGACATTGAATAAGGGTTTCTAATGATAGTGATTAATAGATAGTGAAGATAGACTAGTGATAGATAGTTAAGTAACAGATACTGAAGATAGAAAAAAACGGTGCAGTCTCAAAAAGGTTGACAACCCGACTCACTACAATTCCAAGCGACTGGAGACGCATCAAAGTGCATCTATTTTTATCCTGATCGAAAAAACTCGAACACACCTCGGCAAAATGGAACCTGTGAACAACGAGCCCTCGTCTTCTTCAATTCTGGATTTTAAAATGCGAGACCGCAGGCATTTAAACTTGTCACTTCTTCAATAGTGCATGGGTGTACCCTGTACCGGTGATAGTATCAGTTGATTTTGGCATTCAAACAACTTCATTTTGGTGATACTAACATTAACTTTATTTTCCCTTTGTTTTTTTTTTGTTTTTTTTACCAAAATACTTTTGAAAATTTCGAATTACCTTCTTTGGAATCTCTTCTTCACTTCGTTGTTTTTTTAAATGACGATCGGGTACTTTGTCTTCCTCAATTTTATGCTAACCTTCAATCCCTTATTCTTAAAAAATTAAACTTTTTTAATAACTCCTCTAAAAAAAAATCATGTGGAAAGTCCACATCAAGAAAAATGAGTCGTCTCTCGACCTGAATTTTCGTCTATTTTCCGTTTGAGTTCAACAGATAAGAACCAGCCCACATCGAGAGGAAATTGTGATCGGCGTTTTCGGACGGGAAAAACTTAACAGTTGACTTAACAGAGAGAGGCACAGAGATTGTACCTTTGGCTATTTCGCTTTTCATTTCCGATGTAGGCCACAGAAAATGCACCATGCGGCATTGGGACATCATTTTGCAATTAGGAACTACAATTTTTAGCTCATCCGTAAAAACACCTATGGGGGAAACAAACGGTACATACGTTGTTTCTAAACTGGGCAAGAATTTGTAGTTCCTAACTTCAAAATGGAGTCCAATATTTGTCTATTCCAGTGTTTGCGCTGATGCTAACTATTTTATGCTTAACTCATTTTATACATTTTCAAAACGTGGGTTGGTTCATCTTTGCTGGACTTGTCAGTTCATTCAACCCGTGGCGTGGCGTGAATTGCGATACATCGATTGTTATGCCATTTAAACCTATGGTGCAGAATCGATTATTAAGGCGTTCGCTGCGAACACCCTGTGTATCGATCCTTTTCCATAGGTTTAAATGGCATAACAATCGATACATCGCAAAGCACGCCACGCCACTGCATTCAACGGATATTGTGTCTCTTTAGGGTGATTTTTGAACTGATGAATTTTGGTTTTTACAGGACGCAGGATGTTGAGAAAAGCGGGGAGCACGGGAGCGGAGTCTCCGGCAACAGGAGGAAGGTTAACCGGTTCCGATCGGCGGCGCCTCAGGTAAGACCGGTTTTCATGACCGACTGTCACAATCGTACAATCGAGGGAATTTTCTCTATATGATGAAGATTACCCCAGGTCATTTCTTGTCATGTTCAGTATGAACGTCGTGGACAAATTCAAATGCTGCAGCTGAATTTCTTCGAATGATGTGGTTCATTTGGATCGAGTTTAGCAGAGAGGAACCGAGCCACATCAGCTGCCAAATTTAACTGGGCAATTTAATTTTTACAAGAAAACGTTTGTGCGAATTCTTTTAAAAATTTTAAGGAATTTGCCTCGCGCTAGGCAGAATATTCACTGAAATTTGCATAAATATCCTCACAGTCATTTTCATGTGAAAAATGAAATTGCCAAATTAAATTTGACGATAGCTGATGTGACTAGGATTCATTCGAAGGAACGCGGTTCATTTTTAAGAAAATGTATGAAATTTTCACTTTATCAAAATTAAATTGTGAAGAGGACCCTCTGAAAAACCCCCGAAAAATCTAAAATCCTTCGGAAAATTTACTTTCAGACTGAAGAACTTTGGTGACGACCGAATACGCATATGACGTTCTTCCTCAGCGAGGCACATTTGTGTATTAGATCGTCGAGCATGATCGAATGCACGCATACGTCACGTATGGTGTAAATAAACGATAAAGTCTAAAATAATTGAACGAGGAAATGTGCGAGTCGTGAGAGAGAAATAAATACGTAAAAATTGACACGGTTTCCGAAAAACAACAGTAACCCATGAATCACCGTATACAGCAATGACAGCTTAGTCTGGTGTAAGTTTGAACGTGTGTGATGAATATTCAGACGTTGTCACATTTTTATGGTAAATTCTGGACATTTTACGACTATTTTCCACTGCGTTTTTCAGAGAATATTCCTCTTAATTCATTCTGGTACACTTGGTAGAACGAGGCATATTCGTGACTCTGTTCAAAAATTAATATTTAACCTATCAGAAGAAATTTTTAAAAAAATTCAAACATTCATATCGATGACCAGAAGACGAAACCACGTATCTCCGTTCGCGACATGGTAGGCACACATTTTGATGCGAAATTTGGCACAGTGATAGGTAGCCTGTTTCTCTTCGAAAAAATAGAGAAGGA
Source organism: Bemisia tabaci (assembly GCF_001854935.1). Classification (NCBI taxonomy): domain Eukaryota; kingdom Metazoa; phylum Arthropoda; class Insecta; order Hemiptera; family Aleyrodidae; genus Bemisia; species Bemisia tabaci. The sequence continues at coordinate 54,540 of NW_017547167.1, forward strand.
GAAGAAATTTTGAAACCCCCTGATGAAAATACGTGGTTTTGCACTTTTGCCATTGATATAGCGTTTTTCCTTAACACAACAGCAGAATTAAAGTGATTCGATGGACGTCATATCTTTCGTCAAAACGACATGCGACACATCGCATCGATTCGTTCCATTTTTTCAGCTACTCGTCATTGTTCTCGAATTATGAGATCGCAACTCTGTTGTCAGGAAACTAAAGAATTCACTTACCAATTTTGACAAACAAATTCAACGTAATACGGGCGTGGTATTTTAGAGGGAAAATATCGCATTCGAGTGCAGTTTCGATATCATAGTATCGAATGCGATATTTTTCCTCTAAAAACCACGCCTTTATTAAGTTAATATGTTAATTTGTTTGTTAAAATTGGTAAAAGAATTCTTCAGTATCCTAACAACAGAATTGCGATTTCAAAATTCGAAAAAAATGTCAAGTAGCGAGTAAATGGAACTAATCGATGTGATATATCGCGTGTCGTTCTGACACAAAAATATAGCGTCCATAAGGTGATTCGTCAAGCTCAAGTGACGTGGTCGAAGTGGCATCCGATCATCGATTAGGTATAAAATCTCGGCAGATTTTGAATTTTTAGCAAAAAAAAGGAACGAAAGCCCCTGCACATTAGCCTAAAGAATCATTCTGACTCCATAATCGGCAAAATTCAGAGAAATAGAAGCAGAATAGTGTTAGGAAAAAACCTCCCACTCGATTCAGCTATCGATTTCTGTGTCGAATGCGAGGTTTTTTTCCTAACCTATACTGCTTTCATATCTCTGAATTTTGCCAATTTTTGGGTTTAGAATGATTCTTTAGGCTCATGCGCAGAGGCTATTGTCTTTTTTATGTTCAAAATTCAAAATCTTCCAAGATTATTGACCTAATCGATGCGATATGTCGCATTCGCATGCCACTTCGACCACGTCACTGTCCTGCTTTCATATCTCTGAATTTTGCCAATTTTTGGGTTTAGAATGATTCTTTAGGCTCATGCGTAGGGGCTATCGTCCTTTTTATGCTAAAAATTCAAAATCTGCCGAGATTTTTCACCTAATCGATGCGTTATATCCCATGCCACTTCGACCACGTCACTTGAGCTTGACGAGTCACCTTAAGTTGTGTGCAGGTATGACGGAACAGAACGCGAACGACCGCACGGAACAATAGAAGCTTGGTCTGATGTAAGTTGGAAGGCGTGCGATGAGTGTTATTTGATGTCCGCTTTCTCTTCTTCCAGATACTGGCGGTCACGGCCAAAAATCTGGTCCTCCTTGATCTCGGAATGACGATGGCGTTCTCCACGATCGTCGTCCCCGTCCTGCTCGACCCCAACAACAAGGACCCCAACGGACTTTCTTTCACCGAGGATCAAGCCACCTGGTTCGGTAAGCCCCAATTCAACCCTTCCGACCGCACTCAGCTTACTCGCCCTGGTAAAAATTGGCAGCAGAATCTGTGTTCCAAAATACCATAGACCTACAGCGACAGCCGGCTGTAAGATTTCCAATAGCTTCTATAGCCGGCTACACAATTTCTTACAGCCTTTTATAGCCGATGGCGACTGAGCAACAGCCTGGCGATAAAGTTTATGCTAAACGTTACTAAATACGGATACTAGGACTGAGTTAGTTTTTGGACTACCGCTCTCTTTTTGGGCCGCAGTATCTTGATTTATTTTGCGAGGAAAGCTCCGTACTTTTGAAGGACGCCTGCCATTCCTAACATGTTGGAGTGCCTGCAATTTTTTATGATACTATGCAACACCTCTGGTGTGAAATAGTTGCTTCAAGCGCCGTGGTACGCCGCGGCACGGCGGACGGGCAGCCAGCGCGAAACGCGCATTGGCGCCTTCGAACCTAACAGGGATACTTCACGCGTTGCGCAATGCGTGAAGTATCCCTGTTAGGTTTGTAGGCACCAGTGCGTCGCCGCTCCGCCGCTTTGCGTTAGGCTATATTTAATCTCGTGGAGTCAGCGTTTTTCAACTCATGACTTTGAAATGTTTGCACACTCTGTATGGATTATTCTCATTTTAATTGATGAAAAAAATATGTAGTAAAGGAAAATATAAAGTATGCGTTTTGTAAATATTAAAGTGATTCCGTACAAACTTAATGATTTCCAAAGCACACGAATTTCTACACAATTTCTTATAGCCGATGGCGAAAAAGCAACAGCCAGGCGATTAAGTCTAAAGCCCGGCGATAAGAACTATAGCCCGGCTGTATAATTTTTTATCGCTTCGTGTAGCCCGGCCGTATAATTTTTTCCACTTTCTACAGCTAGCTATATGATTTTCTATCGCCTTCTTCAGTCGGCTATAAGAACTGCTATGGTATTTTGAAACACAGCTCCTATCGCCAATTTTAACCAGGGCGTTTAAGTACATTGGGTCAAAATTCCAAAATTCTTCGCTTCCCTCACAAAAGAACGTAACTACACTTCAGTGTTACCCAGTAACGTCATTTCACTAAAACCTGGGGGGGGGGGGGCAAGTGACTTGATATGACCCTCAACATAATACACAACTTAAGAAATAAATCAAGTTTTCGGTAATGTGATCAATTTTTTTCGTTTATCAAGGACTTTTCAAGCCAAACAATCACACTGAAAAAGGACTTCGGAGCGCGGGGGAGCTCCGGACCCCTTACAATCGCCAAATTACACCACTGAAGTTGCCAAATTTCCCCGTGCAGATTGTATTTTCACCAGAAAAATCTTGGAAAGCTCAAACTGGAAATTTCGCTGATTTTTCATCGAATCTCATTCGAAAATCGGCAAAATTTTCAAGAAATTGCGTAGTTATAATCTCGGGAAAAATTGGATTTCTTTTAAGTCAATTTTGCAGCTTTGAAACGGAGTTACGACCCCTTGTCCAGGAAACGACAAATTCAAGAATATTCAATGACTTGAAAATTCGAGACAAATTCGAACAGAATCAAGGAATTTCCAAGACAGAGTGCCTATCAACTTGGCGGGGAAAAAAATCCCTGACTTCCAAGCATTTTCTCGAACCAAAATAATAAAAATTTCTTTGTTTCAAATCGGTGTTCTGCATACAATAAAAGAAAAAAGAAAATGAAAAATATTTTAGAATCAATTTCACTACAGAAGACAGGAACATGTGTACATGTGTGTTTTTTCCGGGTATATTCATTTTTCAAACGACTAAAATTGCAATTCCTTAGAGAAAATTATTCCGCTATTCACTATTCCGAATGCAACTCACAACGATGAACCCCAAACCAGACTGAAACTCACTTTGCATTTCAAATCTCAAGATTTATCGAACTTTTGGTTTTCATGAAATTCCCTGACTGTTCTCTGACCTTATGAAAATCCCTGACAATTCCGATTTTCACGGTTTTTTAGACACTCGTGGACACCTTGCTAGAGGTCACGAACTCTATGAGCGAAAATTGCTGACTTTTCCTTGTTTTCGGCGAACCTTAACATTGACTTCCCTCTCCTATCAGCCGCTACAATTATCGAGCGTGTGCCAGGAAAGCCATAGGTATCAGTCACACTTGGCTGACCAAGATAGCTTTAACGATGAGGAAAAAAGTCTACATTTATTTGCCATGCAGGTTCTATCGCCCGGAAAAAATTTTCAATTTCTAAATGTCGATTTGACGGGAGTATAACCTTGAAAACCGAACCAAATGTGATCTTCCATGGGAAGGAGACCTCAGTCTCCTGGTAAAAATTGGCAGTAGAATCTGTGTTCCGAAATACCATAGACCTACGGCCGGCTGTAAGATTTCCAATAGCTTCTATAGCCGGCTACACAATTTCTTATAGCCTTTTACAGCCGATGGCGACTAAGCAACTCACAGCCATGCGATAAAGTGTATGCTAAACGTCACTAATTACGGATGCTAGGACTTAGTGAGTTTTTGGACCACTGCTCTCTTTTTGGGCCGTAGTGGCGTAGTATCTTGATTTATGTTGCGAGGAAAGCTCCGTACTTTTGATGGATGCCTGCCATTCCTAATATATTAGAGCGCCTTCAGTTTCGTATGATACTGTGCAATACCTCTGGTGTGAAATAGTTGCTTCAAGCGCCGTGGCACGCTGCGGTGCAGCAGGCGGGCAGCCAGCGCGAGACGCGCATTGGCGCCTACAAACCTAACAGGGATACTTCACGCGTTGCGCAATGCGTGAAGTATCCCTGTTAGGTTTGTAGGCGCCAGTGCGTCGCCGCTCCGCTTTGTGCTTTGTGTTAGGCTCTAATATGTATTCTGGCGGAGTCAGCGTTATTCAACTCATGAATTTGAAATGTTTGCACATCCTGTATGGATTATTCTCGTTTTAATTGATGAAAAAAAAAAAATTTAAAGGAAAATATAACGTGTGTTTTGTAAATATTAAGGTGGTCCCGTATCAAACTTAATGATTTCCAAGGCACACGAATTTCTACGCAATTTCTTATAGCCTTTTATAATCGATGGCGAAAAAGCAACAGCCAGGCGATAAAAAGTAAAGCCCGGCGATAGGAACTATAGCCCGGCTGCATAATTTTTTATCGCTTCGTATAGCCCGGCCGTATGATTTTCTCCGCATTCTACGCCCAGCTATATGATTTTCTGTAGCCTTCTTTAGCCGGCTATAAGAATTCCTATGGTATTTTGAAACGCAGCCCTTATCGCCAATTTGTACCAGGATCCGCAACCCTCAAAATTGAGTTACTGATAACAAAACATGGAGGATTGGGGGGGGGTGTGTGTGTGTGTGAGGGTGAGAGGGTGTGTGTGTGTGTGAAATCAAACTCGAGTTGTGATGGTTTAAATGCTCTAAAAAGAAAGTTCCTAGAAAAAGCCATTTTAAATCCTGATCTGCCTTTCAAAGCCTGAAATTGTGGCATGTTTGTGTGCTTAGCGGATCTAGACGCCTAGCATGGGAGGGGCAGGTTATTTGCTGACGTCCTTTCATCGGGGGG
>NW_017547167.1:59510-83770 GCF_001854935.1 Bemisia tabaci
GGGGGTGTAAGAAGTTTCGGAATTTTGAAGCATTTTATATTCAGTTTCAGTTGATTTTGTCATGAATAACTACCAAATATAAGCGTTTTTCCTTCTTCTTACCTCTGTTTCATTTTTTCTCTCTTCCTTCCTTTTTTCGTGACCTACGTTCCCCCTCCTTGTATCCACCTATGCTTGTAGATACTACAGAAAACGTATTCGTCTAGGTCTCCAAATTCTATAATTTAACAAAAAACTCGACAAAAATTCTCAATCGAAAATTTTACCTCTGTTGACAAAGATACCTTTACCTGTGTGAACGATGGATACTAAAAATCGAAAGAAAAATGGACCGCGTTTGACAGAAAGGAACCAAGCCACATCAGCTATTGCCAAATTTAACTGGGCAAGTCAATTTTTTACGAGAGAACGTTTGTAAGGATTCCTTTGAAAATTTTAAGGAATTTGCTTCGTATTATGGAGAAAATTCACTGAAATTTGAACCAAAATCCGCCCAACCGTTTTCATGTAAAAAATTAATTCGCCCAATTAAATTTGGCAATAGCTGATGTGGCTTGGTTCCTTTCTGTTTAACGCGGTCCAAATATGCTTGAACAGGATCCAAACGATCCGCTAACGATGAGGACAAACGCAACGCTTATGAAGTAAATGACTATTTGAACATGTATGCCGTGTTGCCGTCGCCTGACATTGAAGGCGCACGTGCAGTGGAAACAGTAGTGCATAATAATGTAGCATGTGATTTCCGTTTATGACATCGGTGCCTAACAATATATCCTCTGCCTCCTTTTCAGCTAGCATACCCATGGTGTTTCAGCCGCTCGGAAGTGCACTCTCTGGGCTTATTTCAGCACCTTTGGGCAGGAAGAGATCTTTGATGCTGGTAAATATCCCTCAGATAATTGGTTGGCTCATGTTGTACTCATCGTCATCGGTAAATATCATGTACCTTGCAGCAGCGATTCAGGGTTTAGGTAGCTATCATTTTTTTCTCTTCAACCCAACTACCTAGTTGTACATTTTTCTTAAAAGATATATTGATTATTAGAGATGCACTGTGCCGATATAAAAACAAAAAGAAAAAATAAATTTAAAAAACACTAGGAAAAACATTTCAAGATGGTATGGAAACCGCATTCAGCGAAAGTCATCAGTGTCATCTGGAACGAGCTCTACCTCTTGTCCCTCTTAATTTAGGGATTCCTAAAGGATGTATTGAATACAAAGAAAAGGACTGGACTTTGAAAGATGTTTACGATGTCTCTTGTTTTCAAATAATTTGAAGATTAAAAATTTTGTGCTTCAATGTTGAAACCAAAAACACCTTATTTACTCAAGTTTCTACGTTGGATACTACTCGTCGGTAGGTACTCACTAAAATCTGGAAAAACTAATTGCGAAATTCATTTTTGGGAGTTTTCTTGAAATCTCATAAAAAAACATGTCAATGGTTGAACTGCAGGAACACGTACCTATTCGTTTGTGGTGTTTTAAAATCTCTGCTCCAATTTTATTTTACTAACAGAGAACGAACCAACGCTATTACTTGAAATTTTCACAGAATATTTATCACACACAGAAAAAAATCAGGGAAATTTATAAAATGACGTTGGGTATTTTTTCCTTTAAAAATAAAGCATGACAGGAAGTCTGAAATGTCGCAAACCAAGATGCACTTTCTTGCAGTTTCACCATCGATGTTTGGTTTCCCATGAAAAATAAATAAATGAAGAGCGATTTGGAAACAGCGATCAAAATACAGATTTTTGAACAATGTATCTTGATCTTAATGGCTGTCAAAAAATGCGTATCGCAATCGCAACAAAAAAATAATCTCCAACTCTATTTAATTGTTTATAAAAAGGAAAACTAGCCAATATACATTGGTAAAAATTATGATGGAAAAATCAAATAATCACAATTATCTGACATGGCTGTTGGTCTGTAAAGCAGAATCAAGCCAAGTCTTCAGGGTGAACGAAGATGAACAGCATTAACTATAAACCATTTTAGGATTAAACCCATATTTTTAATCCGTGCAATAACTCTTCACCCCCCTATTTCAACAATTCATGATGTTCATTTTGTCTTAGGAGCTGGATTTATGGATGCGCCAATTTTCACATACGTAGGAGAGATATGTGAGCCATCCCTGAGAGGAGTCTTGATTTCTTATTCCCTCCAGTTTTGTTCCGTTGGATTCTTCCTCCAGTGTCTCCTCGGCTCTCTGACCACTTGGCGGCACGTCGCTTTCATCAGTATGCTTTTTCCTACTCTGGCATTCCTTGCCATATCTCAGGTAATATTTCTTTACTTCAGAATAATAAGCAAAGAGACCATTCACTTAGGTTTAAACATATTTAATAAAAATTTGGCAGATTTTAAAAACAGATTGTGTCATTAATATATACAACAAGTCAAGGAAAAACAGTGAATTACACTTGAATTACAAAAATATACAGTACGATTTAATGGCCTAAAAACCCACTCCTGTTATAATTATCAAACAGCCACAAGCCAATTTAACAACTTGAAATGGATACAGAATTTTCTGCCAACAGAGAAACAAACTCAAGGAGGTTTTTAAGATATTACCTTGACTAGTTTTTCAAAGAATACAAAGTAAGACATATATTGCAACATCGCAAACAAAGATACGTCGTTCTGCAGTTTGGCCGCTGAGAGGCTTTTTAGAACAAAGGCATCGATTACCATTTACAAATCAAAGAATATTGGCTTCAAATAATGCTTCAGAAATAGTTATTTATATAGACAAAATGAAGGCGTTGACAAGATTAAGTAAAACATCTTTTTTCTGGCATGCAAAAAGCAGAAAACAAATAAACTCTTATTTAAACTAAAAAAATTGTTACTCATTTTCAGTAATTTTACATTAAATTGACATGATAATTTGATCTATTTCTTACACGACTCAGCCAAATTATAGACCAGTTACTCATCAAACTCTGAATGACTGAGATAATATGATAAGGAACTTGCTTGAAATTTTATGCAAGACAGTAATTTAAGATTATAATCTCTCATGGAGGGTTTTGAAGAGTTCTGAGCACATGGAATTTTGTCAGCCATTTAAAAGAGAAGAGTTTTTTGTCAAAAAAGGGGATTTTAAAGTTTAAGGAAAATTTACTTCCGATTCAATCTGAGTCAAAGCCTTCTTTTCAATTCCTTAAAGGAAGAAATTTTTGGGAAGTGGCAGGTCAATGTTACTGGGTGTGTCATACATGATGGACATTTTGACATTTCAATTAATGCTTTAATTTACATGCCTTTTTTTTAGATTCCAGAGACTCCAATGTGGCTACTGTCTAAAAATAGAATGAAGGAAGCAGAGAAAGCACTTTGCTGGTTACGAGGATGGGTGTCAAAGGAGGAGGTGGCTGAAGAATTCGCTCAACTTGTCCAGTACAGCAAAAACTCCAAATACAAGAGCGATGATGATAAAAAGAAACTGCAAATGGACCTCATTTCTACTGCTAAGCAACCATGTGGTGGATGTACTCGACCTCCAATCGTTCCATGCGACTCAAATACTGGAGATGATGATTATGCTAAGCTCAAACTTCACGAAAAGGTGAAAGATCTCTTGCGACCGGAAATTTTGAAACCTATGTCCATCATCATTATTGTCAACTTCCTGTACTTCACAAGTGGATTTCCCGGTTTTAAGACGTACATGGTGCTACTGTTCCAAAGGGTTCACAGCCCAATTGATCCAAACTGGGCATCGGTAAGGACTTCAAGTTATTTTTTCACAATTTTTACAATAATTCAACAATAACTTTAAGTAAAGAAATTCTTAGCAAAGTTTCCTTTTCCCAAAAATTAACTGAGAGAAAATAAACGTACCACAAGGAGTTGAAAATAAGTACAAATTTTTGCTTAACAACTCAGGAAAAAGCATAATGACATGACTAAAGCTTAAGGATTTTAAATTTTGAAGAAAAAAAACCATCATAGTTTGCAACATTTTTTGTTCACAACATTTTACAGTACAGCAATTGATACAATTCACAAGGTTTTTATTTTGTCACTGAACTGACTGAACCGATATTAATTTCAAACCTACTTGTAAAAATATGCTTTCTTTTAATAATAATGACAATACACTGAATCAGAATATTCACCATTCAAAATCACAAACATTTTCTGATTCAATGGAATGCTCTTCAAAAAGAAAAAAAATTCTACTACTAAAATACAACTCTTTTTTAGGTGTTTGTATCAACTTCAATCATCCTAATTCATATTGCACAAATGGTAGCCGTCAAAACTATTGGGAAACGGTGGATGACCCTCATCTCATCTTTTGGAGCGGCAGTGGCAGGTCTAGCGATTGGGGTTCATATGAGTTTTCAGGGATTTTTTGATGAAACGTTTGGCGACCTTTCCAACTGGCTGCTGTTCACATACTTCGAAATCTTGACATTAGCAACTGTGATAGGTCTTGGTCCAGTGCCTTGGATGCTTATGAGCGAAATTTTCCCATTTAGGTAAGTTGTTCAAACTCACCGGGCTTTGTGGAGAGTAGAAGGGGTTGTGGGAATAGAAAAATAAATTTGAACACTCCACTCAGAGGGGAAAAATAAAATTATAACACATTCATAACCTTGGCGCAAGGACTTTGGTTGCCTAAAAAAGGGTCTGACTTTAAGTACTGCTATTTCAATTTTTATTCAGATCAGGAATACCGCAGATAAATTCATTAAAATTTGGGGCTGTTAAACCAAGTTTAGTACATTCGAAAGACCAATTTTCTTCTGGTTTATTTGTACCAGCTCATTCCGGTTGAAAAAATGTTAGACAACTATGGAGGAGAAACTAAAACTTAGTGGTGTACAAAAAAAAAAGTTGCTGAAGTTATATCTCGGATGTTAAAAATCTGCACGACAACTCTTGAATGTTGATATGAACGCTACAGTTGTTAATTCAATGTAGCTAGGATGTTACTTTGCCAGCCGGAGTGTACATAACAACATTCAAGAGGTGTTGCAAAGGATTTTTAACATCAAGGATGTTACTTTGCCAATCGGAGTGTACATAACAACATTCAAGAGGTGTTGCAAAGGATTTTTGTCATCCAGGATGTTACTTCTGCAACTTTTTTTCCCCGTAAGGACAAGTTATGAGGTCCCTTTTGCTATGTACACATCATTCCTATATGATATTTGAGAGGCATCAAAATTGTGAATAATAATTCTTTTGAAGTGAAAAACTTTACAATTTATTACTCTCGCGGTTGATACTGATAAAGAGAAGAAATTATGCAAAACGGAATAAGCTGTTCAAAGTTATAATTGCCATAGACATAAGCATTCTTTCCATGGTCCTTGGAAATTATGAAATTAAGGACTTGGGATAAAAAAGGTGAACATGTTTCTGATCCCCCTTTTAAAAATTAAATTGAAAGAAAAATCAGAAAATAATATCTTTCAACACAAGTTGTGAAGCTTTTTTCTTCATCTCGGAAAAAAAATAATCTCTTGAGTGTACTATTTTACGCCAAACACGGTCATACTACATCACAGATATCATCAGTAGGTGCAGCTGAAATTCATCTGATTTTTCTGATTTTTTTCCAGGGGTCGTTCATTTGCCAGCGGTTTTTGCGCAGCTATATACTACGCAGCATCATTCTTTGCGGCAAAAACGTACTTGAGCACATTGAATCTTTTTGGAGTTGCAGGAACGTACTACATATTTGGCACTATTAGCGCACTTGGACTAGTTTACGTCTACTTATATCTACCGGAGACTGAAGGCTTAACGCTCGAGGAAGTTGAGGATATTTATAGGCCCAAAAAAAGATCTGAAGTGAAAAATCTTTAGAAATTCTGAGGTGCTTTCAGATATGGCACTTAGAAGAGACTTAAAGATAGTGTTAAAAATCAATGGCTACATGGATAGCTTGTTACCTTGTGCACTACCATAACCATTATTCCAACTTTAACTAGAGAGATAATTCCGTTGTATAAGCAAACTTTGAGACGCTGTTCACCATGTCTTGAACAATCAACGAAATATGCTCAAATTATTCTAAAAGAGCTTTCTGAGGCCTTAAACTGATTGCTTTTTATCAAAAAGAAATACGATCAACAACTTCCCTAATTTGTTTAAAAAATTCACTTAGATATAGAGGCAAAAATTGTTTTACTGTCTGATTTTTTTCACATCTTTTTAAAATTTGAACGTTTTTCCATTGATATATTTGCCATCTTTCCCAGTAATTTCTTGTTGGTCTATTTTTACAAATTTTCAAGTACTTATTTTTCAATATGTGAGTTCTTCGTGATTTCAGAATCAATTACTTTAAAGATAGATGTATTACGAAATAAATTACTGTTCAACAACTTGCAAGGACAGAAAATTTGAGAATTTACCGTAAGCCTATTCCACATGAGGCATCTAGGAGCTGCAACTGGCGGCATCAGTGCGCTCAAACTTATCAATGATTGTGAAAGCTGTGCAGCTCCAAATTGTTGTGTTTGAAATGGGTATTATTGTTTCTGAGAAACAGTGGGCAATGCTTCACTGAAGTGATTAAATTTTGCTGAGCTTTCTAGACAAGTACAGTTTATTTTTTATATTACATCCTAAATTAGGTTTGAAATCTTAGGATGGATATCATTGTGAGTAGACAATGAATATCAATTAACACCAATCTAGAGCTATCTGTGAAATTGCTAGAATAAGTTAGTTTTTTACTCAGTTATACTGTTATGAGAGTACTTTTTTACTGTTTTTACTTTCGTGTTTTCGTGCCTATTGTTGAAATATAGTTTTTTGCTATTTTGTAGATAAACAAAACACAAAAAAATCAACATTTCTGACTTTTAATTTTCTTGACTGTATCTGAAGAATACCTCTTAGGACGTAGCTTTTAGTCAAAAAGTCTAATTTCATTTTTTTCTTCTTTAACTCAAAAACAGTTTGAAACGCAAACCGAAGACCCAAAAAAGGTCCACTTCCGACACACTCAACTCAGTCCTACTTTCAAAAACTTAAAAACATCCATCTCTCCATCATGGTCTCTGATGGTTCTATCGCAACAAACGAGAATATACATTTTCCGACAGTCCAATTTCTTCACTCAGAAAAACAAACAAAACAACATATTTCAAGTTTTCTTCAGGCGGTTAGAAATGTAATTGATTAACATGCAGTTGGTTAGTTAAAAATATGACCAATGACTACACATTTCTTTACCTTTCTCTGCTCAGTTGAGGAATAAATTCACCAAATCAAAAGATGGCAGAATTCACCAACACAGTTTCTGCATCTGAACAAAGAGCAAAATAAGATCCGCTTCTCGGCTGCCATTCGACGGTTTTAAGCTTTAAGTTTCCTTTCTTGCTGAGGAATGGGATGGAGACGCTTTGAACATTATCCTCGGTCCAAACAGTAATCACAGGCTTTTCAAAACAAAGGACAAGCCGATGATACACAGGAGACCACTTGAAATCTGAAATCAGAAAAAGATATGAAATTGGAATTTAGTAATTGTGGAGTTGTGCTGTAATTCAGAACAATAAAATCTTTTCATGAAGTAAACTATCTACAGCCATTGAATGCAAGAAACACAGAAAACTCACGAGAAAGAGAAATGAAGCACAAAGCAGGAATACTGTTATTTTTTCATGAGTGCGGACCGATTATTGAAAGTTTAAAGCAGCGCGATAAGACATCGAAATTCGATATATTGCATGGTTGAGATACGGCTATGTCTTGTCTTATCGCACTGACGTAGTTTCAATAATCGCCCCGCAGATGCTCTCTCGAAATCTAGATGTGTTGATGAAGACTGATACACCTCAAATACCAATGATGAAATGAGATTAACTGGTGATACATCAAATGCAATGGTTCAAAATTTTTGCTCGAACTTTCTCCCTTCAAAATAAATCTAATATATTTGCATGAAACTTTCAGAGAATACTTTGGAATAGTTATAGACGATGTAGTTGAAACGACTATGCACATAGTACCATGAAATTGGGAGCTGGCTAAATTTTGATATTATTAAGTATGGCGTCCATTATGGCCTCCTGAGCACAACAAGCTTTCAAAAGCAAACTATCTATAAGCCAATCTTGAAAAAAGCAGGGCTTAAAAGAGACTGTTTTGGGCTTCTTACATGCATTTTCTAATAAAAATAAGTGACTGTTGCTATGTGTGTGTGGACGCTGCGCTGCATGCTTTTATCATTCAGATCAGAAGTTTGATTATTTCTATTTTTTTTATTTCTCCAGCCTGAGAGGAGACGAATTGACGAATTGAAGGCAATCTCCTTGATGACCACTAAAATCTTGCAACATTTCTACTTGATATTGCGTATGAAAATACCAAAAATTCAATTTTCAGCCCCATAAGCAATTGGCTTATTTAGAAAGTAGTAAATAGAAAGTTTGATTTGAAAAGTTCATGGTGCTCAGTAGGGCTGGCGATTTCAAATCGATTCCTTTGATACATCGAATGATTGGAAAAAAAATTGAAAAAATTTCATCAATTTTTCGGAGTCTATTTAAAATTTGAATCGATGTTTCAAACCAGTAAATGATTAAATCAGGCAAACGATTAAAAGCAAACAATTTACACATGTAGAACTGAAAATGAGCAATTCTTGGCACTTATCTCACTCCAAATTACAAAACATGTGAACCTTTTCTTGTAGATTTCAACCGTTTAATTCTATAAAATTGCAATTTCTTATTAAAACTAAATCCACTCTTTACTGTTTATAGTGTAACTCCCAGCATTGAGCCCCAAACCAGATTGAGACTCTGTTTAATTGTGTAGACAGTGCTGATAATTTTGAGGTTTCAAATTTCAAAATTTTTTAAAATTCCAGTCTCTTAGATAAAATTTTCTGATTTCCCTGACATATAAAAATTCCCGGTTTTTCAGGTTTTCCAGGCCTGTATAGACGTCCTATAAAAGTAAATATAATGATTGAAAGAGCAAGCTTAGAGATGTCTCAAAACATACTAACCTGAGATTGGAAAGTCAAGGAGAATCATAGAGTGAAGAGAGAGGTTCTCCATGTTCCAGATTCGAACAGCATGATCAAATCTGAAATTAAAGACTGCCAAGTATTTACCGTTATGACACCACTTTAGATCATACCCGAATTTCTTCATCCCAGATTTAATTGACACAGGTCGATCTTCCACAATCTTAACTGAAATAAAATGAAGAATTTAAATTATAACTATCAAGAACTAAGGCATGAAATGAGCACAAACGAGAGGTATTGTTAAAAAAGTGGTTACATGATAAGATAAAAATACAAAAGAGGGATAAGCTGTAAAGCCTGTTACTATCAAGTATGATATAATTTGCAAAAATTAACTCCATGTAATTTTCTGAATTTAAAATGTTCCGAGGAGCCAAAATGTGGTTTTGGGCTAAAGCTTTCGAATTTTTATTTTCCATCCACAGTCTGCTCTGCGTATTCTATAGAATCATTTAAACCAGATTTAACTTTAATATTTTTGATAAAAACCGCCTCAAATGAGTATAATTCATCAGTTTAAATTGATCACATGTTTGACTAATTTTAGTTCTTGGGGTTGAATTGATCAAATTTTCAACTACTCAACTTTAAAAGTTTGTCGAATTTGATGAGAATTATTTCCCATTACTGAGGAATGACATCATAACAACTGGGCATAGAATACTAAGAAACTTTGCGCTGGCTAAATTTCTAGATTTCTTGATATGATCTTTTTTACCATCGTCTGATTAAAACGAGCTTTCTAAATCTAACTTTCTGGGTGCCAATGTCAAGTCGGGTCTGAATAGTGCATCTTTTGGTAGTTTTGCACATATTATCAGATAGAAAAATGTGACAGATCTACAAGCTCCTCTTTCTTCATCTTCTCCTATCAGCCAATGAGGTACGCGCCAAATCACAAACAATTAAAAACAAAAGGCTCCACATCTTCACACAGACTTTGAGCTCAGTTTGGAATGGAGTTTATTGCAATTAATTAAAGGGGATGCATATGAGAGAGGAAGGTGAAAAATCTTACATGATGCTTTGATATGAGTGGAATTGTTGGAAACCATTGGAGAGGGTTTACTTATGACTTGGGTGTAAATAAAATTATCCCGTCCAGTGACTCTTTGACCACAATCAAATTCAGAGATGGACGTCCAAGTGATATTATTCAGCACACGAATCTGCAATGAACATGAACAAAATCTTACAAACAGCGTTACCTTTAATGTTGACTGTGAAACTTCAAAAACATTTATCTTGGTTTCTAAAAGAGCAGACTTCCTGTCATTCTTCAGTTTTTAAATGGAGCACTGCTTAATGTCGTGTTTCGAAAACTCACTTGATAATTTTACTATGAGTGAAGAATATTCTGGAAAAATTTTGAGCTGTTACATCGATTTGTTCCCCTTAAGAAAATAAAATAGAAGCATAGGTTTTGAAACGATGCCAACAAGATTTTGCAGTTTCACCATCGATATGAGAGAACTCCTTCACAATACAAAATTTTGGAAAAATCATTCTGAAAGAGAATTTTACACAAAATTTGCTACAAAAGCCTTAAACATGAAAGCAGGGTATGAGGCAACATGAGATTCTTGCAAACTTTTTACACTAACATTTTTTTTTTGGGTTACATATTTGAATTGATTTCAGCAAAAATGGGGTTTCAGATTTTTAACGAAGTGTTCCAAACTACCTAGACACAGAGAACACCTATGAAGTTTGATACAAGACCATTTGCATGGGCCTGCCATTCCAATGGAATAAAGGAATCTTAGGTTACTGCGATTCATAAGAGAGATTATAGGCAAGATTACGATAATCTTAGAGGAATTTTGGTCATGGGAGCCGTAAGTAAAGTATGCAGCGAAATTCTGAAGGCAAAAGCTTAGAAAATCTGAAGCGAATAGGAGACTAGGAATTCATTGCACAGGGTTGCCACGAATTTTAGAGAATGAAATTCCCTGACATTTTCCTGATTCCCCTGACATATTTGAGTGAAATTCCCTGACCATTGAAGACACACCAGGTGGTTAAAAAGTTATGATTAGAAATGATTTTCAATCAAAATTTGTTGTAACGTCAAACTCATTCTAAAAAGCAGATAAAGTTAAATTAATAATTTTTCCCTAACACTTTTGTCATTATCCCTGACATTTGCCAGCTTTCCCAGTATTCCCTGACCACAGCAACCTTGACAACATGTAAAACAGGATTATCCAAAATTTTTGAGGGTTCTTGTCCCACCACATTCTGACAATAAGTTGACTTGCAATGCTCACCTTATTATCGTAAGATGCTAGAAGTAAAAGCTGTCCTGACGGAGACCACGAGGCTGAGTGAATCCCTGCTGGTTTGTTAATTGTAGGCTCTGCATAGGAGGCAATAACAGATTGCGACGACACCTTGCAAACAAGAATTCGGCAGCAATTCAGCTGACTATCCCACACACAGATTTTGTCGCTATCTGGGCACCAGGCAAGCCCACCCGATGAGTTTATGTATTTGGAGCACTTGAATGTCTAGAAAATAAGAAACAACAGCTCAAAGTTCGAACAAAGCTTTCTACACAAAAAATCCATTGAATACATCCCAAAAATATATGCACATTATCCTCACTACTATGAAACTTTTTCGGGTACATAAAAAACTCAAGTGATTTAGCACCTGAATTTTTTTTCGGGAAAGTTTAATCTCTTCGGAAAATTGGATGGTAATGAGGAAAAGTAAGGTCACTTAAGCTTCAGCAGCAAAAGTTAAGTTGAGGGTTCTCAATTAGATAACTAATTGTAATTATGCAAACTCACTCACAATGGTGACCTGCTGGAGTTTTAATAAGGAAGGCTTGGTATTGATGTTCCGTATTTTTCTCCCTTGTCCATCCCCCTTATTGTTTACTTTGATTAAAAAAAAGCTAGAGAGGAACCCCTTTAGAAATGAGGGAGCTTTTTCTCTTCTCTCTGTAGAGTCACAATAATTTTTTTCTCTTTTAATAGCGTGTATGAATTAGATGATCACTAGACCTTTTATAGGCATTTTTCACTTAATTTTTACAAGTTTATGGACAACAAATTCCCTGAAAAACTGACAAGTTATGAAATGCGCTTAAAATATGCAAACTAATCTGTTTGTTAAACAAAATAATCAACTTTTCCCCGAAACTGTGTTAGAAGACTTATTTAAATGCAATAATCAGTAAAACTGTCATGAAAAATGAAATCTGCAACAAAAAATTCATAAAAAACATGAAGCTTGATATGTTTTATGACTTAAACCACTACGTGGGTGAGGAAGCCAAGACAAGCAAGACGTCATGACCAGCTTGCCCTATGATACAATCCACCATGCGACAATGAAACTGCAGGTACGCTTATCTTTGTTTGCAATGTTGCAGACTTCCTGTCATCCTTCAAATCTTGAATGGGAAAATACTCGATGTCATTTCTTGAATACTTCCCTGATTTTTCTTTTAGGTGCAAAGAATATTTTGTGAAAATTTCAAGTGATAGCATTGGTTTGTTCTCCATTAATTATATTATTAACAAAATAACATGGAGCGGAGATTTTAAAGCACTGCAAACACAGTCTGCATTTGTAGCTTCACCGTTGATCAAATAATGATGATAAAAACTTACACACAATTTTTCCCATGACGAAGAGTGAAAAACTGATAGAAAGTCCTCCGTGCCCTCAGCTTCCAGTAATGCTAAATATTTTCCATCAGGACTAAATTTGATGGCTGGGTGGGCGATGGGCTTCAGCAACTGAATGTAACAAGCTGTTTTGTTCACTAGAGACCAAATAGTGATGTATTCCTGAAAATCGAAAGAAACATAAATAAGATTTTGGATACAGCACAGAAAAAATTCTCTATTTGAGGAAAGTACCTAGGTTTTGACCTCTGAAAAAAACAATTAACTATACCACAGCTTTGAAGGGTTGATTTTGCTTCAGTAGGCGCAAAAAACTAAAAAAATTGACCCTTAGCCATTCACCCCAGCTGCATCACATAAAATCGTATAGAGGGGAGTCAAGAACAAGTGCCTACCATGAATTGGGCAGTTGTGAGAAAATGTCGGCTATCAGGGCTCCATATTCCGTCAGCAATGCTATCTTGACCGCTTTCGAGGTTGAATCTCCACAGGGGTGCACAGAGAGAAAAAATTTGCACTGTCCCATTTTTATACTGACCGCAGCAGATGAACTCTGAATCAGGTGACCATGCTATGTCCTGCAATGAAGTCAACAGAACTATTAAATAAGTACATGGCTACTTCAAATCTAAAAATTAGATGACAAATTTTGTTTTCTCCTTTTAAAGAATCTTTTAAATCAGTAGGCATAAGTTTAGCTTCCCATGCTACAAAAAACACTGACCATGCCAGTAAAAACAAGGCTATAAGGTACCTCTAGGATTGTAAACTAGATTGAATGCAAATGATCCAATTCCAGTTTTACCAGCTTTTGAATCACTGAATGAACATTGCTGCAATCAGTCAATGTGGAGCAAAGATGGTTTGACAACTAATTTGACCCTTTGCATATTAATGATAGAAATCGAACACTGTCATCTCCATCAGACAAAGCAAGAATATTTTAACATGAACTCTCACAGGGAGACCAACCAACTTTATTCCATACGGTTTCCTATACTTTGTCATCTTTCATGCACCCGCAATAAATTTTTTGGGAAAATGGTTGACAGTGATCTACCATAATTTTTTTCTGATAAAATAGATGTCAGCACAGGTAAGAAAACGTCCTAAAAAGGTAGAGCTCGCATCAGATAAGTGTAGAACTGACTTAAAACCATTTGCAAACGGCTAAGCTGCTGCCATCTACTACCGATTTGGGATAAATGACGGACAAAGATGCCACCACCTGCAGATATGAGAATTGGCTTGCTATCAAAATAAGCAATTGCTAACTAATCTGGTGAGGGTTCTTACATTTTTGACCTTTAGCTGGGCAAACCAGGTTCTTCTTATTCTTTAGAGCCAATGAAGTGCGCTTCTCTGCGCTCTCTACAATCATGAAATATTGATGCATATTTGACATAATCTAATCCATATAACTGCCTTAAAGGAATAGTTTCCACAACTGCCCATCTATTCTTACATGCTCCACTGTCTTAGGTTTCGCTCATTCAGCCTCTGCGACCATTATCGCTTGTCAACCTTGCCTGGAAAAAAGGCTGGGCAAAATTTTGAGAGAAAAATTACTTAAATTTAAGTGCATAATAAAAGGTACTTGCTTCAATAGTGTGATGGCATTTGTATTGTCTCGACTTGCCTGTCGAGATATCTTCTACAAACAGCGTGTCCGATCCAGAGTAGGCGAAATATCTATTGCAAAGAGAGAACCGACACAGCTTAGCATCAAAACGTTTGATGACATCCATTCTTGATTTGATCACGGAAAGATACTCTAAAAGTCATGAGCAGCTCCATGTAAGAGTGAAGAGTGCATGGAAACGATTTTGGGAACGTTTCTTCGACAAGTATCGAGTCTATGTATTCCGTCAGTAAAAGAAGAACAATGAAAGATTTTCACAATCAAGAAGTACGAAACGTTTGAGGGGACGAAGAATACTCAAACCTGGATAATTTGAGGCAGGATATAACTTTATTAGGGAAACACACAAAAAATACTCACAAGCACATGAGACTTCACATTTCATTTCTCAAATTCAAATTTCAAATTTGCGGCATTGTAATGTAAACAAACCGATCGCTAGCGAAAGCTGACGGAAAGAGACGGAAACTAGCGGGTCTTGTTCATTGTTCCCTTTGTTTGATTGGTCTAGAGCGGTTCATTCCATTTATTCCGAGTTGAACCAAAATAAGCGGGAATTTCAAATAATTCCAAATTTGTTGGTTTTCAGTAGCAGTGTTGTCAGTTTTACAAATTCCGGATATCCTGTTTGCCAAATCGTTTCCGTTTCCGGTATAACAGTGTTGTCAGTTTTACCCAACGAGTGTTCGTAAATTTGTCAACATTGTTTTACCGGAAACGGAAACGAATTGGTTAACAGGATATCCGGAATTATTTGAAATTCCCGCTTATTTTGGTTCAACTCGGAATAAATGAAATGAACCGCTCTGGACCAATCAAAACGTCTGGTTCAGAATTTGCCGTTAAGATTCCTTTTGTTCGAAAAGTGGAATAACTGGGAAAATGTAGCAATTTGAACCAATTTGACTGATCTGTGGCGGGCGCCGGGCGGAAACACACGAATAACTAAACGTGGAATCCAGGTTTGTTTACATTTTTGTTGTCTCGGTATTCTTGTTTCGGAGTTTGAATTTCGAGAATGTAATGATGAAATGTTACTTTTTTTGCCACTAATTTGTGCCGAAATTGGAATTTTTGAAATGCTAGTCATCAATTCAAAGGTTAGTGCTCAGCTGAAGTATGTACCATGATTTCAGGCTCATTAATCTTATCTACAAATTAAGTACCCATGGATGGTTCACAACTCTATCGTCTGATGGCTATTCGCTATTCAGCATTTTAAATCTACCAACCGTTTTGAATAACTTTTATGAAGCAGGAATCGTCCAATGACCTGATTTTGAGAACTGAGTCCTAATAGCGTGAATGAACTCCTAAACTTGGATCCTGTTCTGCGGAGATAAAGGTTGGATTCTGATCTGAGACGCAACATTTACCTACACTGCATGAACCCATCAATTAATAAGTATCCTAGCTAAATAGCTTTGAATATGTGGGTTAATTCCTTTCTGTTTAGCATCCCTAATTCGGTTTATCAAATTTTATTTTTGACCATCGGCTTTCAAGTCAAGCCAAATGGATGAGAATCCAACTTTTCAACTGATCGGTGCTTTCATAGGACACTGGCCTTTTGTGGTTCCTCGTGTATGTGCGTAGCGATAAGTAGCATGAATTGCCTCTGTTGCTTATAATTTCACATCTTCTCTTCTTCTCAGGTTCTCAGTTGGTTGGCTCAAACTCAGTTTGTGGTAAGCGAAAAGGACAAAGTGGATGGAACAGTTTATTCTTATTGAAAATGTAGAGTACAGATTGCTGCTAAATAGTCCATTATCAGTCTTCCTGAAGATTTCTTCTTTTATCATCTCATGCACAAGGTATTTACTTATAAAATTTCTTATTCAACTCCACAAGTGGTTGAATTTTTTTATTGAATCACAATTTTTTCTGCTTACTTAATGCATACCTAATATGATAACCAAAGTAGAATGGACGCATCGTATGTTGAGACAAATGTCAATCTCTGATTACCTCTGAATCAGCACCTCTTAATCAGGTTAATACATGCAGTCAGATAGCACCACTGATGAGAGGTGACCTAAACAATACTTGACTTTCGTCTCAACATACAACAAATCCGCTCTAGAGGTCTTGCTAAATTAGTCGCCACTTGTTGACATCTTGAATTTTCGATGTCATCACATTTGAGAGCCTGTTTCTATACAAAGCCCCTTGCCACTACTACTCATCTTGAATTGGCCAAAAACACTGACTCTCTAAGAGTATTAATTATATCGTGGAAGGCAACTTTCAACAAGGAATGTATTTAAACATATCAAGGAATATGTTTATAAAGAAATTAAGCATAGTTGATAATCGTGCTTCCTTATAATAACTCAATTAGTGGAAGTGGTCGTAAATTTTATTAAAATTATACCTTGACGGAAACAATGTTGGATTATTACTATGTTTCCAAGTCTCCCCAGGTATTTTTTTTTTTAACCAACAGATAAAAGGCATAAATTGTTTTAGTCATCTCCCTTTGAAGTGCGAGAAGAGTTTATTATTTGAAGAGCCGGTTGCTCTCAAAAAACGTCAAAGATCTGAGAACTCTACTGTTTCTGAGCCAAACAGAAGTATAAATTTTAATACCAATAGCACTTATTTTTGTATTGATTGCAGAAATAAATCAGAAGAAGTTTTATGTAGGCGTCACATCACTGGTGGGCTAGGTATTTCATCAGGGCTGTGCAAGCCTAGTTTTTCGGGTTCGAACAGAGTTCAAGTATTTCTCCACCATTTTAAACCAAGTTTGAATTTTTTCGAGATTCTAAAATGATCCTCAAGCTGACTTGAGTTGGAGTTGAGTTCAAGTAATTTTGAGTTTTATCTTGTGATTTTACAATAAAAAATGATTGAAAAACCAAAAATAATAATAGAATGATTAAAGTATTAAGAGTTAGACTCTTTTGGTGTTTCCAGCTCAGAAGAGCTCAAAAAAATCGAAAAAACTTGTGTTATCGGCACTCGAGCTAAGTCAAGTGCTCGGTACTGGGCTCGACTCGACTTGAAATTCGAACACTCGCACAGCCCTAATTTATATCATCAGAATACTGTAGAAATTTTTGTCTCAATTATTTCTCAGGTTGTCAGACACCTTGAAGTTGGAGTATTATCTCGCCAGGGAACCTTTGATTCCTCCACAGAAATAGATCTCAGTCGTCGGTTATTGTTGGTGAATGGAGCAGGAGAGAGAGATTATGCTGGATTCTCACAACAGATGATTTGAACGAAACTGGTTACCCAGTCATTACCTATGCCAAACCAAACTGTAGTTGTCTGACATAACGCCTGTGAAACTTTCTGATAGAAAATAAGTAAATTTTGGTAAAATTTCATCTTATTTGTCCGGTTTCTCTCAGGTTTCTTTTACCCAGTTAATACCAAATCAAAAATAGAGAACTTACCTCCCCCCCTCCTCCCAAAGAAATAGTACAATATCGTCACCTTCCAGGCAAAGTATCACAAGCGCCATGCGACGTTTAAAAATTTTCACCGCCATTTTATTTTTTTACATAGAAATTATTGGTTGAATCTGTTCGAAAATTTCACTGAATTTTATGGGCAGCACAAAAAAAAATTCAGTGAAATTTTCGGACAACTACAACCAACTATTTCTCTGTAAAAAAATAAAATAGCGGTGGAAACTTTTAAACGTCGCATGGCGCTTGTGATACTTTGCCTGGAAGGTGACGATATCTTATCTTTACCTAAGTGCTCTACTGTTTTGCAGCAACAGCTGTAGTGCAGGTAGGGTCCTGTTAGCTGTTTGCTTACTGTGTCCTTCCAGGAGTGTAGAAATAATTGTGCCGGTGTGAGTTTTTTTTTTCATATTTTTCAACCAACATTATTAATTTTAAGGGGATCAAGAAGTGGGTTACAAGCATGTTACAAAACATAGTTATTGATTTAAAAAAAAACAAGCTACAAACCAAAATGAACAAGTAATATTTCAAACTACATGTAGATGAGAAAAAATACATATACTATTTCTCATCTACATGTAATTTGAGTTATTACTTGTTTATTTTGGCTTATAACTCAGTTTTTTTTTTTTTTTTTTTTTTTTTTTTTTTTTTGTAATCAATAACTATGTTATATACAGCTTAGCCAGCGAAATTTGGCAATAAAATGCATGTTACAAAATTTTTAAGAAGTCCATTGCTATAGATAGTTGCCCAATGCAAACACATGTTTGTCTATAAGTACTTTCTGTCTCACCCCTCCAATGTCAAAATCATGCCGCAGTACAGATTGAGGGCAAGCAAATAAATTAAGCTGCAGGTTAAAGGCAAAACAGATAATTTATACAATAGGTCTCTATTTTACCTTTCTGAAATGCTCAGCCTCACACATTCTCTTTGGTTTGCAGGTGTATACTTTGCCGTGATGGAGGGCCTCAGTGAAAGCGATTTGTCCAATAACATATCTCAGCCAAACAAGAAAAAATTACGGAAGCAGCCACCACCTCGTAAACCACCTCGTAGATCTATTTTAACTAATGATGATAAAGCTTCAAAAAAACTCAACACCAATTCTTTTATTTGTAAGTTTTGTAGATCTAATTTTTCTCTTAAAAGAAGCCGTAATCGTCATGAAGGTTATTGCAGTGCCAATGCCGATAGACGTCCACCCACATTTTCATGTGCTCATTGTAATTCATCGTTCAATTTAAAACAAAATTTAACCACTCATTTGAAGACTTGTTCACCTGGAACTTCAGAATCTCAACACCGGAGAAACAAAACCCCTTGCCTCGTAAAGGGTTGTCTCTTAAAATTCTTCTTCAAAACCCAACTGATTCATCATATGTCATCAGTTCATAAAGATGAAATCACCATCCGTCCCAAGGTAACTAAAACTTTTGCATCTATTGATGAATTTAAAGCGTGGAAGGAAAAGGAAGAAGAAAGCACATTTTCGTACTTTTCTGCCCGAACAGGTCAGGCATCAAAGTTGGTGAAACATTACTACTGCCAACATGATGGCCCGCAAAAGTCGCATAAAAAGCTTTCACCAGTCTCAAGTAAATGCCGCAACAAAGGAAGAGTAAAA
Source organism: Bemisia tabaci (assembly GCF_001854935.1). Classification (NCBI taxonomy): domain Eukaryota; kingdom Metazoa; phylum Arthropoda; class Insecta; order Hemiptera; family Aleyrodidae; genus Bemisia; species Bemisia tabaci. The sequence continues at coordinate 78,877 of NW_017547167.1, forward strand.
GTAGGACATTATTGTATCGCAAAAATTAAAGTTACAGTGTCTCAGAACAAATCTGTTATTGTAGATTATTACCCGACTCATAGCCACGTTTGCAAACCGAAAGATACGCTACATCACCCCCTACCGGCTGCAATGTCTACATACATCAATGAAAGACTTGCAGAAAACATACCACCAACAGTTGTCCATCAGATCACAAAAGAGCGCTTCCTCCCAAAAAATAATCTTGGTGTGCATGACACAAAAGCTAGTATTCTTCAAAAAAAATTAATTTTAGAACGAGAACGAAGGAGGCGTATGAAATGTCGGCTTCATCAGGACGATGTCGAATCTGTTTTTTTGCTAGCCCATGAGATCATTGCAAAAGATAATTCTCTTTTAATTTATAAGCCATGTGGAAAGAAAGTTGTTCATGGACCTGCTGAAATTGATGAGCTTTCTAATTCTGAAGATTTATTTATGTTTGCCTTCCAAACAGACAGACAGTTAGATCTAATGAAAAGATATGGTTCCAAAATAATAATTGTTGGTGTGACTCATGGGACCAATCAATGCGAATACGAACTGTTTACTGTAATGGTCGTCGACGATAATCGTCGTGGCTGGCCGGTTGCCCATCTAATTACTAGCAAGTCTGATGCTAATACAATCAAGTTTTTTTTTCAAACTTTAGATGCTAGGCTAAATAATGAAGTACCACTGAGCTTTGTGATAACTGATGATGATCCTACTTTGATAAATGCTGCAAATGCAGGGTTTTCTCAGGAAATAAAGCATATATTGTGTGTATGGCATGTCCTCAAGAACCTTGAAGAAAACCTAAGAGCCAAAGTCCCTCTTGATTTATTCAACACAATGTTGTCCGAAATTAAAGTCATAATAAATACTGCGAGTAAGAGTTCATTTTTTAAGTTAAAAGATGATTTCCTAAGCAAGTACGGAAATAATCCGGCTACCTCCGACTTTATGTCATACTTAGAGGACCAGTATTGGAAAAGAGTAGAAAAGTGGTCGAGGTGTCACAGGAACTTCCCTCATGGAGAAGTAAATACAATAGGATATCTTGACTCCTTTCATAATAGATTGAAAACTGAGTACCTCAAGCGTAAAGTGAATAAGAGACTAGATGACCTCATTCTTATTCTGTACGATATTGAAAGGGATGACCACTGCACTCGGCTTAAGGAAGCTGATGTCGGCTTTTCTGTTCAACATCAAGATATTCTAGAAAGACACAAACGAGGCCTTTTAATGAAAGACAATATGATCGTAGAGCAAATTGAAGACAGGCTCTGGGAAATAAAGTCTGTTGATACCAAAAGTTGTGAAATATGTTATATAGAACGCTGCAAGGAGTTATGTAATCTTGAAATGTGTTCTTCTAAGTGCACTGAAGCAAAGTGCCATGGCCTATGTTCCCATATTTTCGTATGCAGCTGCTCCGACCACCATCCTTTGTGCAAGCACATTCATAAACTTCAGTCTTATCTCACTAGAGGTGACCCTTTTGTTCCCTCTGAAGAAAGTTTTTACTTTTTTGAAACTGAATACAATGGTGAAGAACTCCATAGTGATTCCGAGAGTGCTGTTGAGACCTCATCCAACCCCTCTGGAAAAATAGAAAATATTCTCGGACAGATGGCAAGCAATATCTCCGTTCTTCAACAGTTTTTAAATGCAGCCCAAGAAAATGCAGTCCCTGAAAATACTATCATCCACGTGAATACTGTTTTATCTGATCTTGTAACTCGCTTAGAGCCTGAGAAACTTCAAAACTAATCTGATAAAGCAGAGACTCTTTGTGTGACACAAAGTTTTGTCGATTTACGGTGATGAGTCAGGGAATTTTGAAACAGGTTTTTGACTTCCCACCCTAACTTATCAATGATCGACCTAAACTTACACTGCTGTATCGAAATTGTCTCTATGTTTCTTGCTGTTCCAATTTTCAAGTCTACGAAGATATGATTTACCGTCTAATAATTTTAGCACTTGTTTTCAGATGAGATATTATGAAGTGACTATTTTGCTCCTGTCGATTTCCTATTGATTTTAAAAATCTTGATACAAAGATAATTATTGACCAACTACTTTGTGTGTCCTTGTCTCTAAAATTTTAGTGGGAATTCAGTTCATGTAATAAGTCATTCTACTTTACCAATTGATTGTACTTTCTCAATCTTTCTTCACTATTTCCTCTTGAATTGATTTTTTGTACCTTCCAATTTGTCATTTTTTTAAAGTTTTTAGCACTGTTATATTTTTAATAGGGTAAATTTTGGTACAATGATTATCTCTGTTTCCATTTAACTGTAAATCTTTTAAGCTGTATGTACTTTAAACATTGATGTTTCTCTCCTTTTGTGTTTATTCTGTCAATTTGTGTGATAAAATTGTTGAGGATGGTTCAATCGGCTTAATTTATGTGATCCATTCATTTGTTCCATTGTTAAAAATAAATTCAACTTCTTCATAAGTTCTTGTTTCGTTCATCTGATACAGCATTATCTTCCTATCCTATGTTTCTGCAGGTAGAGATGAAAGTCATTAAGGAATTATTCTCCTAGTTCTCGCAGCCGTCCTTTTACTGTGGCATTTACAAATTTGTGCAACCAATTTTAGATTACAAACGACTAACTAATTAAAAATATCAGCGGTGCCCATGACTTCGTTCGGGATAAATGGCTGTAGAAACTAAAATATTTTCGGAACGTTTTGGGTTGAAAATGGGTAAGTTCGGAAACATCTGGAAAATACCTATTTTTGTTTCCACAGCAATGCATCCTGGACGAAGTTGTTCTCTTTTTGCAATTCAACGAGCTAGATACTCATTATGTAACTTATAACATACATCATAACATATGGATTGCATTTTACAAAAAGGAACCAAAAGCATTCCACTGTTGCTAATTGTGGAACTTTTTTCACCTTGCAAATATTAACTGATCTTCTAAACAAGTTTTATCTTTACTCCCAATAAATTATTAATCCAAGACGAAAATTACTCTTGTAAATTTAATTTTTTGCAAGATTTCAGTAATTTCATTGCAAAGAATTTAAGGTGCACAATCTTAGCAACATTGGAATGATCTTGGTTCCTCTTTGCAAAAAGCTATCCATATAACCAAGACATTTGAGCAGTTCTTCTAATGAGCCATCATTGGAAATTTTGAGTAGTAATTAGTCCTGCAACTGAGTATATTTTTTCTGAAAAATGAATTTTCTTTTTTTAGGGACAAAACTGAAAACTAGCTGCGCCGGCTCACCGCGCTTGAAATCGTTCGCCACCAGTCTAGGTATCTAGAAGCACCGTCGCAAAGTTGATCGAGTTCATGGCAGAGTTCGGACATGATTTAAAAACTTTAAAAGCGTATATCTTTATGAATATGAAATTGTGACGTTTTAAATGTAGTTTAATCGGCATTCTCATAAAAATTACCCCGTACAATTAAAACTGTAACGAGATAAACGTACAATTTTAAAATTTTCGTCAAAAATTTCATGTCCGACTTCTACCTTGACTCCATCCACTGTGCGTCGGGAGTGACGCGGAACTACAGCCCGCCAAAAAGAAACCCCGCCGAATGGATCCGAGCATGAATATCTGGCGCGTAATTCAAATGTGCGCTCCTTGTTCCAAACGCCCGTTAGAATGTTTCATCGTTTTTGTTATGGCTTATGGATGCCACTTTTAACCCTCTCTTCGCTGATAAAGGTGTACAAATTCCTACATGAAACTCAATTTTTAGGACGAAGTTTAACGACTATTTTCATGTTCAAAAAATTTGTTTTTCGCCTTAAAAATCTTAAGAGGAAATAATGTACGACAAGTTAAATTTATGACCACTCCTCACTTATTTTTTTCAAAATGCGATGTGATACATTTCAAATAAACCTCATTCTCTTGAAGAATTTTATTATTAGTTTTCAAAGTTTTCAATGGATATCAAGTAAGTGCAGGGCCGGATTTAGGGGGTGGCCACATGGGCCACGGCCCATGGTGGCAAATCTAGGGGGCGGCAAATGTTGTACTTTTTTCAAATGTAGGTATCAAGAAAAAAATCTGATTCAGAAAAAAAAATTACAAACGAGAAAAGGCGAAAAAATCTCTCATTTTCTGAGAGTTAAAGATAGTAATTTCTAATTTGTTCGTCTTTCGGTAATACAAGAGACAGCGCCTTTCGTTAGTCTAGTTGAGAGAGAAACCATACACGCAAATTGGCCTGGAGCGGCACGGCGCGGGCAGAGAGCAATAATGACGAGGACTTGAGATTGAAAGGAAAAGCCCTCGGCGCGCCGGTCTGATGAAAAACATATTAGCGCCTACCAGACTCCATGAATACTTCACACATTGCGTCAAACGTAGCGCGGTCCCTGTGCGGTCAGCAGCGGTTGGCGTGAAACGCATAGCGCCTACAAGGCTGTAGGTTTACTTCACGCATTGCGCCAAACACAGCGCGGTCCGCACATATAACATTTCTATGGGTTTCAATGGAGAAAATCAATGTTGCCAATTTGCTGGATACGCCAATGGCAAGAACAGGCTTGTCCCGGTGGCGATTCTTGAGATTTGGCAACACTTTCCCCTCCATTTAAACGCATGTGAAAAATCGATTCTCGGTGAGACAGCTTTCCTTGCCCAAAATCGATATTTTTAATGGCTTTCAATGGAGAAAAATACAGCGTTGCCGACTGGCTGGGCCCCTAGCGGGCCCTGCGTCCTGCGTGCCAGTGGCGTGGCGTGAATTGCGATGTATCGATTGTTGTGCCATTTAAACCTATGGCAAAGAATCGATTATTAAGGTGTTCGTTGCGAACACCCTGTTTATCGATCCTTTTCCATTGGTTTAAATGGCATAACAATCGATACATCGCAATTCACGCCACGCCACTG
>NW_017547167.1:84832-106066 GCF_001854935.1 Bemisia tabaci
TAGCGCCTTCAAAAGTGGTTGTAAGTAATTTTTAAGGTCAGAAATGAAAAGTACGCGGAAAATTACATAGAAAAACATGTAATGGGTGACAACTAAACGATGATTAGGCAAGGAACAGCCGCGGAAGAGCGCGCCGCCAGCCGTTCAACCCCTATTTTCACCCCCTAGCGCCTTGAAAAGTGGTTGTAAGTAATTTTTAAGGTCAGAAATGGAAAGTACGCAAAAAATTGCATGAGAAAACATGTATTGGGTGACATCAAAATGAAGATTTGGCGAGGAACAGCCGCGGAAAGAGCGCACGCCAGCCGCTCAACTCCCCCACTTCACCCCCCTGTATCTCCGAAACCGCTTTTTAACTCAAGCTGAAATTTTTACCTGAGACTTGGGGCATCATATGCAACAATTTGGCGCAAGTCCCGTTTGCAAAATCGAGGGCCTAAAAAGGGGCGAATTTCGACCCATTTTTAACAAGGCTCTTTTCCCGGAACTTTTAAAATTTCCGAAAGTTTCCGGATCTTCTGCATTTTTCGGAACTTCCTCGGAACTTTTGACGGTCACGGTATGGGAGAAATGGAAACAAAAAAGTTCCCAATTCCGGAACTTTTAACGGCCATAGAATGGGAGCACTGTATAAGAACACCAAGCGCGCTCGTTTCGGAGGATAAGTATTCAGGCTGGATTGCTGGGATAATGCTCTGTGAGGGAATAATTAGAGGTGTAATTAGAGCAACTGCTCGGAGGTATCGTAAAGTATGAAATGTCCATTCTGAGTGCAATGATCTCCAGAGCTTGCACCCGACACGAGGCACAAGACCATGAGGCAAGCCATCGACGGCGGGAGACAACTGCTCGGGAGATCAGAAGTAGGCCATTAAGGGTTGCCACTTCCCGGTGAAAATGGACCAGTTTTGTGCTCACCCTTCAGGGTTACTCGATTTGGCCAACAAACCAAAGAAACAAGCAGATATACTGCCGTGCTAAGGAGAAACGCCGTATGAACATGCAAAAGTTGCCAAATTTCCTTCGATAAGATGTTCATTTTTAAGGAAAGGTATGAATATTTTTCCTTGGAATTTTCAGGAACTTTAGTTGAAATTGCGAACAAAATTTTCTGAAAAATTGAAAGGAAAATATTCATAAGTTTACCAGGAAATTCGTGTTTTATCAAAGGAAATTTGGCAACGCCTGGAGGTTCATACGGCGTTTTTCCTTAGCACGGCAGTATAAGCAGGTATATATTTTAGAGACCCCGCGCTAATACAGGGTAATCCAGGGTTAAAAGCGGCCAGACTGCAGGAGCGTGTTCTCCATGGGTCAAAATAAAACTCTTTTGTTGTATATTTTTTTTCCAAATGTGTCCCCAGTCGGAGGTACCCCCCCCCCAAAAAAAAAAAAATCGGAAAATAAATCGTTTTTCTGAATTTTGGCAATGGTTGTGAACCAAATCTAACGAAAATTTGTATTTTCCTGCATTTTTATGCCCTGAATTCATAAATGATATAGAAAAGAATCGAAATCTCAATTTTAAGAGGGGGTGTTTCGGCTCCTGCAGTCTGGCCGTGTAACCCTGGATCACCCTGTGTAAGAGGCAATTTACTTGGGCGAGGTTAAAAGTTGAGCTCAGAGAGCAACTCTTCTTGTGGCCGAATTATGATTGATGAGCAACTTAATTGATAGTTAACCATAAAACTCGTCAGATCAACGGCCAAAGTGCAACCACGTATCTCCATTGCGGTGTTCCACAATTTCCGATCTTATTTTATTTTTCGGAAGAGGAACAATCCAGCTTTATATGGCTTGAAATTTATACAAAATATTCTGCTAGTGGAGAAGAAAAATCAAGGAAGTTTTCAAAAAATCACTCTCTGAAAACCACCTTTATACATATTTTCATATCGAAATTTCTCGTGGAATCAAAGATGATTTGGTAAAGTCAACATAGCAACCTCCTTGCAAAATAGTTACCTACAATGCGGTTTCCTGTTACAAAGCTTATCTAAAACTGCACACGGAATACGGCAAAGGAAGGAGAATATCGAGTACCGAATGCGTTTTCACTTTCTAACCAGGTTTTCTTTGATATATGTGTTATAAGTCCAGTGTGAAAAACCCATTAAATTGTGTAAAGATAGAGCGAGAAGGGGGGTGGGGGGTGGGGGGGGGAGAAAACCAGTTTAGAAAACCGAGGCTATCTCTACAATCAATAATTCAATCGCCTAAAAAACTCATGAATATGTGACCTACGTCTGACGTCATGATCGTGAGATCACTCCTCGCCTGGCGTATACCTACTCGACTATAACGGTAAAAAAAAACAGGATCCAAGAACACACACCCACATACGGTGAAAAATTTCGAAGATGTTGCATAATCGAGTGCCGATCAAATGCCGATCGAGAGTTTTCGTTGACTAAAATGCCGCGAGTGAAGAACATCCGTGACGTAATCCGGTTGAATACGTGCTCTGCGTGTTTCATAATATTATGAGGAAGAATCTCTTAGCAAAAAAAGGAAGGGAAAAAATCCGCCACAACTCGAGACACTGCCTTGAATGAGAGCAGATGGAAAGAGCACCGAATGGCTTGAACTCTACCGAAGCAACGACTTGATCTTAATCTCGTTTTTTGACACTAAAGTGAGTATTACACACGGCTTGACGTAACTACAGCGCAATTACCATTGCGCTTGAACAATTTGAAAATAAACAATTGTGGAGTTCTCACGTAATAGAATTTCTGTTTACTGATCGTCTTATTGAAGAATTTAATGGTGACAATATGACCGCGGTTTTCGCGCCTGAATGGAACGATAAATTCAAGTCCCCGATCTTGCGACGTATTGAATATCGGTAAATATGATCAGTAATATATCTATCAACTGGATCAATTTATCGTTGTTTAATAGACTCATTTAGGGATTTTTTTTTTTGGGGGGGGGGGGGAGCCTTAGCTCCACTCCGCCAGGGGTGCAGAAAGTTCTTTGACCTACACAGTTTTGAGTTACCAAGGATAAGCATTATTGTGCGTTCGTAGTAATTATTATAAAAATTTAGTACGTTCGCAAATATCTTCTAAAAAATTCAAATACGGTTGCACTACTTCTTTAAAAATCCAACGCTTTTGCAGTAAATTTATCAAAAATTTAACGCTCTTACAGAAATTTTATACAAAATTTAGCACTTCATTAGCAACTTTCTCCAAAATGCAACGCATATTGTATTGTATTAATCAGTGCACTCGCAATAATTCATACAAAATATCAACATCCTAGTCATAAGTTTTCATATGGACGTTCATTTTAAGGACATATTTCATCTTCTCGGAAGTCAAAATATTTGTAACCCGTGCTTTCCCCCTCCAACGTTTCTACTCTTGCGTTAAAGTCTCTGAGTCAGCGAAAATAGAAGAGACCATTGCTCTCCTTCATTTTGTGGGTATGCAATTTTATTTCCTTGGAAGTCGAAATAGTTGTATCACGCGTTTCGGCTCATCTAACTTTTCTACCCTTGCGTTAAAGTCTCTGAGCCAGCGGAAAAGAAATCATTGCTCTCCTTCATTTTGTGGGTATGCAATTTTACTTAATTGGAAGTCGACATAGCTGTATCACGCGTTTCGGCTAATCTGACTTTTCTACTCTAACGTTAAAGCCTCCTCGCCCCCCCCCCCGGTTTGCACTCAGAAAACGTCACTACTGTTGATACCTCAGAAGATTCAACTTTAATTGTCAATAAGAGATTCAAATCCACCGAACCCACACAGAACGAAAAACTCCGGTTGTTAGGACTGAACCTCAGTTCACATAGAACACTAATCTGCTGTGCCAAGGAAGAATGGCGTATGGGCTATCAGGCGTTGTCAAATTTCCCTCGAAAAACAATGATTTTTCAGGAAAATGTGTGAATGTTTCTCTTCCGATTTTTCGGAGGATTCCGTTCGAAATTTGAGTTTAAAAGTCTGTAAATTTCAAGAAACATATTCATAATTTTCTTAAAAAATAGATATTTTCTGAGAGTAAATAAGGCAACATTCAAATGCTCCTACGGCGTTTTTCCCTAGCACGGCAGTCATGTTTTCGGTCCGCGTAAACGAAGCTTTCCAAGCCTTCAATGGACCACTAGACAAGGTACGAATTTCAGTATTCTGATACATGTTTTGTAACTAAAAGTTCACGTAGAATACGATGCGCACAACAAAAATCACCGAAATTAACTCCTTACGAAGATATTTAATGATTCCTGATGCGTGAATTCAAACCACCCGCTTATGAAAACTCAATGGTCTGCGTGATTCACATCGCGCGCTAAACGTTATCAGGACAGTCTCTGCGATGTAAAAATCTGGCAACCTCAATCTTGACGCTTTGGCTCAGCTATAGCAAATTACTAATAGTTTGAACAACACATGGTGGAGAGTGAACATTGCTCGATTGAGAAGCTTGCTGAAACCGTTGCAGTGCGCGATTGGACTCACGAAGAGCTTTGAGTTTCTCGTGAGCTGGCAGTTCAAATTCCTCGTAACCAGTGCGAAATAAAAACGTTAATATCGTAGTTAGGAGTTGGGTTCAGTAATTTTCGTGTTTAACGTAAAATTCTGGTTAGGAAACATGTATCAGATTGCTTAAATTCGTGCCTTGTCTAGTGGTCCATTCAGACAACCGAATTTTTCGAAAAAGTATACAAACCTTAGTAAGGCCGATCACCAGCCCTGAATCTCGGATCCTAACATTGAAAACTTCAGTTGCCGCGATTGAATAAGAACGTTAATGTTCCGTACAAACCGAGGTTTTTTTTCTTCGTGTAGGATGCGCCGAGCGTCGGACCAATAGCGTGCCACCTTGATCCTCGCGTACGCTCACCAGGTTCATTCATACCTATGGAGCGAGGTTGCCACTCCTCAAGAAAAATACTACATTTCCCGCAACTTTGACGCAGAAAAACCGGACGATCCCGCAACAGTGGCGCCTACCCGCGAGGACCAAAACCGCGGCTCGCAGCCGGTTATTCCGTTCCGTCGCGACGACCGGTTCGTTTGGGATTCGCGATTGCAGTCGCGTCTGGAGCTCGCAACTCGCAGCTTGTGCTCGCGTCTCTCTCGAAACCACTCGCGCTCGCCCCGAGCCACTTCGGTGTTTTTCGGACGTTCGTAGCCCGGGAATAACATCTTCGGGTTCTCGTGATTTGTTTGTTTGTTAGTGTGGTCTCCTTGCAATCGAATCGGTAAGTACGAAGTGCCAGTGTTCCATTAGACCATTTATAACAGAAAAGAACCAGGTCGCACCATAGAAGCGAGAAATCGAAGTTCGGCACCGAAAAAAAGTGAAGATAATTTCACACTCTGGATGTGTAAAAAAGTGCGAAAATTAATAAAATGCTAAATTACCCGCTACAGTAGTTACATTAGCGATGCCAGGATGTAAAACTAACTGCTGTGGCGGGTAAATTAGCGTTTTATTAATTCTCGCACTTTTTTCTCACATCCAGAATGTTAAACCAACTTCAACTTTTTTCTGTGAAGGTTTCATTCCTCCATGAAGTTGAATGTTATACAGACATGAAGTTCGACGCATTTTCTTATTTTCACATTCGAAATATTTTGACCAGATCTTTAATTTTTCCTGGGAGAAATAATGTTTGGCTAGTTAAGATGAGAACTACACCTAACTCCCCCCCTCCCCCATGTGATTTCCTTCTTTCTATTTAATTCAACTCTTTTTTGTTATCACTTTTGAATTGAGTTATTATCAGTGGAAACGCTTGTATGAGCTTTACAGCCTTGCTAAGATTGTGACATTTGACGCATCACAAGAGGTTGATCAATGTGATAATATAACACTTCGTAGAGTTTCATCCAGAAAGCTCTTCAAATTTTCATTCGATTTTCTGTATAAAAATAATCAGCTTGTAGGTTTGTTCGGTTTATACTACAGAGACGCACAATTTAAGTAATACTGCAAAGTTCATACGCTGTTTCTGCAAAGAATATTATCATTGTGAGAAACATAGAAAACACACACTCTACTCAAATCAGAAATAGAGAGATAAATTATGGAACGTTGCAAAAACATTCGCACGGATGGTGAGAGGCTAAGAAAATACAAAGTGCCTTCAATTTTTCTGTATACAATACGTACAACCGTAGAGTGCGAATAGTCGTATCCAGGCTTGACCATCTCTTTTCCCTTTCGGAGTCGTTTACGTTGGACGATTTCTTTTTCTTGCACAGGACACGTGACAGATAAAAACAAGTTAAATGACTCTAAATAATTTCGGCAGTGTTTGGTGGATGATAATTTGGTGTGAGTTGATAAGCTATACGATTTGAAATGTATCTTTCTATATTTATCATGTGTTTTTGAAATTCCATCAAATATTTCAAGTGATATTTCACGATTTTATTTTCCATTGAAGTTTACCACCCTGCGCGCTGATTATTGAAATTGATGGACAAAGCTATAGACAAAGAGGACAAAGAAAAAACGAAGGGATCCAATTGGTTAAAACTGGCAGTTGTTATAGTTGTGAGGTAGAGAATGATGGACTAACTATAAAGGTTTCTCGTGCATTGCCGTTAGTTAGTATATTATTTATCTACATTGTCCATGTAAACTCCAATAGTATCACTCCATTTTCCTTTTGTCCTCTCCGTCCATCGCTTTGTCTATCAATTTCAATAATCAGCACACTACTCGAGGATGCTCTTGCTCAAAGTGTACTCAATAATGGACCGCTAGACAAGGTACGAAGTCTGATACCTCTTTCTTGACCAAAATTTCACGTAGAACACGATTCTTGCCACAAAAAGTGCTGAAATCAACTCCTATAAACTAAGATTTTAATGTTATTATCTTACATCGGCCATAGGAAATTTGAATTGCCCGGCTAGAAGAAAGGCACTACTCCACGTGAGTCTAACTGCGTGCTGCAACAGTTTCAGCAGGCTTCTCGATCGAGCCCTGTTCATTTCCTATCCTGTGTTGTTCAAAATATAGACAACTATCTGTAGCTGAGCCAAAGCGTCAAGATCGAGGTTGCCAGATTTTCATATCGCAGAGACTGTCATAGTAATGTTTGGTGCACGACTTGCCTCACGCAGACCATTCACCGAAAAAAAGTGAAGTTGATTTAACATTGTGGATGTAAAAAAGTGTGCGAGAACTTATAAAATGCTGAATTACCCGCCACAGCAGTTAGTTTTACATCTTTGCATTGCTAAAGTAACTGCTGCAGCGGGTAATTCAGCATTTTCTAAGCCCTCGCACACTTTTTTACACCCTGAATGTTAAATCAACTTCACTTTTTTCTCGGTGTTGTGTTTTCATGAGCGAAAGGTTTGAATTCACGCGTCAAGTAACACTAAATACCTTGGTTTCAAGTTAATTTCAATAATTTTCATCATGTTCTACGTGAAATTTTGGCTTAGAAACATGTGACAGAATGCTTAACTTCGTACCTTTTCCAGTAGCCCATTGTGCGGCGTCTGGATCCGTGCAACGGCTCTCGGTAGCCAGCCTTTATTTTGCAGTGCCGTTTTGGCTGCCGAGGCTGAGCGTCGGTTTTATGGAAAGTGCGCGAGCAGCTGATGAACCTGTCTCGGATGCCGCGCCGGGCGCCGGGGGATGGCAATTCTGATTGAGTCAGAGAGACGCGCGCGCCGTAATTCGATTCTGAACGTGATGAAACCGACGTCCGCCGTCGCCGGATCCTCGGCGAGCGTGAAAAAAATCACGTGCTCCGTCTTTGGCGCGCGGCGAGAGGAAGGAAAAAGGCGGGAAAAGCTCGATCGAGCCCCGGGAAAATTGATCTGTTGCACGCACGGTAGATTTGAAGGTCTCAGAGGACAAGGCGCATAAGTGCAGTCTTGAAAAATTGAAATATTAATTATTTCAAGTAAAACTTGAAAATTTGGATTCTGAACGTGACGAAAGCGACGTCCGCCGTCGCCGGCTCCTCGTCGAGCGTGAAAAAAATCACGTGCTCCGTCTTCGGCGCGCCTCGAGAAGAAGGAAAAAGGCGGGAAGAGCTCGATCGAGCCACGGGAAAATTGATCTGTTGCACGCACGGTAGATTTGAAGGTCTTAGAGGATAAGGCGCATAAGTGCAGTCTTGAAAAAATTGAAATATTAATTATTTCATCATCAATCATCTGCCCGATGATTTGTGGGAGGATCGATTCCGATGGCGATTTGGAGTCGCAGAGCGCTCTAGTGCGGTGAGGTAGCGGCTTGATATATATATAATAATTATTTCAAGTAAAACTTGAAAATTTGAAGATTAAGTCGTTTGAAATAGGGAGGGGTTTGATGCAAAATTTTTGAGAATATGGTGTTGAGATCAGTAAGAGGAGGGAGAATCTTGGATCTTGGTTTTTAGTAGGTAGGACGAGATATTAAAACATGTCTGGCTGAGAGGAGAACAGTGTGGAGTAAGTAAGGGGCTTGGAGGACAAGGCGCATTAGTGCAGTCTTGAAAAAATTGAAATATTAATTATTTCAATTAAAACTGGTCTTACTGCACATTCCGTGAAAAATTCTAATTTTTGAGCATCAAAAAGTCAGTTTGAACTTTCTCTCCGCCATAAGGACCCATGTAATTTCAAAAATTCAAACACGTATTTCTCAAAAACAGCAAAAACTGCACTAATGCGCCTTGTCCTACAAGCCCCTCATTTATAGGAATAAAAATTGGGTGTATATCGGATAAAACCTCACGGAAATCACGGTGGGCCGATTGAAAAAGTCGGAAATCCGCTCGTTAACGGCGATTTTAAATAAATAATGTATAAAAAAATATACTGTGAAAAATATAATGTGAAAATAAATAATGTAAGCGACTGAGTTTGCTTTTCCGCAGTAAACATTCAGGAAACGAAAGAGCAATGGAGAAGCCTAGATACGACTCTTCGTGTTCGATGGTTGTCCGTTTCGTATGCAGAAAATGCCCCTTTCTCGAACGCTAACATGCTGCTGTAATGAAAGTCTTTCAAGTGAAAGAGACAAAAAACGAAAATACACAACCTGCTTGGATCGGAAGCGGATGGATACATTATGAAACGTTACAAAATCATTTGTGAGGGCGCGCCGAGAGGCTAAGAAAATGCAGAGCGCCTTCAATTTTTCTGCATACAATACGGACAACCGTAAAGTATGAATAGTCGTATCCAGACTTTTGAATCGCTCTTTTCTTTTGGGAACGATTACCTTGGAAAGGCAAACTGTGGCTCGTAGACGAGTTGTAGGGGTGTCCATCTGTGCATCAAAGGAACCAGTATCATGGTGAAGATTTCTGAATTTAGAGAAAAGATTGTAAAAGAATTGAAAGTATGAAAAAACTTCAGACATGACTTAGAAAGAGATATTAAAGTTTGCATCGAAACTTTTCATGAAACATTTTTTTTTCACTCTGAATTTTACTTAGCATCGCCTTCTAATGGAGGGGTTTAGCTAGAATAAGCCTGACTGAATTCCCCATTTTAAATTTCCTCTCGCGTTTTTAACAGTAACAGAACAGCACATCACCTTAAAATTCTGTGAATTTCTATCAGATTATAAAGCATTCCCTCTCCAATTTCAAAAACAGAATGTTACTCTGTTCCCTTTTAAGAAATTAAACACGAGGAGCCATTAGGTAATGTCTGATGTAATTACAAAGTTTTAATCAATGCCATTCTATTTTTGTACTGTAAAGAAATTGAGAAAATCCGTCGTTTCATTTCGAAACAATATTTTTACCCACATTTCAAACTACATACCCTATTGAGCTTAATCAATTATTTTCTTGGATTTCCAATTTCACACATATACACTTTCATACATGGGCTTTTCATTTGCTCTCAAGAAGTAATGCCGAAACACTAAAACGCCTCTTAAATGTTTATTAACGATGTATTTTCCCTCTTTATGTCTCTTATTTCAATCTCATTTTTTCTGACCGTAAATAGTAATACGGTTTTATGTGCAGATAAGACGGGTTATCAAACTTGCCCGTGTTCTATTTATTTATTTTTTTCATTCACTATCGCTTCAATTACAAACAATGTTGCAGTTAGCAAGGTTTTATCGCCTAATTTAAATGCAAAAAGTAGTGAAAATAACGAAAATTCTTTTTTTAAATCGACAACACTGGTGATTAGAATAACCAATTAATTTAATAGGTGCTCATATCAATGGCGCTACAGTGCAAAATAAATCTAATCCACATTTTGGCGATTTCGATTGACCCGGAGGTTAACTCATAAGTCTGAAGATATGGAAGGTTGCAAAACGATGCCAAATCTACAGCTAGTCGGGTCGATTTCCATAGGTTTTTTCACGTAATTCTGGTTTACGTCCACAATATTGTAACAGTGGTTGTGATCCTGTCGACAAGGAAAATCTTGAAAAAATCTTCTTCTTATTTTGCTCCATTTAAATTAAACTACGTCAACCGACCCTATCTGACTAACTGCACTTTCAGCCGCTAAGGTTGCATCGGCGTGGCGCAGCCTGCGTTCGCGCACTTATTAATGTGCGTCACACTTTCGAGTCGTAAAAAAATGAGCACGCACAAATGTTCGTAAACGTGTTTGGAAAATTTTACTAGATACAGTCAAAGACGCCGGCACAGCGAGGCTTCCAGGAAGTATTTTGAGTGAGGCCCTTGATTCCGCCCCGCTTTGAATTTTAAAACTGATTTGATTTTAACTCATTATGACGCTCATGAAATGCAAATTTCATTAATCATCTATCTACAACAAGAAGCAGTTAGGCGTACACATTATTTAGTCAGAAAAACGAGTTATCTTTTCATACATCGTGCGTTTAATACTGACGTGCTAAGAAGAACGCCGTATGAGCATTCCGCCGTTGCCATATTTCCTTCAATAAGAGCCGACTTTACTTGAAAAATTCTGAATATTTTTCCTCCAATTTTCTGGCAATTTTGTTCGCAATTTAAGCTAATATATCTGATAATTGAAAGAACAAATATGCATTACTTTCTTCAAAAATGCATGTTTCATACTGGGGAGTTCGGCAACTCTCGAATGTACATACGACGTTTTTCTTTAGCACGGTAGAATATTAGTTTGCGCTTTTTAGAAGAAATTCTTGCAAAGTTTCATTTATTCTCCATCTCCATGAGGAATCCTAAATTTTGCTTTCGAACACGGCTTTACCTTTACGAAGAGTTGCGGGGGAAAGGTTAGGAGGGGTTTGAAGATTCCAGAGACAAAAATGGGCCGAAAATATATGAAAAGACAGAGAAGAAACGTAATTGAGGACGAGATCGTGGCCTGAACTAACAAGAGAGACCAAGCCACATTTTCGGGAAAAAGTGACTCAGGAGCACACATGTGAAAATGAACGATAGAATGTCGACTGTTCAGTTACATATACAATCTGCGTTAAGCAGAAAAGAACCAAGCTAAATCAGCTATTGCTAAATTGCATTGGGCATTTTAATTTTTCACATGAAAACGGTTGTATGGGCGGGTTTTTCTTCAAATTTCAGTGAATTTTCTACGTAGTATGAAACAAATTCCTTTGAAATCCGCACAAACGTTATGTAAAAAATTAAATTGTCCAGTTAAATTTGGCAACAACTTGGTACCCCTCTGCAAAATACGGCCGCAACATATTCTGCCGTGCTAAGGAAGAACGCCGTATGAACATACTAGAGTTGCCAAATTTCCTTCGATAAATTGTTTATTTTAGAGGAAAATTATGAATATTTTTCCTTGAAATTTTCAGAAGTTTTAGATCAAACAACAAACAAAATTATCTGAGAAAGTAGTAGATAAATATTCAACAATTCACTAATTTGTCAGGGGAAATTTGGCAACGCCTGAAGGCTCATACGGCGTTTTTCCTTAGCACGGCAGTATTCCAGTTACCGAGAAAACATGCAGATTCTAGTTCGTCACCTCCGTAGGTGACATTACTTTTTCAAGTTATGTGAAGTGCATTCACCTTGACTTTGAACTTATAAGGGGAACGTAACACCGTTAAGGTTGAACAAATTCACGTAACCATTCTGCGTTTATGAGCGCGGGAGGACGGCTTGAACGCCCTTTTCTTTGATCTGTTTGCCCTTTTCCTGGTTTTTTATCGATCCAGTTACGATTCTGAGCAAAAAATTTGACAGACACAAAAGCCACACTCAAACATCATTGCTATTGAACTGAGCCATACTCCCAAAAGTCTGCATTATGAAACGCGCGTCAACGCTCCGGATCTCATCAAACCAGTGGCGTGGCGTGAATTGCGATATATCGATTGTTATGCCATTTAAACCTATGGTAAAGAGTCGATTATTAAGGTGTTCGCTGCGAACACCCTGTTTATCGATTTTTTTCATAGGCTTAAATGGCATATCAATCGATATATCGCAAAGCACGCCACGCTACTGAATCAAACGTCGGGAGACGGAACGTTAATAAGTAGGTGATTTATACTGGATGAGAAAAAAAAATAGAAAAAAAAATACCTGTCTGTTCTAATGGACCTGACTTAATTAATCGACAGATTGAACAGATGTAACAAAGTTAGCTTTGATGAATTGTATACCCTAATATTGCCGCGAGGTATACAAAATCGTACGCCCGTTGGTCTATTTTTTCCTTAATTTGAACAATTTTTCTTTTTTAACTCGGCTATGGTAACGATAGGACCAATTAGTCTCGATTTGAGTCCAAAATTACGCTACAGATTGGCCGTCGTTTTCACTGAACAGCATATTTCTATAAATTAGGCGTGTGTTTCTTTGCCAGAACAGAGGGAAATAAGTAAAGCTACTGCAAGCAACTATACGTGCTCTCAAGCCACTCACATTGCCATCACGGCAATTGAAGGCGAACTCGGACGTCGAATCAACTCCTTTTGCAAAAAGATCGGCCCACCCCGCAATTGCTGAAGGAGACCAGAGCTTTAATTTTTACACCTCATCCTTTTATTTGTTTTTTCTCCTTTTCTTCTATTTTACCTATCTTTCTCCCACCGGACCGGCGCTGGCCTTTCAACTGGGTACTCCCTGTCCTGTTTGGCCAATCAGGGCCTGCTGGCCTGATAACGACACCAAATATAAAATTCTCTTCAATGGGAACAATTTTGGCAAGACCATGCACTGATTCTGTGGATCACTCGCAAACACTGACTTGCTAAGGAAGAAAACCGTATGAGCATTCGAGAATTGCTAAATTTCCCTCGATAAAATATGTATTTTTGATGACATTTGTGCACATTTTTCCTCGACATTTTCAGATACCTATTTCAGATTAAATTGCGTACAAAATTATCTGAAATTTTGGACAGTAACATTCACTTTCCCAGTAATTTCGGTTTTTATTAAAAGGAAGCTTGGTAACGTCTGAAAGCTCATACGGTGGTTTTCCTTAGTACAGCAGAACAGTACTCTTTGAATTGATGGATCACGCGGCAACTAAGAAAGGGCAGCATACAAATTTCAGCTTCCTTGATGCAATTGATGCATACAACATAATTCGCCACCTCAGTACAGCATTATCTGCTCGACTCATGTTTTAAACGCAATAAAGGTCAGTTTTCCAAAATGACGTCACAATCTGCGCGCGCGATGCATCACTTGATAGGACTGCCCGGTCAGCCCGGGTAATTAAATTCCGATTCTGGTTTCTGGGTAAGTTACTTTAAATTTTAAATTTGCATTTCGCGCACTCGATAAGTAAATCAGTCACGTTTTCTTCTCATACTCCCGCACAGACTTTTTTGACAGAAGTGTCGAACCTGGATTGATATCGTATTCATACTTGTGTTTCCTGTTTCTGTTGGCAGCCATGGAAGTCCGGGAGAGGTCGCTGTCGGAAGAGGACCGAAAAGATCTCGAGATTTGGATGAGCAACCACCTACGTCTTCCCTTCCGCCTCACAGGTACTTACTCCATGAATAAATGTATTGATGATAATACAACAACGGTTAAAGAGATTATAAATTTTAGAGATCCCGCACTAACAATATAAGCAACGAAATCTAATGAGGCACAAGTTACGATGGTTCTTCAGCTTCTGCGCAACGCTTTCTGGGTACGACCTATATATCTCAAATTTTGACCTCCAGGTGAATAATTGCGAGAAAATCTAAATTTCAGTCTGTATATAAGTCATTGAGGAATGTTCGTGTCGAAAATTATCCTCCAGAATCTTAAAATAAAGTAAAAAATCCCGTTTTTATTTTGCAACCAATTTCAATGTATCGATATCGATGGTTGGTTGGAAACGCAGTACTTGACTTTAAGATTTTGGAGGTTGATTTTGGCACCAGCACTCCTCAATGATTTATCTACGCACGGACTGAAATTAAGATTTTCTTAAAATAATTCACCTATAATGGTAAAAATTTCAGATATATCGATCGTATCCAAAATGCATTGGGCAGAAGGTGAAGATCCACCTTTAGTAAGAGGGTCAACGCTTCTCGCCTAATGACGCTTCATGAGCAACTTGTTGAGCAAAAAATCCAATAGAATTCGCGTACTGATAACTGATGAAAGTAACTTGCAAAGCGTATGACCGGGGCTCCACGCCCTTAGCTAAGTTATAGCTATATAAAAAAAATAATAAAATAAAAAATGGAGACTGTAATGATGCAGTTGAGTTGCTTTCAGGCTTGAGCCATCAATCAGTAATTGCGACCGATAGATACCTACAAAGAAAATACCGTTCAAACTTGGGCTCTTGATTTCCTATAATTTATGATTGAATTATCCTTGATTTTTCATGCTTGAAAAAAAATTGATTTCCATTGAAATTTTTGCTTCGTGGTGTTCCAGATGAACAACTAGATATTTTCCTTCACTGTTGCTACAATGACCTCGATTTGGTCAAGAAAACGATACCAAAGTATTTCAACATGAGGATCACAACCCCAGAATTTTTCAGAGGAAGAAATTTCGATCTACCCGGACTCAAACACATTCAACACGTCATGTGAGTATCGCACTATCACTCCTGACATCAATTTGTTTTCATTTCACAAAAAATCGCAACACATGCAAAATTAAGGGGATTTTCATGAGCTCTCCATTTTCCCAATTAATTAATTTACTTTCCAATTTTCGCACTTGATAAAAACACAAAAGAAAAAGAAAGATAATGAAAATTAATGTACGTCCTCTGTGATTCGTCTGAGATCGGAGATAAAACAACGCTCTCAGTTTATCATCTGTGAATCGAAACAAGCTGACGCCCCTCTGTGAATGGAGGGACCGGGGTTAAAAAACCAAGTCTTATCCATCAACAAATCTATGTTCTGCAAAAATAACGCCTTTGTCCATTACATGGACCGCGTTTAACAGAAAGGAGCCAAGCCACATCAGCTATTGCAAAATTTAATTGGGCAATTTACTTTTATACATGGAAACGGTTGTGCGGATTTTTGTGCAAATTTCAGTGAATTTTCTCCATGGTATGAAGCAAATTCCTCAAAATTTTCAAAGGAATCCGCGCAAACGTTCTCACGTTAAAAAGTTAATGGCCCAGTTTTTGGCAATAGTTGATGTGGCTTGCTTCCCTTCTGTTAAACGCGGTCCAAATTAGCTCAACATTTATTTCTCGATGCCAGAGCACAGAGGGAGTGTTGTAAATTCTTAAAAACTTAAAATTCTGACCGTGTTCGAAGTAGAGAATCGCCGGGGTATAATGGGACCACATTTTGCAATTAGGAACCACTATTTCTGGCTAATTTTAGAAACAACATACATTCCATTGGTTTCTCTATGCAGAAAGGTGCTTTTATGGAAGAGCCAGAAATAGTGGTTCCTTGGTAAAAATTGGAGATAAGAGCTACATTTCAAAATACCATAGGAATTCTTATAGCCGGCTAAAGAAGGCTACAGAAAATCATATAGCTGGCTGTAGAATGCGGAGAAAATCATACGGCCGGGCTATACGAAGCGATAAAAAATTATGCAGCCGGGCTATAGTTCCTATCGCCGGGCTTTACACTTTATCGCCTGGCTGTTGCTTTTTCACCATCAATTATAAAAGGCTATAAGAAATTGTGTAGAAATTCGTGTGCTTAGGAAATTATTAAGTTTGATACGGAACCACCTTAATATTTACAAAACACACGTTATATTTTCCTTTAATACATATTTTTTTTCATCAATTAAAATGAGAATAATCCATACAGGATGTGCAAACATTTCAAAATCATGAGTTCAATAACGCTGATTCCGCCAGATTAAATATTAGAGCCCAACACAAAGCGGAGCGGCGACGCACTGGCGCCTACAAACCTAACAGGGATACTTCACGCATTGCGCAACGCGTGAAGTATCCCTGTTAGGTTTGTAGGCGCCAATGCGTGCTTCGCGCTGGCTGCTGGCTGCCCGCCCACCACGGCGCTTGAAGCAACTATTTCACACCAGAGGTATTGCACAGTATCATACGAAACTGAAGGCGCTCTAATATATTAGTAATGGCAGGCATCCATCAAAAGTACGGAGCTTTCCTCGCAAAATAAATCAAGATACTACGGCCCAAAAAGAGAGTAGTATTCCAAAAACTCACCAAGTCCTAGCATCCGTAATTAGTAACGTTCAGCATACACTTTATCGCCTGGCTGTTGCTTAATCTCCATCGGCTGTAAAAGGCTATAAGAAATTGTGTAGTCGGCTATAGAAGCTATTGGAAATCTTACAGCCGGCTGTAGGTCTGTGGTATTTTGGAACACAGATTCTACTGCCAATTTTTACCAGGGTTCCTTAGTGCAAATTGTACTCAATCCGATCCATCTTCCTCAGTTCCAACGACAACCGCTCATTGAGAAATTTTTCCTCCGTGGATGATCACATGCAAAGTATAGTTCTTTTTAAAAATATAATTCCTTTTATTAAAAAAAAAAAAATATTAAAAGACTCAGTTTATCTTACTCTATGATAATAAATCGTAACAGCAACGCGTAATGCATAACGTCAGGGACGCGAAGCACTTCAGGGGTTGGACTGCAAAGCGGTCAGGAGGCGCACACCCTGTTATTTTAAAAAAGAAATCTGATTTACCTTTCAACGAAACACACTCTGAAAAAAAAATCTCGGTGTATTTACTAAGAAAAGGGTAAAATTACCAAGAATTCAGGGTTCTATTTGATCCCAGTTTTTTCTTGGTAAAATTACCGTTTATGGAATTGGTAATTTCACCGAGAAATCTCGGTAAAATTATTGACTTTGACTTTTTTTTATTAACGCCAATATTTTTTATCGACTGTGGTAGAATTACCGAGATAAAAGGGCAAAGTTACCGAGAATCAATTACCAATAAAAGTGGTATTCTTACCTGAAAAGAGCAGTAAAAATACCGGTTTATAGGTAAGCTTACCAATCTGTTTTGGTAAAATTACCAATAATCGGTAAAAAAAAAGTGAGATGGTAAAAGTACCAACGGACCTTGGTAAAAACGCCGAGAATTTTTTTTCAGTGCGGGGGTTGGACTGCAAAGCGGTCAGGAGGCGAACACCCTGTTATTTAAAAAAAAAAAAAAAAATCTGATTCACCTTTGAACGAAACACATGATCACACTATCTGCTCATGATAAAAAGATACCTATTGCTAAATTGCGTTTATTTCACTTACGAGTCTCAAGCTGTTGCGTTCGGCTTACGAAATGCAGAGCATTGAACTGTACTCGACTACTTACTCGCATACGAGGGGCTAGTTGCACCTTCTGGAGGATTCCCTGCCAGAGGGCTGGCTGGAGGGACCGGTCAGCTGAGCGGCCTTGGATTTCACAATCCGGCCCCACCGAAACGTCCGCGCGCACCTTATCAAGACGGCATCTAAAACAGGAATGTTTATTGCACATTATGTCAGATCCACGCGGCGCACAGTGAATCGAGTCAATGGAGATGTTGCATGTGCGAGGGATTAGCGATTTGACCATTGATTCGTATGTAAAAGTTCGCGAGAAACACGATGGTGCCACTGGTTTCCTCTGATATCAACTCCCAAGCTCAAAAAAAGCTCTCAAGTTGAGGCCAAAATAGAGGGGATATCCCACGCTACCCTGAAAGTCCACCTCTACATCAAAACAAACTCTCCATGCAAAGATAGGGAGCAAATACATTGACAGGGCTGCCAGTTTATTTGGGGACTCCAAAACTGAAAACACGGCAACACTGCTAATCTATTTGCTCCCTATCTTTGCATGGAAAGTTTGTCTTGATGTAGAGGTGGACTCTCAGGGTAGAGTGGGATATCCCCGGCTATTTTGGTCTCAACTTGAGAGCTTTTTTTTGAGCTTGGGAGTTGATTTCAGAGAAAACCAGTGGCACCATCGTGTTTCTCACCAACTTTTACATCGGAATCAACAATCAAATCGCAAATTCCTCACACATGCAACATCTCCATTTATGTCCAACCTCTCTTATTGACTCGATCCATTGTGCGGCGGGCATCTTGTGTGAAGTGGGGCATAGTAAACCTCCGAGTCCAACGTCGATGTCACTCAGAAGAATCACTCGATGGATATTGACCTTCGTATTATCAAGGTATTTTGGTCTCACCGTAGGAGGAGGTGGGGGAGGGGGGTGCCTCATGTGGACCCCACTTTAAAGTGGTTCTAAAACGCGTATCTACGTGCGACGTTTCATACAACTCAGCTTTTAAGTATGAAAACGACACATGACTCATTTCCCTCCAAACTCTTATTCGAGTTTTATCTACTATTAATTTCTTCCACCAAACATGGCCGCAGGGCTGCCACGGAATTTGTAAAATGAAATTCCCTGACATTCCCCTGATTTCCCTGACACATTTTGGTAAAATTCCCTGACAGTTTCACTGCCGTGCTGAGGAAAAACGCCGTAGGTATGAGCCCTCAGGCGTTGCCAAATCTCCTTTGACAAATCATGAATTTTCAGGAAATTTGTGGATATCTTTCTTCCAATTTTACAGAGGATTTTCTTCGTAATTTGATCTAAAAAATTTGAAAATTACAAGGAAAAATATTCATGATTTTTTTCAAAATCAAATATTTTCTAAGTGGAAATTTGGCAACATTCGAATCTTTATACGGCGTTCTTCCTTAGCATGGCAGTTTAGGTATGCCAGATGATTGAAAATACTTAATTTGAAATAGTGTCCACGCAAAATCTGTTGCTCGAAACGTCAAACCCACTTTGGGAGGCAAATTTAACAATTTATCCTTGCCTTTTTCGTCATTTTCCTTGACATTTCCAGGTTTTCCTTGACATTTTCCAGCTTTCCCAGTATTCCCTGACAGGGGCAACACAGAATTATTGACCTCGCTGGATTTTTATTCTCTAGGTAAATGTGACCATCCATGGGGAAAGGATTCTGAGTCCGCATAAATATTCCGAATTGAAAAAATTGATAAGCGGAGCATCAAGCAGTATTAATCGAACATTTTGAGACCAGAACAAGGAAAAAAAAAACCAAAAAAAACACACACCAAAATGTCAAATTAAACCGGTATTGTGGCATTTTGAGTTCATACATTAGTACTCTATAATGACCACAACAAGACCACACCTTCTAAAGTGACTGTAACATACCTTTGGAAATTCAGATTTAAATTATACAGCATATGACACACAGTGATCGAGTTTTCTCTGCAACAAATCAATATATGTAAAGGTTAAACCGTCACCTTTCGGCCAAAGTATCACAAACGCCATTCGCGACGTTTAAAAATTTCCGCTGCCATTTTATTTTTTTACAGAGAAATTGTTCAATGAAGCCGTCCGAAAATTTCACTGTATTTTCTTTGAGCTGCCGATAAAATTCAGTGAAAATTTTATTTAATCAACAATTTCTCTGTAAAAAAATAAAATTGCGACGGAAATTTTGAGACGTCGCATGGCGCTTGTGTACTTTGGTCGGAAGGTGACGAAATGCAAAATCTCAAATGGAATTCAGGCTTTTTCGCTTTAAACAGTAGTACAACACTCCACGAAACGAAGGAGCGTCTTCATTGCGGGGAATTCGCACGAGGATTTGCAATTTGCATTGACTTGAATGTCATCAATAATCATCGCAGGCGTTTGGGTCCGGTGCTGAACCTATAATTTTCGAAATTAACACTGCGTGCGTCGCGTCGTTGCGTTGTGCGTCATGTCAAAGTTAAGAGCGGAAGCTTACAATGTATGGCGCTTTCATTTTGAGCAATTGCAGAGCTTCTTTCCTGCCAATCGCATGATTATCTCTTCGAGGTGCGCGCGCAAAGTGGTCACGATGGGAACTCTACCGCCAATTGGACGGATATCTGTCAAACGGAACTATGCCCATTAAGACATGAGCCCTGAGATCCATAAGAATTAATGCGTAACAGGGTTCACGTCATAATGCACATAGTTCCGTTTGGCAGAAATACGTCCAATTAAGGAGTTTTATTCATAGCTCTCATCTCCTCATCAAGGAGCCGTGAACAATTCTGCCGGGATAAGGAAAAACGCTGCACGGACATTTGAGAGTTGCCAAACTTCTTCCGATGAAATGGTTGTTTTTTGTGAGAATTATGAATATTTTTTCTTGAAATTTTCAGATAATTCATATGTGATTGCGAGTAAAATTCTCCAAAAAATTGGAGAAGAAATATTCACAGATTTTCCTGAAAATTTGTATTTTATCGAAGGCAGTTTGGCAACATGCGATGGCTCATACGTCGTTTTTCCTCAGCACGGTACAATTGGACGCATTTCTATCAAACGGAACTATGTGCATTATGACGTGAGCCCTGTTATGCATGTGTTCTTATGGGTCTCAGGGCTCATGTCTTAATGCACATAGTTCCGTTTGATAGAAATACGTACAATTAATCCGATCCGTCTCCAGGATTAAAACAGGCCCATTTGAAGCTCGGTGATTTGCCGACGGATGGGCTTCACGACCCGGAAATTCGTCGATTGCGAACTCATCGTGAGTAAGTGCGTATGTTACCGGCAAACCCCGTTTTTCAGGCAGACCTAGGTCTGCCTAGGCAAACCTAGGTCTGCCTAGGTAGACCTAGGTCTGCCAAGCACCTCGTTTGGCAAACCTAGGATTGCCTGAAAATTTTAGGCAGACCTAGGTTTGCCAAAAGTGATTTTAGGCAAACTAGGTTTGCCAAACGATTTTTTTGGCAAACCCCGTTTCTGATTTCTACCGCTAAAGTGACTTTACCGGAAAACTTTTTCTACCGCTAAAGTGACTTTACCGGAAAACTTTTCTACCGCTAAAGTGGCCTTACCGGAAAACTTTTTCTACCGCTAAAGTGACTTTACCGGAAAACT
>NW_017547167.1:106503-370950 GCF_001854935.1 Bemisia tabaci
CTCGGTAAGGAAAACAAGTAAGCTTATTTTGGATACCCTTTATTCAAGCTATCATAACTTTGTCAATTTTTGACAAAATTAGCTTGCAGACCACTCAATCGACGGCAAATTACACCAGCTTTAAAATGAAACCAAGATAATTTTGATAGCTATCTTAGTTTAGAAATTAAAACAGAAACATTGAGGAAATTTGATTCAATTTTCGTATCAGCCTCTAATAAGCCCTAAAAAATACAAAAAACGATATATTTCTCCAGGAGCTCGAACAACCTATTTTCATTTTTAGCTAGAAAGACTCCATTTTCACTCTACTTTTCGAATCCGAAAAGACTTTTTGAGTGATAGAAAATTTCATATAACTTTTACTCAAACGAACCGTGCCTGGTAACTTGGCTGCCGTACTGAGGAAAAACGCCGTATGAGCATTCAGGCGTTGCCAAATCTTCTTCGAAAAATCATGAATTTTCGGAAAATTTGTAAATACTTGTCTACCCATTTTATAGAGGATTTTTTTCGTAATTTTATCTTAAAAATTTAAAGGATAAATATTCATAATTTTCTCCAAAATTAAATCTTTTTGAGGGGAAATTTGGCAACATTCGAATGATCATATAGGTATGCCAGATGATTGAAGAGACGTACTTTGAAGTAGTGTCCACGCAAAATCTATTGCTCGAAACGTCAAACCCACTTTGGGAGGCAAATTTAACAATTTATCCTTGCCTTTTTCGGCATTTTCCTTGACATTTCCAGGTTTTCCTTGACATTTTCCAGCTTTCCCACTATTTTCTGACAGGGCCAACACAAAATTATTGACCTCGCTGGATTTTTATCCTCTAGGTAAATGTGACCATCCATGGGGAAAGGATTCTGAGTCCGCAAATTCCGAATTGAAAAAATTGATGGGCGGAGCATCAAGCAGTATTAATCGAACATTTTGGGACCAGAAAAAAGGGGGAAAAAAACAAAAAATAACACACTCCAAAATGTCAAATTAAACCGGTATTGTGGCATTTTGAGTTCATACTTTAGTGCTCTATAATGATCACACCTTCTAAAGAGACTGTAACATACCTTTGGAAATTCAGACTTAAAACATAAAGCACATGACGCACAGTGATCGAGTTTTCTATGCAACAAATCAGTATATGTAAAGGTTAAATTGTCACCTTTCAGCCAAAGCATCACAAACGCCATGCGCGACAGTTAAAAATTTCCGCTTCCATTTTATTTATTTACAAAGAAATTGTTCAATGAAGCCGTCCGAAAATTTCGCTGTATTTTCTTTGTGCCGCCGATAAAATTCAGCGAAATTTTTATTAAATCAACAATTTCTCTGTAAAAAAATAAAATTGCGACGGAAATTTTGAAACGTCGCATGGCGCTTGTGTACTTTGGTCGGAAGGTGACGAAATGCAAAATCTCAAATGGAATTCAGGCTGCTTTGCTTTAAACAGTACTAGGTACAACACTCTACGAAACGAAAGAGCGTTTTCATTGCGGAGAATTCGCACGAAGATTTGCAATTTGCATACGCCACTTGAATGTGATCAATAATCATCGCAGGCGTTCGGGTCCGGTACTGAACCTATAATTTTCGAAATTAACACTGCGTGCGTCGTTGCGTTGTGCGTCATGTCAAAGTTAAGAGCGGAAGCTTACAATGTATGGCGCTTTCATTTTAAGCAATTGCAGAGCTTCTTTCCTGCCGATCGCATGATTATCTCTTCGAGGTGCGCGCGCCAAGTGGTTACGATGGGAACTCTACCGCCAATTGGACGTATATCCGTCAAACGGACCTGCGTGCATTAAGACATGAGCCCTGAGACCCATAAGAATTCATGCGCAACAGGGCTCACGTCATAATGCACGTAGTTCCGTTTGGCAGAAATACGTCCAATTAAGGAGTTTTATTCATAGCTCTCATCTCCTCATCAAGGAGCCGTGAACAATTCTGCCGGGTTAAGGAAAAACGTCGCACGAACATTTGAGAGTTGCCAAATTTCTTCCGATAAATGGTTGTTTTATGTGAGAATTATAAATATTTTATCTTTGAATTTTCCGAAAATTCATATTTGATTGCGAGTAAAATTCTCCAAAAAATTAGAGGAGAAATATTCACAGATTTTCCTGAAAATTTGTGTTTTATCGAAGGCAGTTTGGCAACGTTAGATGGCTCATACGTCTATTCTCCTCAGCACGGTACAATTGGACGTATTTCTATTAAACGGAACTATGTGCATTATGATATGAGCCCTGAGACCCATAAGAATACACGCATAACAGGGCTTACGTCATAATACACATAGTTCCGTTTGATAGAAATACCTCCAATTAATCCGATCCGTCTCCAGGATTAAAACAGGCCCATTTGAAGCTCGGTGATTTGCCGACTGATGGGCTTCACGACCCGGAAATTCGTCGATTGCGAACTCATCGTGAGTAAGTACGTATGTCCTCTGCAGAGAGTACTCAGGTTCAGGTGTGCGTCACAAAAATAAGACATAGGCGAGGATCCTGCAAGGTCTTCGATTTCCTCGCAAGCATGTGGAGACTTAAGGGACTAAAGAGGCCTGGAGGACAAGGCGCACAAGTGCATTATTTGAAAAAATTGAGATATTAATGATTTGAAATAAAACTAGTCCTTATACATTCTCTATGAAAAATTCAGTTCCGAATTTCTAATTTCTGAGCATCAATAAGTCAGCTTGAACTATCTTTCCGCCCTAAGGATTCTTGCAATTCTGAAACTTCAAAAACGTATTTCTCGAAACAGCAAAAACTGCACTTATGCGCCTTGTCCTCCAAGCACCTCAATACATTCAATAATCGGAGAAATTTTTCACCCGGTATTCGGTTACATGCCCGGCTTAATGCGACGATCGCAATGCCGTTTTTAGTGTCACGAGACCGCACGTACGATATTAAAAGACCCGAGTTAATGTTTCGGACAGCACAATTACTCCTCTTAATGGGATTCAAATATGAGGCTAATTAAAGCTGTAAACAGCAATTCTTCAATTTAAGCTAACTTTCGTCACGAATAGACTGGGTGCCGGGAGAACTTGTTGAAGCTCGCTCAACCGCTGCGGACTCAAACTTTGGGGTGCAACCGGTTTTGAGCGTTGAATCATGGGGCAAGCCCGCAAATAATGGTACATGTCAGTCACAAGAGTAGTTGTTTGATTTTTAATCTTTCGTTTCTTAATAGAACGGGTGCGAAATGGAAGGTAAATTGCTGCGTTCGGCAGGCCCTGTGGTCTTGCAACAGCTTCAATAAAAATACTGTCCATTGTGTGCAAGAGACCTGGCCTCTTTCGAGAGGTCAAAATGTGCATTTGAAGCGTGGCTGTAATGTTTTGGGGCTTTTGAGTCGATTTAGTTGCGTCCATGCCGCAAGGAAATAAAATTGAGGATTTTCTTGCACTACTTCGTTTGAATTCCAGCTGAGAAGAATTTTAAAGCAGTGTTACCCTGGTAAAAATTGTATTGGCGATAAGAGCTGCGTTTCGAAATACCATATGAATTCTAATAGCCGGCTAAAGAAGGCTACAGAAAATCATATAGCTGGCTGTAGAATGCGGAGAAAATCATACGGCCGGGCTATACGAAGCGATAAAAAATTATGCAGCCGGGCTATAGTTCCTATCGCCGGGCTTTACACTTTATCGCCTAGCTGTTGCTTTTTCGCCATCGATCATAAAATGCTATAAGAAATTGTGTAGAAATTCGTGTGCTTTAGAAATCATTAAGTTTGATACGGAGCCACCTTAATATTTACAAAACACACATTATATTTTCCTTTAATACATATTTTTTTCATCAATTAAAATGAAAATAATCCATACAGGATGTGCAAACATTTCAAAATCATGAGTTGAATAACGCTGACTCCGCCAGACTAAATATTAGAGCCTAACGCAAAGCGGAGCGGCGACGCACTGGCGCCTACAAACCTAACAGGGATACTTCACGCATTGCGTAACGCGTGAAGTATCCCTGTTAGGTTTGTAGGCACCAATGCGTGTTTCGCGCTGGCTGCCCGCCTGCCACGGCGCTTGAAGCAACTATTTCACACCAGAGGTATTGCACAGTATCATACAAAACTGAAGGCGCTCTAATATGTTAGTAATGGCAGGCATCCATCAAAAGTACGGAGCTTTCCTCGCAAAATAAATCAAGGTACTGCGGCCCAAAAAGAGAGCGGTAGTCCAAAAACTCACTAAGTCCTAGCATCTGTAGTTAGTAACGTTTAGCATACACTTTATCGCCTGGCTGTTGCTTAGTCGCCATCGGCTATAAAAGGCTATAAGAAATTGTGTAGCCGGCTATTGAAGCTGTTGAAAATCTTACATCTAGTAGGTCTTTGGTATTTTGGAACACAGATTCTACTGCCAATTTTTATCAGGGCACACCTGAGTCATTGTATAGCCTGAAGTTTGCAGTTCGAAAACCGAATACTTTCAAGAAAAAGCAATTTAAAACTGGTTCCTCTTGTGTTTAAGTATTTAACAGAAAACATAAAAATGATGCTGCCTAACTCTATAGATTACAAAGATTACACTCAGAAAGTTTGGATACAGAGTTACATACTTCATTTGAGGAGCTTGGGGGACAAGGCGCATAAGTGCAGTTACAGAAAAAATTGAGATATCAATTATTTCAAGCGAGACAAGTTTCAATGCATATCCTGTGAAAAATTCTCTCCCAAATTCTTCTTTTCAAGCACTAAAAAGTCAGTTTGAACTTTCTTTCCGCCATGAGGCTCCATGTAATTTCGAAACTTCAAACATACGTATTTCTCGAAATAGCAAAAACTGCACTTATGCACCTTGTCCTCCAAGCCCCTCATTTCTTTTTGAAAAAAACATGAAACATCGGATGGGCTGATTCTGGTTAATATCGTTTAATTATAATCAGTCATATTCAGGACACGAGTTGAACGTAAAACTTCGAAGGATGGTTACATGTTTTTTGCTGATCCATAAAACGCAACCATCAAGACACCAATCTGAGACATGCATACTCCGCGTATTCAAATAAATAAGTTTGACGCGTCCTGACTATGAAGAGAATCTTCCAATGGAAAATTCCCTTTCGGGCAACTTCGTCCTTAAAACTGCCGATCATCGCACTGCAATTCATCTTTTCGGGGGGCCCACTTCGTCGCTCCGCTGACGTAAGGGCGTATCTTGATTTCCGCAAAAGCCCCAGAAAGCATGGATTTATATGTAAAGCATGGCTCACGTGGAAATTGAGATACGCCCTTACGACAAATTGACCGGGAGCCACGGTCTTGACTGTTTGACCGTTCTGCCGTGCTGAAGAAAAACGCCGTATGAGCTTTTAGGCGTTGCCAGATTTCTTTCGCTAAAAAATGAATTCGGTAGAAAGATTGTGAATGTTTTTTGTTGAATTTTTCAGACAATTTTATTCACAATTTGATCTAAATTATCTGAAATTTTTGAGGAAAATTATGACTGGTCAAGTTCTCTCCGGCATACTATGCTGACGTGCTAAGAAAAACGCTGTATGAGCTTTTATGCGTTGCTAGATTTCTTTCGCTAAATAATGAATTCGCTAGAAAAATTTTGAATGTTTTTTGTTGGATTTTTCAGACAATTTCATTTGCAATTTGATCTAAATTATCTGAAATTTTTGAGGAAAAATATGAAAAACTTAACTCAAAAATACATGTTTTATCCAAGGAAAGTTCTCTCGAATGTCCATACAGCGGTTTTCCTTAGCACGGCAGTATGCATATTCGAAAAAAATTATTGAGATTTTCCTTTAATTTTTTAAAGACACTAGACTAAATTACAGTGAAAATTCTCAAAAAAAATTAAATGAAAAAAAATTCTTTAAAGTTTTGGGAAAATTTGAATTTTATTATACAGAGAAAAGTTGGCAAGTTTTAATGATTCATGCGGCGGTTTACCTTGAAACAACAGCGTTTAGTAGAGGGCGTAATTTCCAATTTCCAAATTCTCTCCAGCATACTATGCATATTCGAAAAAAATTTTGGAGATTGTCCATGAATTATTCATACACACTAGACTGAATTGCAGGGAAAATTCTCTAAAAATTCAAAGAAATACAATTCATCAAAGTTTCTGGGAAATGTCGATTTTACTAGCAAACATTTGGCAACTTTTTATAATGATTCATACGGCGTTTTACCTTAACACATCAGCGTTAGTGGAGGGCGCAAATTGCTTCAATAAAAACAAGTGGGTGAATTGCAGTTCGCACATTTCAAGGACTCCGGAAGTATCCTTACACCTCGAAGATCCTCTTCGGTATAGACACTTACACCGCCGCACCGCGCGAACAAACAACAGTTTTACTACCCGATCTCGGATCTCATCTCTCAACAGGTGCCGATGGATCACGTTTCAAGGTCTCCTCAATGTCAGATGAGGCCAGGTTGGTCATAAGCAAACGCCCCTAAAAGGTTCGTGTTACTCAATTGAATTTCGGAAAGATTCTCACTTGTCAAAAGATGGTCGATGATTGGGACTGTTCTGCTACGCTAAGGAGAAACGCCGTACAAGTAATCATTGGCGGATCTAGCAAATTGGCAACACTGTCTTTTCTCCATTTAAACCTATGGAAATATATCGATCCTTGGAGGGGCCAGGTGCTCCAACAAGAATCAATTATTTAGCGTAGGTTTAAATGGAGGAAATCCGGTGTTGCCAAATTGCTAGATCCGCCTCTGCGAGTAATCAGGCGTTGCCATGCAAATTTCCTTCGAAAAACGATGCATTTTTACGAAAATTTGTGAATATCTGTCTTTCAATTTTTCGGAGGATTTCGTTTGAAATTTGATCTGAAAAGTCTGAAAATCTCAAGGAAAATTATTTATAAATGTCTTCAACAACAAATCTTTTCTTGGAGGAAATTTGACAACATTCGAATACTCATACGGCGTTTTTCCTTAGCACAGCAGTGTTTGAATCATTTTGATCGCATGATCATGGAGCCAATGAAAATTTTTACTTGAGTATACCTTTAAAGGAGGAGTAGGGCCACTTACTGGGCCCATTGTGGTAATCCTAATCATCCAGAAAACAGCTGTGACTATGGAGGATTGGAAGAGGCTGCTTCAAACCTGCTCTGGGTGGATGCTTTTGAGATTTTATAATCCGTAATCTTTGAATACCACTACACCTGCTCTTAGGAGCTCATTTTGTCTACTTTTTGAAATGAAGGCGAATATATATTGCGATAAGCACACAGCGCCGGAAAAGGTATGGAAAACTTGTTAGATGAAAAACGAAAGTAGAACGGAATTAGGTAGATTTTGAGAAAGAGGCATGGAGACCAGAAACGGTTGGAGGAGCCAATATGTTCGTGGGAAAGGTAGCATCTCTGAAAATCTAAAAAAATCTACATAAATAATTGACTATGATCAAGTTTTGGGACCTTAGTATGTTTTTCCCACCAAAAAACGTAACTCCATTTCAATGTTACTAGATTTTTCGGCGCAAATTTCATTTTTAACCAGAAGAGTTTTGAGAATTTTTTCCTAGAAATTTCACTAATTTTTCTTCAGATCTTATTCAAAAATCAGACAAATTTTTGAAGAAAATTATGCGAATTTACTCCCGCAAAAAAGGTAGTTTTTTTCAATCGATTTTGTAACATTAAAGAGGAGTCGCGTTCTTCCGTGCCAGAGACGGAGATGACGAATTGGACTACATTTTGCAATTAGGAACTATAAATTCCGGCCCGGTTCAAGAACAACGTATGTGCCCTTGGTTTCCCAATTGTATAAGTGTTTTTTTAGATGAGCCAGAACTTGTAGGTCCAAATTGCAAAATGCGGTCCAATTGACGCGCCTGCGTCAAATTGGCGGAGGATTATGTTTACAAGGCCCGTCTGCCTCCTCTTAAGGGTTGGACATCTAAATTACTCGTACATTTGCTGGTCTTTCCGCAACGGTGTGTAAGCGCTCCGATAAAAACTCATATTCAACGGAGAGTGAGCTGTTATCGACGGCTCAAAATTCCCGTTCCTCGGGTCATTACAACCCTCCCTCACGCGCTGCAAATTAAAGTGGTTTATTGGATGTTTATCGAAAACTACTTAATAGCCACTCGATCGGCGGGAAAACAAGTTGTTGAAATCTCGACTCGTAACAAGCTATCAATTTGCACCCGCACCTGGTTTCAGAGTTTTTCCTTTTTTCCTGGACGAAGCTGTTATCGCTCGTCTGATTCACTCACTATAGTTTGCATCCGGCAATCAGAAATGCGGATGAAAGCTACTTTGCTTAACTTTTTGCGACTGCTATATGAAAAAAAAAATTAAAATTCTTGAAAAACTGTGAAAGGGGAATTTTTTCGGAATTTGTTTTAAGAAAAACAAATTACGAGAGGGAAAATTTGAGTAAAAAAGTTAAAAACTGGAAATATCTACTGAGGGTCTTGGAGGACAAGGCACGTAAGTGCAGATTTTGAAAAAAATGAGGTATTAATGATTTCAAGTAAAGTGAGTCGTAATGCATATTCTGTGAAAAATTCGGTCCCAAATTCCAATTTTCAAGCATCACGTTTATTTCCGTCGTAAGGATCCACGTACTTTCAAAACTGCAAACACGTATTTGTCGAAACACCAAAAACTGTACTTATGCGCTTTGTCCTCCAAGTCCCTCAAATATAATTTTTAAACAGCTAATATTTAAAAAAAAAAAAGTGTTGGAAAAATTCTTAAAAAATTCACTGCAGTTTTAAAGACATTTTACGTAAATTTAACTTTAAGAAATACTGAACAGGAAGTTCTCTTTTTGTGATTTTGACAGTTTTTCACAATTCTTGATGAGAGGTTTTTAACAGTCATTGCCTCTCGAGTACACTGTCAAAAATCTGAGAGTCCATCTTACCAATATTCCTAATTCATTTGTGTCCCACTCAGTACGAGTTCAATAACGTACACTTCAAATCACTCTGAGTGTAATTAACCATACTTTTTTAAAAAGTATGGTTTATTAAACGCAAAAACGCCGTAAACGCCATTTTAAATTTTTTGGAAAAAATTATTCATAGCAGAAAAACTTGTGTACCATGGGACAATTTTTTTACAAAATTCTTTCTCAAATACTATCAAGAACTTAACCTGAAAATTTGAGGTGCATGGGTAAAATA
This sequence comes from Bemisia tabaci, assembly GCF_001854935.1. Lineage (NCBI taxonomy): Eukaryota > Metazoa > Arthropoda > Insecta > Hemiptera > Aleyrodidae > Bemisia > Bemisia tabaci. Next base: position 115,653 of record NW_017547167.1, read on the forward strand.
GTTTTTATTTTATGAAGTGTTAACTTCCAAAAAACGAGGGAAAATCTTGATGGATTTACGGCGTTCTTGCTTAACACGGGAGACTACTGTAGTTGTTTTTTCTCCGTCTATGCGTTCACATCTCCAGAGCGAAGTGTATTTGTCCACCAAAAAGCTCTTTTCATATTTTCATGATCGATTTTAACTCCGAGAAAATGGCCCGCATTTCTGTCTGCGCAACTTTCCCTGGAGATCACTTGCTCTAACGTTGTTGCGTGTTTTTGATTTCAGAAAAGTGTCAATTCTCCCACAAAAAACGCCGAAAGGTTACTCGGTACTGATGGGCCGATTATCCAAAACCGAAGTGAGTGAGTTCTTCCTGGACGACAGCATCAAGCTGAAACTCATGGTCATCGACCAGTTCCTGAGGGATCACGGTCCATCGAACGGGATGGTCTTCTTGTTCGACATGACCGGTGTCTCCTTTTCCCATCTGAGCAGGATCAGCCTCTCTTCAGTCAAAAAATATTGCCAATACATTCAGGTAATCAGAAATATCCTTCCGCAGTAAATACCACATTTTACTACTTTAAGTCAAATCTAGTGTTAAAACATTATAAAGCAGATAAACCTGCAGTTATGCGAGCTAAAGGATCTCATTGGCAAGGTTTACAAAGCTCCCAAGAACAGAAATAATAATTGCACCCAAAAGACGAAACCTCAAAGCAACGCCGCGCCGTTGAAAATCATCCATCAACGCGGTGTTTTAATACAACTATTCCGACGTGCAAGAGCCCACTTTTGCATATTCTGTGCATTGAAGGCAGATCTATTCGCTCAAAAAAAATTCCTGAAATCACCTATGTTTAACGTGAATACTAACTTTGCAGTTTTCTCCTAAAGTCCCGGTGCCAATAAAAATATCGTGGAAATTTGTGTGAGGTGACGTAAAACTAGAGACGCCAATTTTTTTTTTTTTTTTTTTTTTTTTTTTTTTTTTGTATAAACTGTATAAGATTGCCTCAGGAATCATTTCCCTAATGTTCTGTCGTTGTTCCTACAGGAAGCAATGCCCATCAGACTTAAGGCTATTCACGTCATCAATGCTAACAGTGTGATGACATCCATTATGACTTTACTCAGGCCGTTTATCTATAAACAACATTTGAAGAGGGTAAGTTTAGTTTGCTCATTTTTGTGGATGAAATAGTTCGTGAAAAATCTTTTCACTTTACAAACTACCCATCACTTTTTCTTAGGCCAGCCAGTTCCCAATTTACAGCGGATTTCAAATGAGTTTCATGAATAGCTGCACTTTAGCTTTTTTACACTCCGGAAGGAAGGATATTAACTTCGTTTACAAACCCTATGCTATAATTACACTAAGCGACATTTTGCCAAGTTTAGTGAAAGTATCTGACCGAGGTATAAGAATTCTATATACCTATCAAGCAAAAAAATATTCCATTTGCGCATGTAAAGTGAACAAGAAATTACTAAAGAAACTCATTCCCTACTTCAACTGTTCTATTATCTTGATTTATTTCTAAAAATAAGCCGCCAGCTCTATAGATTTCGATTCAGGAATTACATTGACAAACAACTTAGCATCAACGTATTTAGCATGGATAAACGCTTTGAGCCATAAAATCATACCCCTTGAACTTTTTTGACCGTATCCATTTTGAGACGCATGACCTTGATTCGGTAATCACACTGAGGAACCCTCTGGTTGAGTTGTAGAAATTTCAACGCAACTGGTTTAATGGCCCATAACTCATTATTTAAAAGCGATGATAAGTATTTACCTTCGTTACTCGGGTACTGAAGGAAATACTGGGCGATTATTTTTCGCTAACGCCTTCGAAATCAATAATGAGCGATTCTCTACTTTCAGATCCACCTGCACTCGAGTGATAAAATAAAGGAAATCTACGAATCAGTTCCTCAAAATATTTTACCCAAAGATTACGGTGGCGAGGAAGCATCATTTGACACTATGAGCAGTAAGTACTCACTCTTAGTTCAGTAATGTAAAAAGATATAGATCGTGAACTTAGGGTCTGGTTGCAATTCCGGGTTAGGTCTATCCACATAAAAAAGTAGATACATACTTAATTTTACCTCGTTTGCATTTTACATAAGCCTAATTATCATCACGAACGAGACTTCGCTGTCTTATAGCAGAGAACGCCCACAAGAGATCAAAACGAAATTTGAATATGGAGCTGTTGCATGTGTGAGAAATTTGCGATTTGACTGTTGATTCTTATGTATAAGTTCGCGAGAAACACCATGGTGCCACTGGTTTTCACTGAAATCAACTCCCAAGCTCAAAAAAAGCTCTCAAGTTGAGGCCAAAATAGCCGGGGATATCCCACGCTATCCTGAGAGTCCACGTCTACATCAAGACAAACTCTCCATGCAAAAATAGGGAGCAAATACATTAGCAGGGTTGCCGTGTTTTCAGTTTTGGAGTCGCCAAATTAAGTGGCAGACCTGTCAATGTATTTTCTCCCTATCTTTGCAAGGAGGGTTTGTCTTGATGTAGACGTGGACTCTCATGGTAGGGTGGGATATGGATATCCTCTCCATTTTGGCCTCAACTTGAGAGTTTTTTTTGAGCTTGGGAATTGCTTTCAGAGAATACCAGTGGCACCATCGTGTTTCTCGCGAACTTTTACATAAGAATCAATATGGTCAAATCGCAAATTCTTCACACATGCAACATCTCCATTGAAAATTTTATGGCGTCATCTACCACGATAGTGACACCCTTGGTTACTTCCACCATGCTTTATCCGAGTTTCACGTTGAGTAACTCGTACAAACATGTGTCTCACTAATTGATAGAGGCAAGGTGGAAGAAACCAAGGGTGTCACTCCCGCGATGGATGACGTCATAAACCCGACTCTTCAAAAGACGATATCTCGGTTAATATTGGACTTGGAAAGTTGCTGTTTGGTCAGATCTTATTAGTTTTAGCTAGTCTACAAGAATCAAGCATCAAAACACGATTCTGTTACCAGCGCAACTAGCCTAACAGGAGGGATCAAGGTCCCGTGGACGATCACATCTTCAGATACAGAAAGAGGAGACGTAAATACATCAAGTACTCTTAAATACTTTCAAGTACCTTTACGAACCATGCTTGGATCGGTCGGCCACGGCCGGGAAAGGGAAAATGAGTCGGCCACTCCCGCTCTCATCGTCTCGGATAACGTTCACGCGACACGGAGACGAATCCTGAAGGCCGCTCCGCCGGTCAGTTTGTTTATACGGACGCGGGTCATCGGGCCCGCTGGGTCACGCGTCGCAACGCTGTCCATTCCATTTTCAAAATCAAACCTCACCTTAATTGCCGCACTTTAATTCGACTTTCTAGAAATCTGGCAGCGCTGCTATTAAATAAGTGACGGGATGAGCGAACAGTTCGGATGGGTGAATTAAGGTAACGATCTCGAACTTGCCGACCTCGAACGTGACGCCTCACACTGAAAAAAAAATCTCGGTGTATTTACTAAGAAAAGGGTAAAATTACCAAGAATTCAGGGTTCTATTTGATCCCAGTTTTTTCTTGGTAAAATTACCATTTATGGAATTGGTAATTTTACCGAGAAATCTCGGTAAAATTATTGACTTTCTTGGTAATTTTACTGTACCCCGGTAAAAACGCCAATATTTTTTATCGACTGTGGTAGAATTACCGAGATAAAATGGCAAACTTACCGGGAATTGATTACCAATAAAAGTGGTATTGTTACCTGAAGAGAACAGTAAAAATACCGGTTTTTAAGTAAGCTTACCAGTCTGTCTTGGTAAAATTACCAATAATTGGTAAAAAAAAAAGTGAAATAGTAAAAGGTACCATCGGACCTTGGTAAAAACGCAGGGAATTTTTTTTCGGTGCAGCCACTTGATGTCCGATCCGATGGTGCGATGGTCCATCTGAATGTATGTAAAACAATCGATTTATATCGAGGCAGGCTGTCGTACCGAGAATCGATTAATCGTGAGAGATATTAACGGAGGGAAGATAGGGGTAACAATTTGCGGGAATGGCTTGTCAGCGGGTCGATTTATTGAAATTTATGGACAAATCTGCGGACAAAGAAAACAAAAGGGATTTTGAAGGATCCTATTGGTGAGAGCGGGTGGTTGAAATGGAAAAATGAGGTAGGTAATAGACTAACCAACGGCAACTCACGAGAGGCCCTTTAGTTAGTCCATCAATTTCTCCCTTAGTCTATAGGAACCACCCATTTCAACCAACAGGATCGCTCCATACTCCTTATGTCTTCTTTGTCCATAGCTTTGTCAATCAATTTCAATAATCAGCCTGCAGTTGGGATAGCAAGTTGATGACTTTGGGTTTTGTCCATTTGTATGAATGTAAAACAATCGAGTTACATCAAGACCGGCTGTCGTGACAAGAATCGATGTCTCATGGCGGATTGAAATCAAGGGATTGCAGTGTCAGAATTTTTTAGAACGGAACACTGGTTGGAATGGTGAGTCGATGACATCGGGCTTTGTCCATTTCAATGTATGTAAAGCAAGTCTATCCAGATCGATATAGTAGTCTATAGCGTGCTATCTGGACCGATATCCATCTGGGAAAGGTGGTAACACTGGGCTTTGTCTAGTTAAATGCATAACGTCTCGGCGGAGCACACTCCGAAGTTAAGACGACGCGCGGTGAAAAGTGACTACTCGGAGACTTTAACGCGGGGATAGAAAAGTAAACAAATCTGAATTACGTTACTATAAGGTGGTAACACTGGGCTTTGTCTATTTAAATGCATAACGTCTCGGCGGAGCATACTCCGAAGTTAAGACGACGACGCGACGCGCGGTGAAAAGTGACTACTTGGAGACTTTAACGCGGGGATAGAAAAGTAAATAAATCTGAATTACGTTACTATAAGGTGGTAACACTGGGCTTTGTCTATTTAAATGCATAACGTCTCGGCGGAGCATACTCCGAGGTTAAGACGACGCGCGGTGAAAATGACTACTCGGAGACTTTAATGCGGGGATAGGAAAGTAGACACAGCTGAATTACGTTCCTATAAAGCCCATTCGAGTGAAGAACGTTCATGGGTAGACAGTAGACACTTTTCGTTCATGATGCAAAGCGTCCACAAAATAGGCTCCTTTGTATGCATAGATAGAGTGTCGGTGACTGTTCGTAAATGTTCTGCTGTGAGAGTGAATAGAGCAGTAAGTGTCAAATTCTCGAAATTGAGTTTCCTTCAAAATTTGTCTTAACTCTTTTAGATAAAATCACTGAAATCGCTGAAACAGCAAAATTTATCTTAATTGAATCAAAACGAGGCATATGAGAAAGCCGTTAGAGCGCAAAAAATGACGTAGTTTCAGGCAAGACAGCTGCAGTAAGTGACATTATTCCTCCAGAGAGCCAATGAAAACAGTGCTTTCCTATGGAGAGTCGCCCTCTTCTGCCAATGGAAATGTTGCATGTATGAGGGATTTGCGATTTGACTGTTGATTCTTATGTAAAAATTCGCGAGAAACCCGATGGTGCCACTGGTTTTCTCTGAAATCAACTCCCAAGCTCAAAAAAAGCTCTCAAGTTGAGGCCAAAATGGAGAGGATATCCAACCCTACCCTGAGAGTCCACCTCTACATCAAAACAAACTCTCCATACATAGATACGGAAAAAATACATTGACAGGGCTGACACTTTATTTGGGGACTCCAAAACTGAAAACACGACAACCCTGCTAATGTATTTGCTCCCTATCTTTGCTCGGAGAGTTTGTTTTGATGTAGAGGTGGAATCTCAGGGTAGAGCGGGATATTCCCTCCATTTTGGCCTCACTTTGAGAGCTTTTTTTGAGCTTGGGAGATGATCACAGAGAAAACCAGTGGCACCATCGTGTTTCTCGCGAACTTTTACAAAAGAATCAATGGTCAAATCGCAAATCCCTCACACATGCAACATCTCCATTAGTTCTGAATCGCTCGGAATCTCTGTCTCATAGACACGCAGCCCGCATCTGTCAAGGTCAATAGACGAGGAAAGTAAATAATCAGCCTGCGGAGAGCCAATGAAAACAGTGCTTTCCTATGGAGAGCCGCCCTCTTCTGCCAATTTCTATACACATACATATATTCGTACTCTATTCTTAACGGATGAGCGGTCGGCACGACGGTCTAGCCGCTGTCGATTGACGAGACGCGTAGCGGCGCTCTGTGCTGTTGGTGGCTCTAACGTCTAACCTCGGCCCAATTAACGCAGCCTGCCAAACGTGTTTTCACAATCCGTCGCTCCTCTGGCGTAACGGCGCATCACAGTTTCCAACGTGAGCCCTGTATCACATATAACTCCGTGCTTCCTGAGGCTCGTGCGGGGAGCGAGATACGCGTTTACGTCAGAGGAGCGACGAATCCACAATCCATCTGACCACTCCGCACTCGCTCCTCCTTGCATGACCCCTCCAGACTCCAAGTTCAACGATGTTTTCATGAGCACCCGGTGTTTTTTTTTCTTCTTCATACTTCGCTCTTTTGATATCCCAAAAGCCCGCCGACCGAGGCGTCGTGACAATAGAACACTATTTTATTAAGACCCTGTATCGTTAGCTTCCGGCCGAAATCACAAGCTCTATTTCGTCGCCCCTCTGACGTAAGGGCGTATCTCGATTTCCACGTGAGCCCTATTGCCCATATAACTCCATGCTTTCCAGGGATTATGTCGAAATCCAGATACGCCCTTACGTCAGAGGGGCGACGATTTTGTGCTGAGTACTGCTCTGCCGTGCTAAGGAAAAACGCCGTATGAGCCTCTAGGCGTTGCCAAATTTCCTTCGACAAATTATGAGTCTTCGGGAAAATTTGTGAATATTTTTTCTTTCAATTTTTAGGAGGATTTTGTTCGTAATTTTATCTATAAAGTCTGGAAATTTCATGGAGCAATATGCGTAACTTTCGTCAAAAGTACATGTTTTATTCGGGGAAATTCAGCAACTCTCGAATGTTCATACGGCGTTCTTCCTTAGCACGGCAGTGCTGAGGCACTATGCCTCCTTGCTAAGGGAAAACGCCGTATGAATATTTGAGAGTTGCCAAATTGCCTCCAATAAAATGTATATTTTTACGGAAAGTAATGAAATTTTTTCCTTGAAATTTTAAGGAGCGTCAGAGGAAATTGCGAACTAAATTACCTGAGAAAGGGGAGGGAAAATGTTCATAAGTTTACCCAGAAATTCTTGTTTTATTGAAAGAAATTTGGCTACGTCTGAAGGCTCATACGGCGTTCTTCCTTAGCACGGCAGTATGTTGCCGAACTTCACAAAAAAGAGGAATTGATAAGAGCCAGTATTAAGCCCGCTCTGAATCTCCTCAACTCTTCGAGTTTTAGCTCATTGAAGGTTTACGAAATTCATCGTCATTTGGTCATTTCCAGTCTCTTTTTGAGTCTAATACTGGCTTGAAAATGGGTCTGAAGGCCGACTTTAGCGAAAAATGTGTGTTTGCGGTTGAACGTCGAAAAATCCGCATTTATCGCCAAAATCGCGTAGCACCGCGACGTAGGTGTAGGTGACAATAAGTAATCTTATATTGACGCGTGCGATTTTTGAAATAATCGAGCAATCTACTATCGAAAAATCGTTTTAAAAATATAATTTATTGAAATCTATTAAGCTGTCTGAATAACCTATTAATCATCGCGTGTTTAGCGGACAGAATGCCAATGCTTAGAAACGAAAGGTTCAAAAATTGTTGTTTTTTATGGAGGAGGGGAATACCCCATACAAAGCAGCTTTCTATTTACTTAAAGTCGATTTTTCAATTGATCGCTCGGATCTACCTTGTAGTGTGCGCTACAGCGCATCAAGATGACACCTATACCTAGGATTGCGGCCTAAACAACCTTCGCGGTAATTCAATATTCCGAGGATCATTTACGCAAATCGATCGTAAGTAGGAATCGGAAGTCATTATGAGCCGCTATCAAGGCCGTGAGATTTGCAGTTTAACCATCTGACCGTGCGTCGATTTTTTCGGTCACCCATTCGGATGCCCTCATCGAAATCTAATGTGAGCATCCGCGAAAAGAGGACCTTCGTCCGCGGGCACTCAAAAATGAGTCATAGATACCAGTGGCGATTCTCGGAAGTTGGCAACGCTGTTTTTCTCCATTTGAATCCATTAAAAATATCGATTTTAGGTCGATTTCAAGGCCTCGCCATAAATCGATTGTTTTACTTACACTTAAATGGAAAAACAAAGTCACCAATTTCCAAAAACCGCCACTGATTTTGATACCAGAGAACAGCAGGATGTTCTGCGAACATTTTGGGACGAAAAATGCCCGAATATGTTAGCCTAAACCTGTACCTATTCTGTCGTGCTAAGCAAGAACGCCGTAAATCCGTCAAGATTTTCCCTCGTTTTATAGAACTTAACACTTTATACCATAAAATTTTTTTACCCATGCATACCTCAAATTTTCAAGTTAAGTTCTTGATAGTATTTGTGAAAGAATTCTGTAAAAACATTGTCCCAATCAAGGTACACAAGTTTTTCTGTTATGACACGTTGTTTCCAAAAAATGTAAAATGGCGTTTGCGGGGTTTTTGCGTTGCACGGCGGTATTACGGCAGTTTGAAGTTTCCATCGCAAGAAACGTGATTTTGAGAAACAGTTATTTAAAATTCTGATCTGTCAATAAATATTCAAGATGTATAATCTGAATATAAATTTCAAAAATCAGCCCGTAGATGGCGCTTACCAGGTTGTGAATCTCCACTCTTCACCAATAGCGAGGCGTGCTTTGCGATATATCGATTGAAATGCCATTTGAACCTGTGTTAAAGGATCGATAAACAGGGTGTTCGCAACGGACACCTTAATAATCGATTCATTACCGCAGCTTTAAACGGGGGAAATATTGATAATCGATCACGCGCGCCTCGCTACTGGTCCTCACTTAAAGAAATAGAGATTTTAAGATGGCACTAAGGCGGCTAAAAATGTTTTTTTCTTTCTTTCTTGCAGGAGAGTCGGTTGAGAGACTGAAGAAGAACTACGAAGCTTTCGAGACGGAGGACAAGACCTACGATCTGCTCGCGACGACGCCTGAATTCTCGAAGGCCGGCAACAAGAGCAGCAAGAAATCCTCGAAGAAACAACAAGAGGACGTCCAGATCACTTTCAAAAAGCTGGAGTTAGATTGAGCTTCTGCCACCAGTCGCATCAAACTAATTTCGTCGTTTCACTCACGAAAGAACGTAACTTCATTCCAATGTTGCCGAATCTCCGCTCGCATATTGCAAATTAACCAAAAGGATCTTGGCATTTCCAACTGAAAACATTGATTTTTCCTCACATTTCATGGAAAAATCAGACAATTTTTGGATAAAAAGTGGACAGGTATTTATAGAATAAATCAATTTTCATGTGAATTTGGCAACCTTGGAATGGAGTTACGTGCCTTCGTCCGAGAGACGACGATTTCAGAGCCATAGCTCAGAAATGTCACGTTATCTTGCTCGATAAGTATCGATTAATTTCTGTTGATAGAGTTGAAAGAGCTTACGTCATTGTTTGGAGCCAATGCGACACAATATACCTATTTTAATGGATACCTTATTTCTGAATCAGTCTTCCATTATTGGTTTCGCAAAGAGCCCGCTTTTGTGGCATACAGCTAACAAGTTTCGCACCGTTATAATCGAGCAGCAGCAACCCTGCGGAAAAAAAAAAAAAAAACANTTTTTTTTTTTTTTTTTTTTTTTTTTTTTTTTGCAAAATTCAGTTTTCGCAAACATCATTCAGCCGAGGAAGATTGTCTGTAAAAATATTGCAGGAAAACTCCTACTTTATCTACCAAAGACCAATATCAAATGGACTACATTTTGCAATTTGGAACTATAAATTCTAGCTCAGTTTAAAAACAATGTATGTGCCAATGGTTTTCCAATGCATATGAGTGTTTTTGCATATGAGCCAAAATTTACAGTTCCGAATTGCAAAATGCTGTCCAAATGTTCAACGCTTATGCTTAGTTTTAAATTACCCGCAAAGCTCCGACATAAAATTCATCCGAACTCTACCAACTTCCATACGAAAAATTAAATCGTATCAAACCCATATTTGCCAACCGAAACTACGTGCATTATGTCGTGAGCCCTGTTATGCAAATACTCTTATAGGTCTCAGGGCTCATGTCTCAATGCACATAGTTCCGTTTGGCAAAAATACTTCCATTAATGACCTCGCGGTCCGAACAACAACTTGATGGTGAAACTAGATTGGCATGACCCTCAGGCTTCGATTTGGAAAAATTACCGCTACTTTTTCCTTTCCATTCTGGAGTAACCCAAAAAAATATACCTCTATTTCTCGAAATCTAAAGAGACTTTTTATTATTTGACAGTTCTGTCTAAGAATTTGTTTAGAAGCGTCAATACGTTATCTTAGGGCAAATACATTTTAAATGTTAATATCAAGCACCTCAATCGACGTATCTGCCTATAGGGTTTTCTAGTTTGATTGTCAAAATGTTTTCAGAACTCCAAAAAAAATAAACTAAAATTAAATTAATATTTCTGTAATTATCGTAAGCTTTCTAAAGTTAACATATTACAGAATACAGATTAAGTATAATAGCTTTGTACGGGCCAAAAAACTCCACTGTTATTTGCGCATTTCTCCATTCTAAGCATAATTTAGCGCATTCTTTTGTTATTATCATCGAATCATTGAATGTTCTTGGCATTAGAAACTTTTACATTCCACATTTGTCATAAGTAGTCAATAACAGTCTCACTGTACGTATGATATTACATTTCGTTGAGTTTATATTTACTGTATAAGGCTTCGAGTTATGTCTCTACATATGTATAAGCTTTTTTCTTTTTTCAATGTTCTCCTTCTTTTATGTAACCTTGAAATACTTAGAAGATCTAGTCATTAATAACACATTTGAATTTGAAATACATGTTCTAAATTAATTTTTTTGTCTTGACTTTTTCGTTTTTATTCTTTAACTACTTGTAAGTACCACTAGACATTTTAAAATTTCCTTGCCATCAGTAAAATGGAAGTAGGTACACACAATGTTGAATTTTCCTGTTAGTCAAATTGAGGGGTATCAAAGATAAAGTAGTGTAGTAGCATTTTTGTGATTTGTCTCAAAAAAGGCCCACTTTGCCTCTTTTATAGGAACTTAATTGAGAATTTCATTGACATGTGGCATAAATGAAACGTCTTTGTGAGAGAATCCTATGATAAAAGGCTTAAGTCTTGTACGCAAAGATGGTTTTTGTGATACATCATTGCATTTTCTACATCGTTCAGCATCGTAATAAGTATGCGTGCTAAAAATGTAAAACGCATTGCTGTATCATCAAATCCAGCTTTGAGCTCAAACTAAAAATGATTACATTCAGCCATTCCTCCTTACAGAGAATTATCCGTGAGTGCAGCCGTCGATTTTTGAATTCATTTACGGTCATTTACAAATGAAAACGCCATTACACCGCTGAGCAACGAGGGAGCTTACACGTAAAAGTCGTTTCACTTGCATGCTTTTATTTAAAATTATTCATAAATATACGCAAATGAAGACAAGAAAATTAGTTGGATTTTATGTAATGTTTTATCATTTGAAATGACAATAATTCCAACAAACACAAACTGATTGCGGTGGAAGCACGGGTCGTAAAACAGTATGTTGGAGTTTTACAGCTAACGTGCCTTCCTGAATGGTTGTTACTGGTGTTGCACCAAACAGCGTATCTCTTTAAGGGAAATTGTGCTTGTGTGTGAGCTTTTTCACTCTGTATGAGATATCAGGTTTATGCTGAATTCAACGCACATTGGCTAAAAAACTCCAACATACCGAATTCTAACAAACTTTACAAAAACTTCAAAATCATAAATTGGAAACCGCTGACACGGCAAGTTTGAATAATCGCATCCAACACAGTGCGGCCGGCGCGAGGCTGGCGGCGCGAAAATCATAGTAGCGCCTTGTAAGGCCGCAGAACACTTCATGCATTGCGCGTACAGCACGGTGTGTGCAACACGTAGTACAGCGCCTTACAAGTCTGCAGGATACTTCATGCATTGCGCGTACAGCACGGTGCGTTCGGGTGCGTGCAGCGCGTAGTACAGCGCCTTACAAGTCTGCAGGATACTTCATGCATTGCGCGTACATCACGGTGCAGTCGTGCAGTGGTCTGTTGGTGATTTTCCCTGCCGCTTCGAGGAACCAGTCCGCTTCTGATCTTAATTGCAGGAGTTCAGAACTTTGGACGATGTTTACTTTTTTTTTGTTGATGAAAAGGATGAAAAAAACATAGAAAGAGAGACAATATTGCGTTGATTTTTTTTTTCATTTTATTTGAAATCATATAGGAGCTTTTGACTCTCTGTTCGGTTTTAACGGTGATTGAAGGGAAAATGTGTATCTTAATTGCAAAGATTCAGAAACCCGCACAGCGTAATATTATTTCGGGTTGAATGAAAAGAAAATATTACGAACGAAAATATCGCGTCGAAAGTGTCGATGATTTTATTTGGGCTCATTACAAAAAAATCCCTGGAGATTCCTCAAAAAACTGTAAGCGATTTCCTAAAAAACACTGAAATAAAATAAAGCACGAGCAGTGGCGTGTAAAGTTGCGATTAGAGATATATCGACGGTGTATAAGTCGGCAATCACGTAACTCGGATGACGTCGCAGACTTCCCATCATACTTTATTTTTTAGACGGGAAACTACTCAACGGCAATTCTTTAAAACCGCCGTGATTTTCCTACTCTGTGCGAAGAAAATTCTGCAAAAACTTCAAGGGATGATGTCAATTTGTTCTCCTTTAAAAAAATAACATAGAGGCGGAGATTTTCAGACACTGTAAACGATTTATGTGATTACCGACTTACACCGTCGATATACGCTTTCTTGCAACATTTGGGACGAAAATAGTACATTTCGTCTAAAAGATCGAGTTGTTTGAATCAATTTTGCGACCTCGAAATTTAGTCACGTTCCTTCGTCCCGGAACACTGAAAAAAAATTCTCGGCATTTTTACCAAGGTCCGGTGGTACCTTTACCATCTCACTTTTTTTACCAATTACTGGTAATTTTACCAAGACAGGCTGGTAAGCTTACCTAAAAACCGGTATTTTTCCTGTTTTTTTTCAGGTAAGAATACCACTTTTATTGGTAATCAATTCCCGGTAACTTTGCCATTTTATCTCGGTAATTCTACCACAGTCGATAAAAAATATTGGCGTTTTTACCAAGGTCCTGTAAAATTACCGAGGAAGTTAAACAATTTTACCGAGATTTCTCGGTAAAATTACTAATTCCATAAATGGTAATTTTACTAAGAAAAAACTGGGATCAAGTAGAACCCTGAATTCTTGGTAATTTTACCCTTTTCTTAGTAAATACACCGAGATTTTTTTTCTCAGTGAAGCAACGAGTCGTTGTTCCACAAGCTGTTGTTCCACAAGTTGAGTGGTGAAAAGCTTGCTAGCTTATACAGTTTACCTACCAGTGGCGTGGCGTGTTTTGCGATATATCGATTGTTATGCCATTTAAACCTATGGAAAAGGATCGATAAACAGGGTGTTCGCAGCGAACACCGTAATAATCGATTCTTCACCATAGGTTTAAATGGCATAACAATCGATACATCGCAATTCACGCCACGCCACTGTTACCTACAAGCGAAAAGAGGGTGGCATGGAAAACTTTCAGCCCCTTGAAGCTTCATCAGAGAGATTCCTCACACCTGTCATGTCTTAGTAGCTTGATGATTCACCGTCGCCTTAGTAACAAATCAACTCGAGCGCGCCCTCTCCTTCAGTGGAAAACAAACCTCTGAGTTTAACATCAAAAGGGTACAATATGCTCAATCCACAAGTACCACCGTGCATTGAACGTAACCCAGGGAGAGTGTCATAAAAGGAATCCTAACTCTTTGCGTAGAATCATAGTTCATGCCACCTACCTAACTATTCCAACCCATTCCAACGTGACGATACTGGGGTTAGAGCACATGTTGCCCACATTTAACACACACGATTCAAGAAAATAGAGTCAGCTTTCTCTCTCTTGATAGCATTGTCAGGTAGAATTTACACTATGTAGCATTTTTCAATTCTTAGTTGACTAGGGGCTTATGGGGCTGCTTTGCAGCCCCTTATTTTTCATGTACACCCCTCCCTTTCACATTTCCTTTTTTTTATTTATTTATTTTCATTTAATTTTCTGGTTTGTCTTTGAATTAGTCCTAATTTTTTCTTTTAAGTAATAAATTTTAATTTTTTTTTAAAAAATTGTAAGTTTATTTTGTAAACTTAAATTAAAATTGTTTTTAAACCTTCATACAAACTTCTTTTTAAGCTTTTACCTTTGTTTTTAAACTAAGTTTTAAGTATCGATTTTTTTATCTTCTAAATACTTTACTTACTCTGTTTTCCTTTAATTGTTGCTTCTTCTTTTTCGATTTTTGCCGTGCTTTTGTCCAATTTTCTCTTCAACTCTTCTCTTTTTCGTTCCTCCTTTTTTCTTTTCTTCTTTTTTTCTTCTTCATTTTTTGCTCCCTCTTTATCTTCATCCAATTCTTCCGCTTTTTCTTCTTCTTCTTCTTCTTGTTCCTGTTCCTTCTTCTTTACGTTTTCCTATTTTCTCTTTCAGAAGTTTTTTCTTTTTCCAGTTACTTCATCTTTTTTTTTTTTTTTTTTTTTTTTTTTTTTTTTTTTTTTTTTTTTTTTTTNACAATCTACAAGCTGTTCCACATGAATGTTATGAGAAAGAAAAATTGGAGGTTATTGCCTTGATGAGGAAAAATTGGAAATAGTAAAGTTGAGCAGTTGAGTGTTGGAGGTAACCTCATTTAATGATGATTGTTGAATGAAAACAGCTGATAAAAAGACAGCAAAAAGTAAAGTAAGATGCGTAGCAACAAAACTTTTCCGAAAAACAAAAAATAAAAAACCCCTACTTCCCCTCATCCAATTTATGAGTTTTTAGGGATTTAAAAATCGGGGACAAACCCCAGAAAATAATTTATAATTTTCCCGAAGCATTGAGTACAACACCTTTCAAATCAACCAACGCCCCTCGCAATTAGTGCAGAGGTTAATTCACAATTTCATTCTATTTTTCAATTTATATATTAAGATGGAACCAATCATGAAAAACCGTAAAAAAAAAAAAGGCGGGAAAAGAAAAATGT
This sequence comes from Bemisia tabaci, assembly GCF_001854935.1. Lineage (NCBI taxonomy): Eukaryota > Metazoa > Arthropoda > Insecta > Hemiptera > Aleyrodidae > Bemisia > Bemisia tabaci. Next base: position 130,860 of record NW_017547167.1, read on the forward strand.
AAGTTGATGGCAGTTGAGTGTTGGAAGTAACCTCACTTAATGATGATTGTTGAATGAAAACAGCTGATAAAAAGACAGCAAACAGTAAAGTAAGATGCGTAGCAACAAAACTTTTCCGAAAAACAAAAAACAAAAAACCCCCACTTCCCCTCATCCAATTTATGAGTTTTTAGGGATTTAAAAATCGGGGACGAACCCCAGAAAATAATTTATAGTTTTCCCGAAGCATTGAGAACAACACCTTTCAAATGAACCAACGCCCCTCGCAATTAGTACAGTGGTTGATTCACAATTTCATTCTATTTTTCAAATTAGATATTAAGATGGCTTTTCAGTCTACACTGAAAAAAGAAGTGCTTGGCTAAAGCATGATGGTTCTTGAATTTGCCGCCAAGAATTTTTTTATCTTGATTTAAGCTGAGTTTTTCTTAATACAAGGAAAGTAAGGCTTGGGTTAAGCAAAAAAGTAGTTTTTTATTAAGCAGCAAAATTCTTGATTTAAGAAAAAATATACTTTTTGGCGGCAAATTTAAGATTCTTTTTTTTTTCAGTGTAATGATTATGGCACAAGACACTGAGCTTTGGAGTGGTTTTTTCTTCTTCTTTACCTTCACGATTGGTATAGATTTAAAAAATGTTGCCAGATTGTTTTAAATGTAATAAGTGTACTACTTTGACTGCTTACCTGGCGGTTTTCTGTAACTATTCAAGTGATCTGCTGTTCAGTCGGAAGAAAACGGGCGGTCTAGCCACGGGTGCTAGAAGAGCTTTAGCACCCTCAAAAATTCTGGCAGGTCGTGGCTTAGGGAGCCCTGGCAAAACCCATATAAAGGAGAAATTTTGATTAGTTAGGGGAGGGGGGCACGAGAGGACAGGCGCCGAAAAACGTATCAGCACCCCAATAATTTTCGAGCCAGACCGACAATAATGGAAGAAAAGATAATTCCATAACTGCTAAGCCTCAGCCAAAACACAACTCTCATAGCTAATAGACTTAATTATTCTTCTTCAAATTTTTCTCGTCCACCCCTGAAAATTAGAAAATTAAAATTTTTATAAAAAAAAAGAAAAAAAGAAAAAAAAACACCTACTTCAAACATTCCGATCATCTATTTAGCTGAAAGAAAAGAACATTCATAACCACTAAGTTGCGGCCTCAAAATGCATCCCAGAGTGAGCTAAGAGTGTCCATTTCTTTCCGCATTTTCCCAATATAATACCAGTAAATATTTGTACTTAATGAGAAATTATTGGTTTTTCAAGAATCTAGGATGATCGGTGATACTGAAAATGTGGGTACATCTAAATCTTCCACGAAAAGTATACCGTCCAGCAGCGATGACCTCAGCCAAATCACCGACGCAGGTGGTGAATCCGTTCTGGCCCCAATTCAGCTTCTGGGAGAATTTTTAACATCAGTAATGACGAAAAACTACCGTTCAGCACTTAAATCTTGCGAGGTAGGTATTATTCTCATAGCTGTGAGGGATATGTTCAAATGTATTCGTTTCAGTGTTCTTGAAAAATTATTTTTATATTATTAAAAATGTCGTAATGAAACTTTCTGGAAAAATTTTCTACTGATTGAACTGCTTATGAACCGGGTGAAAAATTGTATACGAGATGAAAATTTAGATGAACTGGTGCGCTGAGGCGTACCATCAAAAAAAGACTGGAAAATGTTGAAATTTTAAAACCTCGACCTTTCAAAATCAAAAATAATAGAGGTGCAATAATATTAATCAAAGTATTAAGTTTTACAAAACATTCCGAATCATTGCAGATCATACGCGTACCGTCTTAAAAGTTATACAAAATTGTATTACCTCCGCCAATACTTAACTTCTAAAACTATATCGATGGCTGAAGTGCGACACCACGTATCTCCATTGCGATGTTCCAAAATTTCCGTTCCTATTTTATTTTTTTGAAGAGAGGCAAGCCAACTTCATACCTTGCCATTACTACAAAATCCTCTACTAATAGAGAATAAAAAGCAAGAATATTTTAAAGTAAATACATTTAATAGTTCTAACAAAAAATAAGCATGACAGGAAGTCTGCATTCTGCAACGTCGCAATACGCAATTTCGCGCTCGTCGGCCATCGATACGCATGAATATGATCCTACTTAACCTTCAAAACAGCCCTGGTAAAAATTGGCAGTAGAATCTGTGTTCCAAAATACCATAGACCTACAGCCGGCTGTAAGATTTCCAATAGCTGTAATAGCCGGCAACACAATTTCTTATAGCGTTTTATAGCCGATGGCGATTAAGCAACAGCCTGGCGAAAAAGTGTATGCTAAACGTTACTAATTACGGATGCTAGGACTTAGTGAGTTATTGGACTACCGCTCTCTTTTTGGGCCGCAGTATCTTGATTTAATTTCCGTACTTTTGAAGGATGCCTGCCATTCCTAATATGTTGGAGCGCCTTCAATTTCGTATGATACTGTGCAGTACCTCTGGTGTGAAATAGTTGCTTCAAGCGCCGCGGTACGCTGCGGCGCGGCGCGGCGGGCGGGCAGCCAGCGCTGAACGCGCATGCAATGCGTGAAGTATCCCTGTTAGGTTTGTAGGCGCCGATGCGCCGCCGCTCCGTTTTGTGTTAGGCTCTAATATTTAATCTCAGTCAGCGTTTTTCAACTAATGACTTTGAAATGTTTGCACACTCTTTATGGATTATTCTCATTTTAATTGATGAAAAAAAAAAATATGTTGTAAAGGAAAATATAATGTGCGTTTTGTAAATATTAAGGTGATTCCGTACAAACTTAAGGATTTAAAAAGCACAAGAATTTCTAAAGAATTTCTTATAGCCTTTTATAGCCGATGGCGAAAAAGCTTCAGCCAGGCGATAAAGTGTAAAGCCCTGCGATAGGAGCTATAGCCCGGCTGTATAATTTTTTATCGCTTCGTATAGCCCGGCCGTAGGATTTTTTTCCACTTTCTACAGCCAGCTATATGATTTTCTATCGCCCTCTTCAGTCGGCTATAAGAACTCCTATGGTATTTTGAAACGCAGCTCCTATCGCCAAGTTTTACCAGGGAGGCCTTTTGCGCGAAATTTCTATCTCACTTGCTCATTTTCCTTCTTCCATGATTTCTGAAGTTTTATCCAGCAAACTTTAAATTAACTTTGATTTCAGTTAATTCTCAAATATGAGCCAAATTATTCGACCGCAAAAGAATTTTTTCCTCTCCTTCAAGAAAAGTGCAACCAAATTCAAGAGGACGACGATGACGAAAACAACGGTGATGATGATGGTGATGATGAAGATGATGACAATGATGACGACTATACTGATGATGATGGCGGTGACTCCGATGAAGATAATGATGATGATGATGATAATGAAGATAGCACAAGTGACTGTAATGATACTGGGTCTGATTACAGTGATGATGATGGAGATGAAGACAATCAATTTTCTAGTTATTTAATTTAATTTTCTAGTGAGTAGGGTTTTTTATAAAGTAAAAATGAAGCTGGCCGAACTGCTGTCAGGGAAAAGATCGGAACCATATTTACCCGCGTACCATTTTGCAACGAAAATATTAGAATGTAATTCAAAAAAGGGAATGCATGTAATGACGATATTTCCGCATAATTGGTTCCATTAATACAACTTTTGAATGTGAAATTACAAGGAGAAATTATGCAACTTATTTTTTATTGCAATGAATTTTCAATGGCAAGTGCCCCTTCAATTAGTCGATAGGCAACATACACAACACTGGTAAGCAGTGGTAATATTTTTCCCCTGTAGATGCAATTTATTACCAACAGTTCCTCCGTTACTAAGGTTATTTGCTCGCCCTGCAAAGGTCAGCAGATTTTCTTAAAAAGAGAGTCAATTTTCATCCGATTAGTCACCGCACCCCGTCCTCTAAATTCACTTTAATTCCTCAACATTTAAAGAAAAAAAAACACCTATTCTCTGTTTTGATTATTTAACTGTAATTAAATCAGCATCAAATACACAAGTACATTGTAAACAAACATATTTTTGAAAAAATTAGGTATATAAATAAACAATGATAATTTTTCAATTTTTTGACTGTTGTATATAATGTCCCAGTAAGCTTCAACAAGCCTGCAACGGTCCATGTAAAAGAAAAACGAGCGGGAAAGCTCTAATACGTGAGTATTAGAGAAGCGCTCAGCGGTGAGCGCAATTTTAATGAGTCTCAGCTTTAATTTACTACCTTTTGACTGAGAATGTTTAAATTTGCAATAATAAAATTAAAAAGAAAAATGGCGTAGTGCCTACAAGACTGCATGAATACTTCACACATTGCGTCAAAAACAGTGCGGTCCCTTGGTTAGCAACGGTCAGCGTGAATTGCGTGAAACGCATAGCGCCTGCAAGACTGTAGGGATACTTCAAGCATTGCGCCAAACACAGTGCCGTTGGCGCTGTGGCGGAAATCAAGATCGTTAGACCACATTCATGTTTATTCTTATTCATAATTTTTTCGTTCTTTTCTTATAAATGAAAGGCATCGTCCACACAGCGATAGGTCTACGGAACTTAATTTTCGAGCAAAGTTCCGTGAACTTTTGCTAGTGTTGACAGGGTTTTCACAAAAAATGTGCCAAACGCGAGTAAACGCGTCTTATGTACCCCTCCTCCTCCTCTGGCACGTTCACCTGATGGTTTCTATGGATGTTTCAAAACGAATGAGATGGGGCGGCAAAATAATACAGACGTCCATTGGCGGCAAGAAGGTAAATCCGGCCCTGAATGAGATCGGTAAATATCTGTGAGCTGACATTTTGACATTCCATCGTTCAGACAATGAAATGCCAAAATGGAATGATCTACACTCAGGTGTTCAGTGGCGTGGCGTGAAGGATCGATTATCGATGTATCGCCATTTGAAGCTATGGTAAAGAGTCGATTACTAAGGTGTTCGCTGCGAACGCCCTGATAATCGATCTTTTTTCAAAGGTTTGAATGGCGAATCAATCGATACATCGCAAAGCACGCCACGCCACTGCAGTGTAGATCTACTTTTCTCTCCTCGGACTTCAACTGTCTCTCCTTGTGTCATATAATCATAGGCGACTCAACTTTTGGAAAACCACAAAACCGCCCTATGTGCTACATACCTACATACATTGCATGCTGTTGTTTTCAAAATACATAAGGTAATTATGAACGTTCTTACTATTGGTGGACAGGGTTGCACGGATGAAATGAAAAATATGAATTATGAAATTTTCCGTGAAATATTTCACGAAATTTCACAAAATTGTGAAAAATATGAAACATTTATGATACCTACCTATTTACAGGGGCTGAGAATGCAACACGCGCTAAAAAACACCAAAAAGCAAAAACCAGTCGCCTCTCATTTAATTTTGCATTTAATTCCCAAAAATATTTTTCATTACTTTTTATATTTTTCGGAAATTTCAAGATTATATTTCACATGAAAAATTGCAACCCTGTGGTGAACGCAACCCGCGCATGCGCGCAGCGCGCAACAAACATCGGTGGCGCCACCTGTTGCCTAAAAATAGCTCTTATCAGTGATTACAAGGTAAACAACTTAATAACCTATAATTTGCACGTTTTTTTTTCAAGTTTATTGCTCAATCTCTTCATTTCACAGTTCACTCACTACTGACTTCTTCAGAAAAATACTTCTTCTGAGAAATACTTCTGCGAGTTCTTCCGAGTAATTTTTTAAAACCTTTCCGCCCAGTTTCAAAAATGACCGCAGTTAACTGGGAACAGTTTTATCAAAATCAAGCCCCACCGTCTTGTCTGGATGAAGTCGGAAAGAATGTCACTAAATTTTGTGCGAAACATCAAAACCAAAAGATTGTCTTGGTAACGGTAAGCTTTATTCCTTGCTCTCTTCGTATGTCCTTCCTCTTTGAGAAGATCAGAAGTGATTACAATTGACCTCCACCAGACTTGCATGCATCTCCTCCGAAGTTCTTCATTCAATTTTTTCTGCCAAGTCATCATCCAAGGACACTAATTCTCTTATTTCGCAATATCCTTCATAGCTCCTGGATAGATTATCAAGATTAAAATCGAATGAACAGTAAAATTGTCATTTTTTTAAGCTCTGTAAGAAGACTGATCACGCTGACAATCCTAGTAGGGGTTGTGTTCAAGTGTCTTGTAACCAATACTTTCACAATAGCCTCTGATATTTGTTTCCGACAACTAAATTATATACTGTCAACACCTTCTCATATTTTTCCCTCATATTTTCGATTTTTAATTTCATTTCAGTATACTCATTAGGGATGGCTGGATTTTGTTCATTTCTGTCTTTTTCAGTCCTATCTCCCAGCCATCACCTACAATCACCCATTACTTTAATTACTGAACTTGCATCTGATAGCTCCACTCATTATAGCCAGCCAATTGCGTGTAGACTTGTTGCCTCACCACCTGTGACGTCAGCAAGTCTACAAAAGCTTGCGCTGCCCCAAAATCTAGGTCCTTTACCATCTGACCCCTACATGTACGATGTGCCCTCTTTCGCCTTATGCACTTTTTCTAAGTGACTACTCTTTGTAAATTCTGTAACTTTCCAAATTCTTTAATACAATCTTTTCGGCCCTTCAAATATTTTCAATTATTTGCTCTCCCACAACTTTTTCAAATCGAACTCTTAATATCTGACTTACACCCTATCTCAAGGCATGCCTTTTCAGTTATTCATATCTCCGACATCCCTCGTGGATAAGTTCTTAGCAACAGTTGTCCTTATCAAAGTAGGAGATAGTTTGCACTATTTTCGAAATGTTGATGTAGGTCATCGTTCATGCTTTTGCTTTGCAACCTTCCCCTTGACCTTATCCCTCAAATTACTGCTCATCAAAGAAACAGGAGTCTCTTCCTCTGGACTGATAATCACTCTTCTGATTCAAGCGCAGTTTTTGTAAACTTTAGCATTTCTTTTAAGTGCCGACTAAATTCATTGACCAAATTAATTCTTTATGAACTCCTCAGAAAATGATGTATCTTTTGAGCCACTGTGTCAGTGGAAAATGTGTTAACATTTTCAACTAATATCATATACATTTTCTTTGCAGTCAGGTGGTACCACTGTCCCTATGGAACACAACACCGTTCGTTTCGTAGATAATTTTAGCGCCGGGTCAAGAGGCTCTGCTTCAGTTGAATACTTCCTCAAAGCTGGTTACGCAGTTATATTTCTTAATAGGTAAGTTGTACAAGGGCTTGGAAACTGCAAGTGTTGGAGGTAAAGCAAAGAAGATAAAAGAACAAAGTGTTAAAGTATATCAAAAAAGCAAATTTTATTTAGAGGTTCGGTACTACTTTTGTGCCCTCGTCTCCGATCTGTCATTCAAAGAAGATAAAAGAACAAATTGTCAATGTATATCGAAAAAGCGAATTTTATTTAGAGGTTCGGTACTACTTTTGTGCCCGCAACTCGGAGCTGTCATTCTATTTGAGTTTGGAACTTCCGATTCGGTGACTAACGAATCGCAACGTTGGTGTGTTATTTTCATACCGCCTAGCAAGGTGTTTCTTAAAATGGTTCGACCTATCAAAAACCAACAGATCTGATTGGTTGAATCTGATAACAACGTTGTGTTCATGATTGATGAGACTTACCGGTACAGAATTTACCAAAGAGGTTCGGAACTTTAAATAAAAGATGCTTAATGTGTTTTATTACCTGAACTTGTTAAGTATTGTCCTTCCTTTGTCATCCCTGTAAGATGATAGTCAAATCACTGGCAACTATTTGATTATTGGACCTGATCATACACCTACATGTCTGATTGACCATCGTTTTGTACGATGGAATTTCACTGTACAATGTCAAATTATTAAATTAAGCAGATTTTATTATACCTTACATCCTGTGATTCCTTTTTCAAGTGAGTGGAGCTAGTATACTTTTTCCCTAATTTTTTTTAATTGCTTAAAATTTTCCAGAATACCTTCATTAGCTGTAAGTGACCACTTTTTCAGCTCTGATATAATCATCTCCTGCACAAAAGAATATATCGTGTCTGTGCTGTTTTGGTATTTCCTCGAGCATTTTATTTTTTCATGAGAGATTCATCCCCCAAATTGTCTGAAAACTTTAGCGTCTTTTCTTACAAGTGTAAAGAAAAATCACTGGAAATGTTTTTCAAATTCATGAAACGATTCTCCCGTAAAAAAATACAATGTCAGTAAGAAATACTGAAAAGGCATCATCGATCCTTAATGCAGGAGGCTACAATATATAAAGTAAAGCAGTCTTTTTTTTGCTGTGTGTAAAAGCTATTTTTTCTTGTCTTGTCTCATCCATGCGTGATTGATTATTTCCTGGACAGGTTGAATTCCCTGCAACCATTCATCCGCCACTTTCCAAAACAGGAACTCTTTGATTGCCTGGATGTATCCGATAGTCAACAAGGCCCACAAATTACCGGTAAGATTTTAAAGTCATTTCATCAAATGCTTCAACTTCAGAATTGTTGGCTGTAAATTATTTTCACAATATAAATTCTAGAGATCAACTTTTAAGTCAAAGCTCCACTTATTCAATCCAAATTGATTAAGCGCAAAGCACAAAACTAGACAAAGGCAAAATGCAAATCAAATTGGCTGTAATTCTACTCAAGATGACCGTTGACAACTTAGATGTTAATTCATGCATTATTCCACTTGAATACAGTTTATATCCATGTATATTATTTAGGCACATGGTATATTTAAAGAACACTCAAATCAATTACACTTCTGATGCTCTGCTGTTAAAACAATACCCCTGTAATTCAGTTCCAGTTTTTTTAAATTTTTTCACAAATAGAATGTTCTTCTACAAGGAAGCCATTGAATTTTGAAACCAGAGCAGCTGCATCATATCAATGGCAATCCTTACCAAAAAATTGAAGCATGAAAGTGGTCAGGCAATGCGTAATAAACTGGTCAGTTCGAAAAAATAATTACATAATCTGGAATGAAGTCTCCACTTTGTTGCTTTGGATAGTATATAGGTCAGGTAATTTTTAATAAAACTTTTAAAACTATCTCTGTCAATTCAGAATCTTGTCATGAATGACCCACGAAAATCGATATCCTTTTCCTCTTCATCCTTTCTCTTTTATCAAATGATAGCCATTCGATTTTTTTTTTTTTTTTTTTTTTTTTTTTTTTTGTAATTAAATTTTCCTCATAATTGAAGAGGCTATTTAATATTGAAGGGAGGAGGGAACCTCTTTTCACAAAGTTTGAAAGTTTATTTTCATGTTTACTCCCGAGTGATTACAACTACTTTTATCTGTTTTTCCAGTCAACGCAAGGAAGGGCCAAAAGCTTGTAAGAATCTTGAAAGAGTACAAACAAGTGTCCAAAGAGGAGAAGTTAATGAGTGTTTCATTTTCAACTCTCTCTGAGTATCTGTGGCTGTTGCGAGTTATAAGCCAAGAATTAAACGCATGCAAAAAGCATGCCCTATTATATCTTGCCGCTGCAGTATCAGACTTCTATATTCCAGAAAGCAAACTGGTAAGTAATTTCATCTTTAAATTTAATGGCAAGGCTAGATATTAATTCGCCGAATGTATTTTTCTTTCAAACTTTTCAGAACCCACTGAATCGAAAATTTTCCGCAGGGAGCATGCTAAGCAATCTAATTTTGATATACTTCATGATGGAAAGTGTTTTTCAAGGCTCTGATTTGGATCCAGTCTAATAGGAACACACTAAGTCGCATCTCAGAAAAAAATTAGTTGGATGCAGTTTTGAACTCAAGTAGTCAAGAATTTTCTCCTGTCAAAACCCAAAGTTAAGTAAAATTATTCTGAATGTGAAAATAGTCGTTGAACTATATCCTCAGCATTGAGTCGTATAATGAAAAAAAACTTCCAACATCTTTTTTTCAGTTCAAACTTGATGCAACTTCGTGCGTTTTGTTTAAACTTGGTTCATTATTGAGCCGTTAATTTGGAGTTTTTTGACATTAAGGTATCGATCTAGTGTATTCCTTTAAGCGGTCTCATTTTATGAGGTTTGAAAATTTCTTTTGTCATTTGGTCACTGGTTACCACCAAACTGCATCAACATTTTTTAACCTTGAGCTAATCCCAATTTTTCCTTTTTCCTTTTTTTAAAGCCAACACATAAAATTCAATCTAATGTGCAGTCTTTGCAAGTGTCTTTCAATTTGGTGCCAAAAATGTTGGAGCCTCTAGTCTCTCTATGGGTCCCAGACGCATTTGTAGTCTCTTTCAAGTTAGAAACTGATGAGAGTATTCTCATATCAAAAGCAAGGGGTGCACTGGAAAAGTATTCTCATAAGGTAAGTTCATTTCTTCTGACTTTGAAACTTTTCAGTCACCTACGGCCGATATTAAAAGTTTATAGCAGCAGGAGAAGACTTCGAAATGCAATATATCGCATAGTTTAGATGGGGCTGTGTCTTGTCTTGTTGTGTGGACATAGTTTCAATAATTGGGCCGCTGTTCTCTTCCTGAGATACTTTAAATTTAAAATGAGTAATGTCATCCACTCTAAGTTGTTTTACATGTGTGCAAGTCAAAACTTGTTTTTCTACAGAAAAAATTGTCTTTGGCAACTAAAATATTCAACCAACCTGAGCCTACAGAGCCATTGTGATATCGTTTAAAGCCCTTTGCCAACTTATATAACCTTCCCTCTTTGGAAATTATAGAATTTAGGGAGAAATATTTTGGCCCTTGAAAATTTGAAAAGCAGGCTAAAATGGCTCCTTTGCGATATTCACTTGTACAGTACTTCTGGAGTTATTCCTTAGTGTCTCTCAGTCTTTGTGTACTAACACCTGCAAGCTGATTATTGAAATTGATAGACAAAGTGATAGGCAAAGAAGACATACAGAGTATGGAGCGATCCTATCGGTTAAAATGGGTGGTTCCCATAGACTTAGGGGGAAAATCATGGACTAACTACGGGGTCCCTTGTAGGTTGCCACTAGTTAGTCTATTACATATGTACCTCCTTTGTCCATTGAACCACTTGTCTCCGCCACCAGGATGATCCCTTTGTGTCCCTTTTGTCATTAGGTTCCGTGTCCACCAATAGGATCCCTCCATATTGACAGTGTAAGTCGGCAATCACATAACTCAGTTTGTGACGTCGCAGACTTCCTATCATACTTTAGTTTTTAAAGGGAAAACTACTCAACGCCAATTATTTAAAACTGCCGTGATTTTTCTTCTTTGTACGAAAAAAATTCTGCCTAAACTTCAAGGAATGATGTCAATTTGTTCTCCTTTAAAAAAATAACATAGAGGCGGAGGTTTTCAGACGCCGAAAACGAGATATATGATTGCCGACTTACGCTGTCAATATCCCTTTTGTCTTTTTTGTCTGTCGTTTTGTCTACCAATTTCAACAATCAGCTCACTGGCGTTCTACAGCATTATTTAATGCTTGTAAATCTTATGAATGTCTTAAAATCCAAAAATGATCAATTGATCGATCAACTGTTGCATTGCTCTCCATTCTGCTGAAGAACCACCTTAAGCAACCTTTAACAAGTATTTCAGTCGAAGTTTCTCAGAAGTTGAAATCGTCCACTAGATCCAAAAATAAATTTTTCCCAGGGTCCCCACTGGCTTATTTGGTGGATTTTATTACTACCAGTGGTTTAAAAAAAGAAAATCATCAGTAAATTGTGTTATTTTTTCTTTGTTTTTAGTTGGTCATAGGAAATCTACTCCACTCAAGAAAATATCATGTGCTGATTGTATCAGATGCTGAGGAACATGAGCTACGTTTGTCGCCTCAGGAAATAGAAGCAGGGAAGGAAATCGAGGAAAAGATTATCTCTGAACTTGTCAAAAGGCACGATGACTATCTAAACCAAAGTTAGTATTTAACCCAGAACTGTAAAGAAAGCATCATTGTAGGTGTGGGATCTGCGATTCAAACTAATAATTCATTCTCAAATTTCATGATAACTGCAACGGTACCACTGATTTTTAAAGAAAAATCAACCCAGAAACAACTATAAATTTTCATGTAAAACTCCCAGGAGGGATATACTTTAAGTAACTTTGAAAGCTTTTTATCACTTTTAAAGTAAGTTTTGGATAAAACAGGTGGTACCGTTGCTTTTTGCAAATTTTTAAAGAGAATTAGCTCACTCAATCGCATATCCTAGGAGCTCAAAGGTGTCTTTAACTCAAAGCTTTGGTGCTGGTACATATTTTTTTAAGAGTATATTGATGGCTGAAGTCAAAGAATACTAATCTCAGATTGCAACTTCATAAATCTCTGCACAAATTTTATTTTTTAAAGGAAATTTAACCAATAGATTCCCTTGAAGTATTCTGTGAATTTTCTTCTTTCATTGTATAAAAATCTAACAAAATTGCCAGGAAACTTGTTGATCAGTTTTCCTTGCAGAAAATAAAACAAAATCAGAGATTTTTATATGTTACAATAATTGAGGTAAGCATTTTTGCATCTAGCCATCGATATTTATTTATTGAACTTGGCAGGTAAGAAAAATGCATATGTAATATGTATAGGTATCATTATTTATATTTATTTTGTTTGTATTATTTATTCATTTTTTCCTCTCATACGTAATTGCTGGTACGATATTCCTTTGATTTATACGGTTTTTGGGTAGGTTCAGACCCTAATCATGGTGCATGCATTTAATTGTACTCTGAAAATAGGTTTTTTTATATCATTTGAAGACTGATACCACTAAATGAACTTGTAGCGTTTTTCGGGACTCTAAGTGCTAATTTTAACTTTCCTTAAGTCTGATTTTTTCACATCTGAAATCCTCAGAAAGTAGAAGTTTCCCTCGAACTTCACATTTTATGCTAGAATTAAGTACATATGTTTTTTGACTGGTTGTTGTTTATTAAATTTCATTTAATTTGTTAATTATATTTTATTAAACTTTTTTTCAACTGTCCAGAAACTGGGCCAGCGGGTATAATTTAAGCCGCAGTGTCTCTACACAATTAAAATATAGTAAGTGCCGACCAAATGAAAAAGAAAAAAAAATCTTAATGTCATTTATTCTTTTATGTTTTGCATTTGATTAATGTTGATTCCAAGCCGTAATGCATTGCTCAGAAGTTGTCTTAGTTGTCCACAATTGGGAGGCAAACCGAAGCTACTAGGTGTTCCTCAAAGAAAAAATTCACATAATTTTTTCAATAAATATTTTATTTGTTGACTTTTTTATATTTTTTAAGATGTTTTGCACAAGCAATACAATAGTACCAGAATAATAAAAGAGAGATTAAATCAGAACAAAAAGAATAGGCTTTGAGATCATTTTTCGAACTAACCAAGTCCATTGAAGTCTCATATTTAAATAAACATTTGTCTTTCATGAGTGAAATACAGTAATACCCTAACAACATGGCCATCAATTGTTCAGCGCTCTGATTTTTTTGCACCACTCACTGTTAGCATTCATATCCTCAAGATACATGATGTGATTCTCAGGATATTCAATATGTGAGCGTTCATTCAGAAGAAATAATCTTAATAAAGCAACAAGGTGAAGCAGTGAAAAACAAGCAATATCACACGTACCAACGACTATAGCATTACTTTTCCATTGATTATGGAAGACATATAATATAATGCTTGGTGTGACAGCATTTCTAGTGTTAACTGCCGTCAAAGCACCAAATGAAGGGGTATTACTGTACTTCCAAAGCTTTTAGGTTGAAATAAGACTGATAAGCAGTTGCACAGCTTGAAGCAACTTTAATTCAGCCAGTTTTGGCTGACAATGAAATAATAATGCCATAGGACTAGAGCATTTTTTAACTTTTAGTTAGACCAGCATCGTTGTGAAGTGAAAAAATCATTCCTTTTGAAGTTTTGCAATTCTTGAAAGTTGGACGAAAAGTTTCTTTCCTATTAACACCAAGAGAGATCTGATACAATTGGTTCTTTTTTGACTCCTCCCTTCGGAATAGAGAGCTCTGAGTTCTCTTGAAACATATGTAAATGATCACATTTAATGGACTGTAAATATTAAAATCAAGGCAATGATTTAAACATTGCTTAAAATCAAAAATTTCACGGAAAAATACAAACTGAATACTTCCTTGACTTTTGTGAGGAACCTAATTCCTGGGACTTCAATGAACTTTAAAACATAATTTTATTCCAAATAAAATGAGAAACTTTTATAGACAGGAACATTAAGTAGCAAAGGACTAGATTTTATGGAGAAGAAAATTCATAAAAGCACACATTACAGAATGATTGAAGTGAAATTTAAAATTTTGAACATCACTCATTAAAATATAAATAACATCTTGAACTAAAAAAATTGTTCCATTGCTTTTCAAGCAGCCTTTATCGGAACATTCTGACCAGTTTTAAAGCGAGTCAAGGTGGGAAATTAAAATCTAGAAAGTTTACAGAGTAAAAAATTATGGCTTTTAAAGTTAACGGGGACACGCACAAAGTTATCTTAGAATCGTTCCTAGAACTCATGCAAAATTAGTTAATCAACTTCTATAAAGCAACAAAAAATATTCTGACCCCTTGTTTTGTGTTTGAGCTCAATGTAGGAATCAAACTGGCAATTTTTCCATTTCACTTAAAAGAATCCCTCCTTATTTCGCATGAATTCTTTCTTGATGGAAAATGTAAGTTTCAGGCTCTACTTTGAAATTGCCTGCCATTTTTCTTTCAATTTCAATGCAGATTCTATCATTTACAAAGAGCACAAAAAATATACTGAATTAACAGCTTATGATTTTTCTCCGACTCTAAGGTAACTGAACGAAATGTAACAGAAAATTTTGAAGTGGAGCAATGTACCCACTTTTCCCTGTAGAAACTTAATCCGATCTAAAGAGCTCATATAACTATTCAAAGCATCACAAAAAATACTTCTTTGCTTTGGCTAATCATATAATGCGGAAAAATAAGTATTTATGTCTAAGACACCCACAAAGACTCAATGTTGATCGATCCAATTTAAGTGACAGTAGGTACTAAGAAGTTACCTTCACTTCTAGCATAACAAATCATGTTTTTCGTATGATGAGACATTTGGTTGAGATCAACAAACACGGAATTGAAAAACAATGAGTTCTTCATATCTACCCTTGCAGTAGAATTGGTTTTTGTATCGATATGCAATTATCACCGTCAAAATCTGGAAAAAATAAAAACATATTATTGAATAACGATTTTCCGTCCTGATCCTTGAGGATATTTTTCATTTATCTAAAACCAATGGACTACGTGAGGATGAAATCATCGCAAAAAATTTTACTTTATACCGTACATGAACATCAAAACTCAGAAAAAACATTTTTCTCTGTCCTGACCAATTCGGCTCAAGTAGGCTTTCGTTTTCAGATCAGTTAATTTTTTAGCTTTGGTCTATTAATGAACTTAATAATACACTTTTACTCCGTTCCAACTGGATGTTCATCTAAATATATTAAGAGCCAGTAAGTCTTCACTGATGTGCCGGGGTCTTTAATAAAATGATTTGAGTTTGAGGCACCCAAAAAAAGAAAAATTAAATATGGTCGTATTCTGAGGATGGTAAATTGGATTTGTTGAACAATCCTCATGATAAATACTACTCAAAAGTTTAAAGAATTTGACATCAAGTTTTGTCATTAAATTTCTTCTTGATTTTCACGTTCATAACAAAAATCATTTAGTAAAGACAGCTGACATCTAGACTTCAGATCTGTATAATATCTTTCCTTGAGCAAACAAGTATTTCGGCGGTGTAACTCCGCAATCACATATCTCGTTTGCAGTGTCTGAAAATCTCCGCCTCTATGTTATTTTTTTGAAGGTCAACAAATTGACATCATTCCTTGAAGTTTTTGCAGAATTTTCTTCACACAGAGAAGAAAAATCACGGCGATTTTAAAGAATTGCCGTTGAGTAGTTTTCCATTTAAAAAATAAAGTATGACAGGAAGTTTACGTCATCGCAAACCGAGTCATGTGATTGCCGACTATCACCGTCGATTGGTAAAAAAAAAAACATACGAAATATTTTAAAAAGCACCCACCACCTCATGTTCCCGAGTTAAATACTGCTAGTTACAAAAAAGCACTCGGATTCTTTCTAGGATCCTTTTGATTCCGGTAGCGAACAGTTAACCAAACACCAACAAACTATGAACATTGAAAAGGAGCATTCATTTAGAGACAAGTGCCCAAAATATGTTTGTAAAGATAGGTAAAAGCAGGGTAAAAGGTAATAGGGAAAAAAGAAATTCTCTAGGATTAACAGGTAGTGAAATATGTTGTACATCGATAAAAATAGAAAAAAATGCCTGGCTCTGAGTTTTTGAGAACACTGATAGTTTTTCAGTCTCAAAGAAATAAGATTTTGAAACTTTCGCAACAGTACCTGCTGAGAGAAAATAGCGTATTTGCTTTCAGAAAGTTGCCTTCGGCATGTCATCCAATATCATATTTGTCAACAACGAATGTTGTCAGATTATTTTTTCATACTCCTTCATACTAATCTGCCTTGAACATTTTCTTAGTCCTATTACTTAAAGATTAGTAACTCATCAGGAAAATAAAACTGAAGAAACATATATCCTTGTTGGAGGCATTGTAAAATTTCTGCCACTTTTTATTTCAGGGCAGTAAAACCAACTATTTTAAACTCATAAAATTCTGCCACGTGGAAAGAAAACAGAGATTCAAGAAAAAACATGACCTTTCATTTTTTTTAAAAAAAAAACAAGTCCTGCCTGATGAGAATGCTCAGTGGGGAAAAATGTAGTAAACAACTAACCTCTGTGAAACTGAAGAACATACCAAGCCCACCACAAAGATCGAAAGCATAATTCATCGTGTTTATCAACTTGTCTTTGCATGGTGGACAGACGCAACTTTTATAAATCGCACAGCACTGAAATTTAAAACATAATTGAGAACAAATCAGCTTCCGGTGTAAAAGGAATTGTTGAAAGATTAACTATTACATCTTCATGCAGATTCTTAAATTTCAATGTTAAAAAATAAGGGTAATTAAAGTAAGGCTAATAAATGAGAATAATTAAAGTAAGATGCTGGGGGGTGAGAATTCTTCTTCTTTGTAATGTTTCAGAATCTCTGCTAATATTTCATCCATTATAAGGGAAAATAATGCAGGCATATCATTTAAATTTTCACTGAATTCTCTTCATGATTTTACAATTTTCTATAGACAAATTCCGGAAAAATTACCCATTAAATACTTCTCCGAGACAAATCAGCAACAAAGATTCTGCAGTACCACAACCGAGAAGTGCCCTTCTCTCACCCAGTGCCTTGAATAATCGCGTTAGCAAATCAAAAATTTCAGCTGAGATACAAAAGCTTTGCGACAAGATCTACATTTTGCAAAGAGGTTAAAACGAAACATCCATTTTAGCGATTTAACAAAACGAATTAAAGAATAATATATGCCGCAAGCTCGTACACTATGCCTGGGTACCAGTCCAAGATATCCGGCAATAGCCCGATAGGTTTCTGAATAGGTTTCTGATCAATTCAAAACTACAAAATTTTGTGCAAGAAGATAAATATGACTCTAAAATATCTATGGCTTCAGATTATACTGTATCAAGTATGACCTCAAATGATACTACAAGAAGGGAGAGAAAGAATACTTACATCAATGGTACAAGGAGGATGACCCATTGGGTCTGTGGAATTGAATTCTCTGTTATCAAAACCACAACAACCCAACATTTTTTGAACTTCTGTTTTTGTCGACAGCTTCACGTTTTTCCATCCCTAAAATATAAGCCAAAAATACAATTTATTTAAATATTGACCGGCAAGGATATTAAAATTACTTATACTATTTTTTCATTTTCCATACAAAGCTCCAATTTTGTTAGTATTTTTCCCGTCTAACAGCCAGATTATTTAAATGAGATGTCTTGGCCTTTTGTCAAGATCAATATGTAACACATTATTTTTCTGGTTTTTTTTTGTTTTCTTCATTTTTTCCATACATAAGTATTTCATGTAGTATTGTGTGTTTTTATGCATTTCCGATCAACTGGCAATAGCTGTGTCCGGCCGACTCGGGGTTGTTGCATGAGTTTTTTTAATTCAGTTTCTAGACAAGTTGGAGGTGTGCTGATGGTTAAGGTATTTTTTTAAAAATTTTCTGATGAATGGGACATGGAGAAAAAGTCCCGTTAAGTCAGGAACAATTTGAAACGGGGTCCCTTCCCACGCCTAGAAATCACGTGACTCTGCCGTCATGACGCACGGCCAAGGGTTTTTTGCTATCTAAATAGTGTGCTAATATGAGTTTTTTCAAAATTGGGAAAAATCCAAAAGTGGTGTACCTGAATGGCTAATTCTTCCTGTTGCTCCGACGATACCGTGAGGCAAGCAGTTGCAAATCCAAATTGTACAAGGAAAAGAATAAATAAAATGATCATATACTGAGAAAGAATTAAGGAATAATTGCTCCATAAAATTTGTGTTCAATACATGCTGACCTCTTGCAACTTCAAAAAGGATTTGATGGATTCATCATGTTTCTCTACTTTGGAAATATGTTTTTCTACCTTGGAAAACAAACCTACTTTTAAACTTTCTCCTCTCAGACAAGGAATACTAGTGGAAGTGGAAATGGCAAAAATTATGAACGATGAAAAAAAAAAAAAAAGATTACTTTTGGATTTGGCAACGAACACTTATAGCATTGGCTACGTTTAAAAAGACACCTTTCACATATTTTTTTGCCTTCCTTTTGAAACAAAACAACCTTACTTACATTTACATACTACTCGTATACTACGTACTACTACGAATTACTTCATTTACGTAGTCACATTTCATATTTATTTATTTTTTATTTATTTTTTTTACACTTCAAATATCCCTTGAGGAATAATCCTGCACTTTACCGTCCCTAGAGCCCCATCCCCTCTCCGTCCCTACAAGGCAGCCCCAGGTAACCGTTGTTTGAGACCATCAAACTCGGGTCACCTTGCCGGGAATCAAACCCAGAACCTACCGATCATAGAACGAGCGCTACAACCCCTGCACCACAGGAGGCCAACAAAGTTGTTCGTTCTAAAGCCGAAAAAAGAAGTTTACAATAGCTGTAGAATGAAATAACGAAATCAAGTATGTTAAAATTCATGCACTTTCATTTTAGCTATTCCTGTTTTTATGAAATCACCCACAAAAAGACTCTATTTGTGGTACTTCCTTTGGCGATTCTTAAGAAAATGCAATGATTATCTTATGTTGATGGTAAAAAGGATACAAAGAAAAGAATGACTTGATGGTGTTTGACGGCACCAACTAGACCAAGAGCAGCGATGAAAATTAAGAAGACGCCACAAGCAAATATACCACCGACAATGGGTAAATTTGTGATGACTGCTGATGCACGGCCATAGACACTTGTTCCAATCAAAATGAAACCAACCACCTGAAATTAAAATCACGATGAATAATTAGTAATGCAACAGTAAGTGAGGGTTCTGGATATCGACGGCGTAAGTCCGCAATCACATATCTCGTTTGCGGTGTCTGAAAATATTCGCCTCTATGTTATTTTTTTAAGGGAGAGCAAATTGACATCATTCCTTGAAGTTCAAGCAAAATGTTCTGTGCACAGAGAAGAAAAATGAGAGCAGTTTTAAAGAATTGCCAGTGAGTAGCTGGTTTTCCATTTAAAAAATGAAGTATAACAGGAAGTCTGAAACGTCGCAAACCAAGTTATGTGGTTGCCGACTTACACCGTCGATATGTTGCAAAATTCAACTTCAATTTGAACTGACTTCCAGATCAAAGAACTTAAGTGCTGCAAAGTCTAAGATTCCAAAGTTAAAAGTGTACATGCTCAGAAAAAATTGGGTTGAGTTATAACTTTAAACTCTAGATAGTGATTTAGAGTCCATCAACAGGGGAAGAAAAATGCGCTGAAACTGATGTAGGTAACCTGATTCTACAGGTCTAGAGGAGTTCTTAGACATGTTTGGACACTGCTAGAATTGCTGCAGCTGCAGTAAAATTTTATAGAAATTTTTAATTGAATGATCGATTGACAGAAATAAATGACTGATGTGAAAGGCAATAGTTTTTTTTGGTGATACTTACAATGTATAGAATATTTAGGGCAATCAATGCATTCTTCGAGCACGTAAAGCCACCGCACATTTTACGAATACCAAAACGAGGAAATTTTCGAAGATTAAACTTTTAAATTGCTGACTATGAACTGGAAGAATTAAAATTGCTTACATTTGGAAATTGAAATTGACATTTGGATTTCACAACTCGTGAGATAACAGATGATAACAGCAGCAGAGGATGTAAACATAGCGGAAAGGTTGATCAAAAGGTTGGTGCAATCACATTGCAATGCCATGTTGATGACGTATTAGTGGGACCTCGAGTAGCGCGAAGTCTGAATTGACGGGAGAATTTCATGCAATGCGCGAAGTATCCCCTTAGGTTTGTGGGGGCTACTTCACGTATTGCGCAATGCTTGAAGTATCCCCTTAGGTTTGAAGGCGTCAGTGCGCGTTTCGAGCTGGCAGCACGCCGCGCCGCAGCGTGCCATGAACTTGCCCACTTTTTATAGGTCAGGGTGTTAAAATATATGCAATTTGACATCAAATTCGAAATTAGCGACTCAAAGATCATTTGATACGAGACTTTCGTGATCTTTATTCGACTTATTTCTACTATTCTTGAGTTTTGGACGTTAGTGCGCCGCGGCGCCGCCGCGGCTCTCCAAGCGGGCGGGGGGCGGATGGTGAACGATTTCTTGCAGGGAGAGCTCCTTGGCAGAGGAACTCGTATATCGTGTAGATTTTTTTAAATTTTTGACGTTTAAAATTACACACTAGTCGTGTGAAGTAATTGGTGAACTCTCAACGCTATATGAAGTGTAAAAAAAAAGGAAAGGCGGGACCGGCGCCATGCGCGCTGCGGACGAGCTTCTCTGTGCTCTATCGCGAGTTGCGCGCAAGCAGACTGATGCTATTAATGACAATTCCTTAGTCACACATTATTTGATGTAACAGAATATGAAAATGAACATTTATTTAAAACATTTTTTTCGAATGTGTTTTATTATTATCACGATATTTTAAATTGCTTCTTTTCTCCAAAGCCCCAACATTTCTGGGGGTGATTTTGGGTTAACAGGAGTCAGGCCTTGTCTCCACGGGCCGTTTCACGGGATTTGTCCGAGGGAAAAATCCCACTTACGAAGTTGGGAAAAATATTGAGTTAATCAATATTTTTCCCAGTACCAAAGTTGGTCCTTGTACCCCTAGGACCCACTGAGAGAGGAAGAGGAAGTGAAAACGAATTGTGCGATATTTTGTTGATTACTCCATTGTCCATGTTTGTTTCGTTAAAATAATGTGTCTATTGTCAATTGAGTGCAATTATTATTTTAATCCCGGTTAAATACTCGACTTTAACTAATTTATCTTCCCGCACAAACTAGTCGCAGGACCGTATGAGCCCCGTCCCGTGGAGACGGTAACTGGGAAAAATCCCAGAAGTTTCATTCCTGCGATTTGAACTTGGGACAAATCCCATGAAAACGTCCCGTCGAGACAAGGCCTCATGTGGCACATCAACAAAAAGGTACCTATTGATCTCTTTTCTACGGAGACTTTTAGATTTTGAAAATCGAATAATTTTGACACCTAGGTATACATTCTCCAATTGAATGCGCAAGGAAGACCTCAAAATGCCCCGTAACTCCAAAAAATGGGGAAATAATCGCACGAGGCAAAAAAGAAACGTTGTAAAAAGAACGGCGCGGTACGGCGGCTGAGTATAGAAGTATAGAACCGAAACCGGTGCGAATCCAGTGCAATGGATCCACGCGAAGTTCCTTCATTTCGTCGGCTATGCAATTTGATCTCCGGGAAGTCAAAATAGTTGCTCGAGGTGATTGTGAAGTGAGCTTGCGGAGGAAACGGCGCAGTAGGTATTTTTTCGTTCTTTTATGCTGATTTTATACGCGACGTTCTAGGGGCCTACATAATCCATCCAGGCTCACAGTTCTATTTGTGATCATTGATGCGAGAAACGGAACGTTATTACATCGTCCATGAAGGCAAATAGACTATGTCATTCGATGCATGTAGTACGAATCTCCTCTATTCCAAAGATATTTTATTGTAGGGCGTGCAATATGTATTAGACGGTTCTGACAAATTAATCAAGGATTTTTCTCCCCCTGTATTTCAAAATTGAAAATTTTGACGCCGCTTAATCTTTCACTTCTTCAACAATACCTACTTATTTTCCAATTTTAACTAAGTACCTAAGGTTTGCTTTTTTTCATTTATTAATTTACGATGAAATTAATTTAAATGACTTTTACCGGAGTGGTGCGAAGCGGGAACCTTTCCAATCCCTCGCGCGAGCAGAGGTGGCTCTTGCAATTTGGCAACATCGGATTTTCTCCATTTAAAGCTATGTCAAATAATGGATTCTTATCGGTGCACCTGGCCCCTCCAAGAATCGATACATTTGCATAGGTTTAAATGGAGAAAAACAACGTTGCCAAATTGCTGGATCCGCCTGCTCTGCGAGCGACAGTGCTTCAGAAATCAAGCGAAGGCATATGAGTGGAGAAAGCAGGGTTGCAATTTTTTATGAAAAATCAATCGTTGAAATTTCATGTGAAATATTTCACGAAATTTCGGAATTCGTGGAAGATACTGAACAATACTTTTCAAAATTAGATAAACGCAAAAAATTATGATGTCTGCTCATTGGTGTTTTTCAATGCGTGTTGCATGCCGAGCCCCTGAAAATATTTTCATATTTTCACAGTCTTCGTATAATTTCATGAAATATTTCACGGAAATTCATCATCTTTCACATTTTTCATTTACGAACCCTGGGAGAGAGAAACAACCCCCAGTTCCAAACTGAAACGAGCATGATAAGAGTGATCTTCGAACGACCCATATTGCTCCAAACATGACGTCATCTTGGTTCAGGGTGGAGAGAAAGGGAGGCGGTCCTCTGTGACGTCAGAGAACCGTAAACTCGCGCTCACCCTACCATCGTACAGCCCGCAAGATATTGATTCCAATTCGTTGCGTGAACCTTTTAAACCAGATGATACCGGACCACACGTGATCAGTCTTTTACATCAGTCATAGAACTTTTGAGAAAGTGCGTCCTGATTCAGTCTATAGGTAAATATTACGCCAGCACTATTTACATGCTTATCTTTGATAAAAGATTTCCAAAATGTCTCCTTCGAACCCTAAATTTTTATCTAAGCAGCCCTGCTGTTCCGAAAATGTGCTATGAGGACATGTATTTTTTTTTTTTTTTTTTCAGGGCTCGGGGAATACTAGACACAATGCTAGCGTTCCAGATGCAAAGATAGGATTTTGGTTTTTTGGTGCACCATTGAGCTGTTTAACTGATTTTTTTCTACTTCAAAGGTTAAGTACCTACTATAAGTCTCTCGACGAAATGTATCATCGGACATTTCCATTCATTCATCGAACCAGAATTTTGCGCCTCTCACGTGATTGAGCTCTCCGATGATTTTAGGTATACTTCGTTTCTTTTTCCCAAAAACTGGAAAACCAAAAATACACGTAATTCTGTTACATTTTAAACTGCCGGCTACAATGTATTCAGTGAGAAAACTAACTGTTTTCAAAGCGTAAAATTCTTCGTAAATTCTCTCTCACTTTTTTAAAAATATTCCCCGAATATTTGATGCAAGAACAGTAGTGTAGACAAGGGGGGTCCAGGGGGTCTGGACCACCCTCCCTTAGCCTCGTTAATTGTATCCTTTTTTGTACTTTTGGGGGGCAGACATAAAATATTGGGGACGTAAACAAAATAATGTAAATTTACCGTCACGTTTTTGAATGAGCCCCACTCTAGAGTGGAGCGTTTTTCCACTTTTTTCGAAGTCGCGAATAACGTGTAGCAGCATTAATACTGAGTAGAATGACATTAAATTTGCCAAGATTCATTGTAAATTTATACCTAAAACTACGATAACGAACGTCGCCCGTTGACTCAATGTGTAAGAGAGGGATAGCGCTATAAAGACTCTATTACCGCTCTCTATTTGTGCCGTAGTATCTTGATTTATTTTGCGAGGAAATCCCCGTAGTCTTAAAGAAAGCCTGTCATTCTTAATATGTAGGAGCGCCTTCAATTTTGTATGATACTGTGCATCACCTCTGTTGTGAAATAGTTGCTTGAAGCGCCGTGGCACGCTGCGGCGCGACGCGACGGGCGGGCAGCCAGCGCGGAGAGCGCATTGGCGCCTACAAACCTAAGGGGATACTTCAAGCATTGCACAATGCGTTAAGTATCCCCTTAGGTTTGTAGGCGCCAGTGCGCTTGCAGCAGGCCCCCCAAGAGAATTCCTAGTTTGCCGTTGTGCAAGAATGTAACTTTTTCAGAGGAAATAAAATTGTGAAGTAGAAATTTTTAAAATAGCTGATAAAATGCTTGATTTTTAAGACTCGCCATCCACGCGAGAGCGTAATTTTCGAAAAGTGTCGCGTACCGATTCGTGAGACGTTTCCTTTCAAATTCATAATAAAAAAGAGAAAAATCAAAAAGGCATAGGTATATTTTATAAACAGTCCTTGAAGCTGAGCTGTAATGTGAACAAGGGGAAAACCGAGTTTTCCTTCAAATGGAAGGCTATGCAATTTGAGCGGCTGTAGCTTCGAAATAGTTGTATCACGTATTTCGGCCTGGCTGCTCTATGCAGTAAGGGGCAGCGCATATGCTTAACGAAAAATGGATCCAGTTTTGGACATCGATAGTGAAACTAAAATTATGTACTGCAATTAGCGACGTTGCACGTTTCATTTTTTATTTAAATGAAGTAAAATCAAGAATTCAACTCCGTTGACGTCAGTATTATTTTTCATCACGGAACTCCGAGAGTTTCCAAAATTATGGTACTTCAAAAGAAAAAAAAAATGCGTTCATGTAGGTATGCTGCCGTGCTATGGAAAAACGCCGTACGAACTTCATGAGAGTTGACAACTTTCCTCGGATAAAACATGTATTTTTGATTGAAGTTGTGCATGTTTTTCCTTGAAATTTTCGAATATTTTAGATTTAATTGAGAACAAAATTATTTGAAGAATTCCAGAAAAAATATTCACGATTTCTGCGGTGAATTTGAGTTTTATTGGAGGAAATATGGCAACGTCTGAAGGCTCATACGGCGTTCTTCTTTAGCTCGGCAGTATGCCGGTCCATCTTCTTCAAGAAAAATCAGAGAAGAACGTGAATTTTGAAGAAAAAAAATATTAAATAAAGAAATTGCAGAGGAAACTTGATAAAAAGCGTGTTTGTACTTGTTACTTAAACGGCAAATTAAATACGACCTCTGCATTGCTTCACAGGTAGGTAAGTTATGGAAGAATAATCGTCTGATCTCACCGAATTAGGATGAATGATGATGAAATCAATGGGAATTCGAGCACATCAGAATTTTCAATCGGAAATATATCGCTGAGCAATGATGATGTCTCCGAGTACACTGATGCAGACGAGTCCATATCAGCCCCGACTGAGCTTCTGTCTGAATTTTTATCATCTGTCATGATGAAAAACTACCATTCAGCATTTAAATACTGCAAGGTTGGTATTTTTCACCTATTTATCGTGTACACATAAGCATCAGGGATTATTTTTTAGCCCTTGAAGGTGGCTCACTTGGCATCCAAGAAAAAAAAAACCCGGGCTGCCGCACTTGGTGATCATAATGGTTCTGGGGCTTCTTCGAGAAACGCTTGTTGAAAGCTCAAAATTACTTGGGTCCCTTTAGTGGAAAGAAAGTTCCAACCGACTTTTTGATACTTGCAGTTAATTGTAATCTTCTGTCACATTCTTACGGCGCAATGATACAACTATTTGAACTCTCCGGAATGCGTGAGGTATCACGCCGCATTTGAAGGCGTTTTCAAAACAGCCAAGTTTTGATATCAGATTTGTAGTTTCGCAAGAGATTGGAGCACAAAATCAATAGAATAACTGATTTTACGAGCTAATGCAACTCAATAAATTTGTGTTTTATTCGACTGAAGCGTTAGAAAACAGTTTGGTCAGAAATTTACGAGGGACGTTCAATAAGTAAGTATTCCCCCTCTCTAAATTCAATAGGAATGGACCAATTTTCAAAAACTTGGGCTCAAAATCTTTCTTAGGATATACTGAGTTCAGCAAAACAAACTGCAACAAAATCGAACCATGTGCGGCCGAACGCGAGCCGTTTGAACGCGCCGAGGTGCACACCGCTCGCTCGCCAAATTCGCGGAAATTTGAAGTCCGCGACAAGAGAAGAGCTTCTCTGCCAACGCTTCAGTCGTTCATCTTTGACGAAAAATCAAAGAAGTTTTTGCAGAATAAAGGGCTTACCTCACCTCTCCACATAACCAGCTCGATCCAAGCAGGTCTGATACTGATTGTGAGACTAAGAGAACAGCTTTTGGATACCACGCGTGTAGAGGTCTTTCAACTGGCTGGGGATGAAAGTGTTGACGGCTTGTTTGACCTCTTCCACTAATTCACAGTGAATTCCCCCGAGTTCAGATTTCAGAAAGGGGAATAAATAGTGGTCTGTTTTGCCATTTATTGCCGTATCTAAAATCTGAACTCGGGGGAGTTCATTTTGAATCAGTGGAAGAGGTCAAACAAGCTGTCAACACTTTCATCCCCAGCCAGTTGAAAGACCTCTACACGCATGGTATCCAAAAGCTGTTCTCTTAGTCTCACAATCAGTATCAGACCTGCTTGGATCGAGCTGGTTATGTGGAGAGGTGAGGTAAGCCCTTTATTCTNGATATGAAACTCAGGGCCGGATTTAGGGGGTGGCCACATGGGCCGCGGCCCGCCATGGCGGCAAAGTTTGCAATTTTTTAAATGTAGGTATGAAAAGAATTGGATTCAGAAAAAAATTACAAACGAGAAAAGGCGACAAAATGTCTCATTTCCAGAAAGTACAGTAAGTTCTAATTTTGTCGTCTTTCGGTGATGCCAGAGACAGCACCTTTAATTAGTCGAGTAAAGAGAGAAACCAAACACGCAATTTGGCCTGGAACGGCGCGGCGCAGAGGGCAATGATGACGAGGACTTGAGATGAAAAGGAGAAGCCCTCGGCGTAGCGGTCAGCGTGTAACACATATTAGCGCCTACAAGACTCCATGAATACTTCACGCATTACGTCAAACTGAGTACGTCAGCAGTGGTCGACTTGAAACGCACAGCGCCTACAAGACTGCATGAATACTTCACGCATTGCATCAAACACAGTGCGGTCAGCGCGGCGCGGTGGCAGAAGTTAAACTTATAAAACCACATTTATGTTTGTTCTTTCATAATTTTTTGGTTCATTCCTTATACATGGAAGGCCTTGTCCACATAGAGATAGGTTTACAGAACTCAACTTTCGCGCAAAGTTCCGTGAACTTTTGCTAGTAGCGTTGACAGGGCTTTCGCAAAAAAATGTTTCCAACACTATGCACTCCTACCCCTCCGGATCGTTCACTTGATGGTTTTTTATGATGTTTCAAAACGAATGAGAAGGGGCGGCAAAATACAGGCGGCCCGCATGGGCGGCAATCAGGTAAATCCGGCCCTGATGAAACTGCACTTGGAGCGCACGATTTAAAATTATTTACTGAGGAAAAACTAACAAATCTTATGGCTTGAAATTATATGGAATAACGGGCCTGTTGCAAACTTATGCTAGAGCAAAAAGAAGAGTTGTTTCTGTCAGTAAATGTCTCAAGTATCACGATAAATGCATTGGCAATGTTTGAAATGTAATCTTAACATCACAACCTGTGTAAGAGATTTGCGTTTTTTTGAGCTTTCCGCTTCAAAAACGATACTTCGGCACAGGTGAACATTTCTTTAGAGAATTCGTTCCACCCAACCCTATCGCAACAGCAGCTCGACTCGATCCCTCAGAAGAACACTTTTTTTGTAAATTTAAGAATGTGACTTGAACAGTTTAAAACTCAGAAACCAAATTAGATTTGCATATTTTTTTTTTATCTCCCTTTGATTTCAATTGCTGTACCCATTCATTTTTTTTACTCAGGCTATGTGTGCAGCTTAGACTCAAGAAAGCATTTTTCTTAAGGCCTGGATACACGCTCAAAATTCCATCAATTTCCGATCAAATGGTGCACTGGTGCGGTCAAATTTTTGCGGCTTACAAAAATTTGACCGCTATTTTTGTCATCATTTTGATTGGAAATTGACGGAAATTTGAGCACGTGTCCAGGCCTTTAAAAAAGGGGTCAGAAATGCGTCAATCAATTTCCCCTCAGATGACTGCTACGCATGGCATGAGAGGAGAAAGTGAGTGATTTGCATTTCAACTTGAAACGATGTATGTTTGGTCTCTTTAAAAAGATACCTTGAAATTATTTTTAGGTGTAATGAGTTGTAAAAATATAAGTGCATTGTCTTAAATACCAATGCAACATAAGAGATTGATTTGTATTTTGTGATAAATAAGTATATTATTTATTATTTTCATTCCTAGTTTTCTGATTTTATTTTTTTTACATGAACCCATTCATGAACAACATTCTCAGGAAGTATCAACAGAAGAACAGAACCATGTTGCCAAACTTCGCAAATTTGTCCAATTTTTTGCGAAAAAACTATTGAACAGAATGACATTTTACCTAAGTTTTCTTTTGCCATCAAAATTAGCCCCTGAAGTTTGCATGAAAGTATAAGCTAAAGTTTAAAAAAAAAATTAAAACAATATTGAGATGTTCGACAACATAATGTCAAAGCGAGAATGGTGCTTGTGATACTTGGGCCTCGAGATAATTAAATATCCTCTGAGCCGTTGATCATAAAATGTAACATATGTTTGGGCCCCTTCAATTGTTGAATGACAGTGAAAGGTATGATACTTAAGGCAGGCAAGCTTGCGACTGACGTCTGTACAACGTTCCTTTAAAAAAATAAATTGGATCTCCTTGGACAGATTTTTATGCTGCCGTTGGCCGCTGGCTTGTGTGCCCTAAAAGCCATACCTAAAAATGGGATAATGAAAATGCAGCGATCTGCCATGAAAAGATGGATGATAAGAAGACAAAACACATAAAGTTACATGAAAATATCTTACATTTATTCTCATATTTACAGTATACATGATTTACAATTCTGATGTATTCAAATGTGATCAAATAAAATGTAACTAAATTTGATGCGAAACTCAAAAAAATCCTGAAAATATTAAAAACTCACACACCTAATTGCTCATGCATACTTACATGCTGATATACTAGAAGCAAAAGGAACAATCCAAATTTTTGAGATGAAAAAAAGGTACTTAAAACGTGGTGCACCATATAATCAGAAGAAACCAGGATAAAGTGGTTCTGCAAAATTGGAGCAATTAATGGAAAAAATAATCAAGTTACAACTCTGCTTCAGTGTAATCTTTTTTTCAAACCATAATGGGAACCTGATCTCCTTTTCCATGATTTTATACTACTTGTCAATGCACTGCGGCTCCAGATTCTTACTTTTAGAAATTACTGATGAGGCTACAATCCATAGTGACAATAGATTTTCTTAAATACATCATCAGAGATGATAAAACAATATAAAACTGAAGCTAATTGTCTTTCCTTGATTTATGTAGTCTTTATCCTCAGAGATATGCATCAAAATCCGTTACATTCGCTACAGACTTAAGTACATAATTGATTGAAGTTTGATCTAGGTACATAATCCACATTAATTTAAAATTTTCCAACATTATCAATTCAGGCAAAAAATATCCATTGCCATTAACAAATCGAAACTACTACCATTTCTCTGATATCTTTTCTGCAAATTCTTGAGCTACCGTAAATACGGGCTCAACTACATTGTGATGTCTCAAAATTTCCATTTTTATGGCAAATTATTGTTGTACCTTCAGGTTTAAAAACTTGGGGAGGTTCTTAATGAATATGAACAAAAGTTGGGGAAATTTTCAGGAGGATAAGAATAATTATTCATCTGTGATAGGATGGAATGATTATGGACTTTTTAAAACATTTGATGTGCACAGTTGACAATTCAATGTCATAACATTTTCACTTACATTTCACTGATTAAAACCAATTTAAGATTTTGAGACGATTGGGGAGATGTGAAAGGATTCATCAGCAGCATTTTTCATTTCTACTGGCTGATAAAATAAAATGAGCATCAAAAACCTACACAATTGAACTTATGAGGGCAAATATAAACGGTGAAACTGCAGGATCATGACGCGACATTACAGACTTCTTGTCATACTTTATTTTATACAAGGAAAAGTAATTAGCGTCATTTTTCGAAAATACTTTAACTTTTCAGTTTAACATAAAGAATATTCTGTAAAACTTTAGAGCAGTATCAGTGGTTTTTTGCTCTTTGAAAAATGAAACGGAGATTTTAAAACACCAAAAACGAAAAACGCCTTTCAGCAGTTTCACCGTTGATATGTTCTCTTATTTTGCAGGGAGACAGAATATGTGAATGAAGGAGAAAAGGAATATTCAAAAAATAATTTCTGTGATTGAAAATTGCCTGATCTTGACAAAGTTCCTTCAAAGAGACATGGAACAAAGAAGGAACAGTGTAAATGGACTATTTCTGCCAAAAAAAAACTATGCGCATGCACATTAAGACAAGAGCCCTGACACACATTAGAATGTTTGCATAACAGGGCTCACGTCATAATGCACATAGTTCCTTTTGGCAGAAATACATCCAAATGTGCACGATGTGAAATTCCTTGAAGATAATAATTCCATAAATAACTTTTAATTTGTACTACTGATGGACAATTAAGAATAAAGCTAACTGTCTTAAGCATTCAGCAGGAATTAGAATTATCTACATCATGAATAAATCAGTTGGCAACAATCAAAATTATGTACCTTATAAAAATATTACAAAAATAAAACTAAAAACACACCAGAGGAAAAAGATAAAAAGAGAGGAAAAATTGGAATTTCTGTTCAATGTGATAAATCGACACTGCTAATATTTACAGTCATACGTGTAGATATGGTAGATGAAAATATGACCAGATTTGTGAAAGCGGACCTTATCTTCCGAGAAATATCTTGTATGGAAAATTTTCCTTAACATTTTGCACAGATTTATACTGCGTTTTTCTGCAGCCTAACTTCAGGATTTACAGATCCTTCAATTTTTGAGACTTGAATGTCAAACTTCCTCCATAAATTTGCAAAAAGTTGAGGAAAATTTTCTCTCGGAAGGTGAGGTCTCTTTTCACATATCCTGTCATACATGACTTTGTAAGTTCTTTGTGGAATTTGTTAGAGTAAGTTGTCAAAAACTTCCTAAATGAGCTGAAAGGGAATCAAAGTCAAGTTCACAAATCAAAATAAGATAAAAATATTAGCAACTGTCGGAAGATTCAGTCACATAAGCAGTGTTGGTTACGATAATTGAATCCAGCCCTGAGTTGATTAAAATCTAAATATAGTTAAGTAGAGGAAAACTTAAAACAATGCACATTCAACCAGTTAGGTACAATAAAAAGTAACTCAACATTTTTTTTTTAAATTTTTTGTTTCTTTTAATTATCAAAATTAAAATTACTTTGAACTTCTAGAATAGTTATGTTTCACTTTGAGCACTAAGAGACCAGGTAAGAAATTAACTACTGGACTAAAGAATCAATGATTACTATAAACATACAGTGGTCTCCTGATTATCTGGTCAACGTTGGGACAGCGCCTATTTTTTATTCATTTTTTTCTTTTTCTTTTTCGTTTTCTTGATGCACTGAGTAAATTAAACTCCCAGTAATTTTTTTTACTCAAAATGATGCAGAAAATCTATTTTGAAGTCGCCAAAATCTGGACCCATTTGAGATAGTATTTTCGGCGGTCGATTATGATGTAGGCAAGCGGGAGAGTACGCATTCGCTGCTTGGCTGAGGCCCAGCCGAAGATATGGCTTCGTTACATCATCACGACTGTCAGTCGATGATTGATCAGATTATCATTGGATTTTTCTCTCCTTAGAAGTGCTCATTTTAAATTTATGATGAGCTTTTCGGAATTTTCAAGAAATTTTACTCATGGAATATGATATCTGACAGGTATGCTATAGAAATGTTATGCCATTGACTCATTGTACTTATCAATACTGTTACTTAAGCTAACAGGCCAGAATTTGGGGAGGGATGGAAAGCTTTAACTACAAGATATGGCTAAAATATCCAGAAAATTTCAAGAACAATAAATCTAACTAAAGACTTACTAATTCATACGATGGGCTTAACAAATGTTCTGTCAGTAATCAATTATCAGATTCGGCCTACAGGCCTCAATTAATATCAACAATTAGGAGACCACTGTAGTGCAAACCTTTCAAGACACCTACCTGCTCATACAAACTGATTCGTTCTGTATTAAACAAAACAGAGGATCAGAATAGATCACTGACACATACATAGCAAATGACTTGTCTGTCTTGATAAAAATATTCAACCTATGATTTCAATCCCATAAATTTACAAACAGAAAAGCACCTAAAAAAGTTAATAACAATTTTAAAACATTATGAAAAATACCCGTATAGATGCACCAAGAGGGTGAAAATTTCATGGGATAAATGATAGGTATCATGAAAAAAAAACATGAAATCGCAAAGGATAGCCTGCATTACTGATAAAATTTTTTACAGCATCAATTCACTGGACGCACTGATAAGAACTGATCATGTGTGTTGTGTGGTTGATTATTTCCAATGAAAAGTACTTATAGACAAATAAAATTCATTTTAAGCTAGTTTGAAAATTTGAATATGTTGATGAAAAACTGAAACTCGGTGTAAAGAAGCTCAACGAGCAGAGTTTTCCAGTGAGTTCCGCAAGAAAACTGTAAAAGACTGCCACAAAATCTTTGCTACTTTTACAGGTTTTTGTGCTCCATGATAATAGATAAAAAAATCAATTTCTAATTGTATTTTGGTAGTAAAAAAGCGAAAAGAAAAATACTCAAGTACTTTATCCAGAATTTTGAAGAGAGTAAGGATTAATCTCATCTCCTATGGGAAGGAGAAAAAATCAGGATAGTAATACGAGAGCTACAAGAACCATTTTGCTCCAGTTGTTTGGTATACTGACAAAAACTTGGAAAAAGAATGGATGACGTTTAATGAGCGAACGAAAATAAAAAAAAAAATCTGTTAGACACCCTGTTAAATGTATCAAAACACGTTGACTTTCACACTATTTATACACTGATGTACACTTATTTTACACAACATTACATGAAAGCAAAAATCAACAATTACAAAATAACATTTTGTACAACAAAGATATATAAAAATAAAACACACTATGAATATTACGCCATCATGATGAGATCTTTCAAAAACTTACATGAACAGTAATGATTCATACTTTGACAGAGATATAACCAGGCGATGAAAACCAGACAGATGTGGTAAAAACTTAGCATCAAAGATGAACTGATGATAGAAAAGCGTTAAAAATAATGGAAGCTTCAAAATATCCAGAGTAGGTAGCCATGACGCTATGCTCCAAATATTTAGCGAAGAATGGATTTTGTTTATTCTCTTAAAATTATAATCTCCAGTGACAGAATATGCTTGGTTTATAGGTTTTTTGTTTGTTTTGCAGATGAGACGAAATTGATAAAATCTACTTACACACAAAATATGATCAAAAATAAAGCTCAAAAAATTTGAATCTTATTTTGTGAAGTTGTAAATCTCTTGTCGTTAACTTTTCAAATGGAAGACTAATCGATGGAAATGTATAGAAATTTTCAGTTTGTTCCTTTGTATGAACTTCATTCTGAGAAAATTTCAAGCAACAAAATTAATTTATTCTCCATTTGAAAAGTAAAATAGACGCACAACTTTTGAAATTATGCAATTGATATACCTGTTCTCAAAGGTCAGCCATTGCAATCAAAAAAATATTATTTCTGGCTCATTTCAGAAACAACATAGGTGCCATTTGCTTCCCTTTGCAGATACATGCTATTATGGATGATTCGAGAATAATAGCTCCTAATTGAGAAATGAAGTCCTATTGATTTTTATACACGCTTTTAGATTTTTATGAAAAACAGCACACAAGCTTCGAACCTAAACTATGACTAAATATGATTTGAGCATTTGTCTTGCCATAAAACTAGCAATAACTTTGTGGGCATTTAGATACATTCATTCTTATCACTATTCATACCAATTAAAATTAACTAGGTATTTGAAGTATGCTTGTTCGGTTTTTTCCATATGAAAAAAAGATTATTTTTAATTAGGATTTAAATTTAACTATTTTTCTGATGTTTCAAAGGATATTGGTTGATTGGTTGACTTATGAAAATCAATGATTATGATGAACATTTCTGAGGAACACATGTAAGTGTTTTACTCTTGTAGGAGGTGCAGAAAGTTCCCCTTTGAGACCTGAATGTTATGAAGATTAAGTTAACTTAAATAAAATCAAGTCTGAACTGACTCCACTTTACATATTTTTGATTGCTTCGACTAAGTCAAAAAAAAATTTGGCACCTTAAGAGTTCTAAACGATTTCATCACAGCAATGAATCATTTTTCATTGATTTGCAAATTATAAACTATTTCAAACAATAAAATATCTCAGAGACAGTGACAAATCCTCAATTTTTTTAGTTATCGGACAAAAACTTTTGGTTCTTGCAGATGAGTAAAGAATTCTCCTACAAATTCTGCTAAAACAGGTTTCCACTTAAAATTTTAAACAAAAAAACACTTACATTAAGCGGAATTAATAGATAATTAATTCCTAGAAAATCTATTTTGAAAATTTAAAATGGAAGCCAAAGTTCCAATGATTAAACATCAAATTCATCTTTCAATTTCACTTATGAATATATTGTGCTTAGATGAGTTCAGATTTGATTAAGGTTATTAAAAGGAGGTTCTTTTTTATTTTCTATTTTATATTATTGAACACCTGAAATTTTTAAACAAATAAAAAAAGGTTTGATTTCCCTTTGAAGTTTTAAGCAAGACTAGTAAATTAATAATATTTATTTCAATCTCAATTTTTCTGTCCTCCCTTACCGAATTTCTTCCTTGAAACAATTTCAGCACCAGTGATATCAACAGTCCAGGTACATAGATATTTCAACTCCGAATGGACAATCTTTTCATTAACACTAAAATTTACTTGAAATTAATCATTTTAGGAAACTGTTCAAAGGAATACATATTATTTTATAACTACACTCTCCGAGTAATTATACACAGAATACTAAACCTAGAATATACCAAAACTTGAAAACACTGATGAACAAATGAGTTATCCAAAAAAAAAGTCGAAAGAATTGTCCTGCCTAAAAAACAAAAAGACAATGTGCCTCTAGAGAAGATTTGCATTAAAACACTGTGAAACATTTTTTCTTTCAAAATTTCACCGGAAAAACTAATCACACAATGAGAAATGTGGAAACAAACTGCTAATCAAGATACAAGTGATTATACTAAACATTGATTAAATGGAAAAAAATATAAATGATGTCGTTTGTTTAATCTACATAACTTTCGTTTAATCTGTATTAAAAATAACTGTTAATATGTATGCTGTTCAGAAGTTGATTGCCAAAATCGAATTCCCCATTATGTGAATCATGTTCCTTGTAATATTTTGAAGCGAAAGCGTGTAACGTTTTTTTTTAAAGTTCAGACTTTGTCTATTGGCCCATTATGCAAGAAAAAAATGCAGTCATGTATTGCACCTTCCACTTTCCAACAAGCTAAAGATTTTGAGAATCGACTCTAGAATTTTCAAGACTTGTTTGAACTCACTTTCCTCCTGGTACAAGCCCACTTTTCATTTCGAGAAAATTTTCACTTATTTATCATTCGAAGTTAAAAGCAGTAACACAACCATAAACAAACAGTCTTCCAACAAATTCTGGGCAAAATAACGAACTTGGGATCTTAATATTAATCCAAGTGTTAGTGGAAAAAAAAAACTTGGACAGAAGCACCATATTCTATTGCCACAAGCCCTTTCCTCAAATCTTGGTCCTTGAGGAGTATTTTGTATTTATTTTCACACAAGGTTAATAAATTTGCAGTGTCAAAGGGTATCTCAATTTGGTATTCTAGGAAATACATTTGGTGAAAAAAACTTCCTTTCATAACCGTTAGATCTGTTCCTGAAGCTGTGACTTGTTGAAAAAGTGAAAAAAATCCTCACGTATACATTTTGCCGCCATCCTCACTTTAAGATACATTATGTAAAAAAAAAAAAAAGATCCTTCAGGAAATGGACCAGGTTGTAATATTGCGGATCAATTCTGCATAAACTAGCTAGAGCGGTTCCATAATGATGTTAGGGAATAATGAGTTGTAGGTTTGCTTTAAAGTAGTAAAAATAATTGATTCACAATATAAAAAGGAGGGAGAAAGATGATAAGTTTGTGAATTTTAATGTTTGCAGTTTAGAAAAAAAAGTAAAATAAGAAGAAGGAAGTTCAGGAAGTAACTGTTTCCGAAGTCCCAGAGAACAAATCTCAAAATTAAAATTCAGTTTTCATTTGATCAATTTTTTTCAGAGGAGGATGGTGAAATCCATTGATTCGTTTCAAAATGCCTGCAATAATTGATTTGGCTGTATATGACCTGAGGAGAAAAGCTGTCCAAAAATTTCTGCAGCTCTCAGCGAAAACATGAAGAAAAGTTCATGAGATTTTGCGAATATTTGTCACTAAATTTACGGATGATACAATAACAGTGCAGGCGATTTTTTAACAAAGTAATGATTTGAGGCTTCATTTCAGAAATGCATGATATAGTTTTAAAGAAATTAATTATTTTGCAGTTATAATTTGACCTTTTACATCAACCAATAACAAGAGAGTAAGTCAGAAAAAAGAAATCCAATTTCATAAATCGGATATTGTCATGGGTATGAATACGATAGTGATTCGAAAATATCAATCAGTAAATAAAAAGTTAAAAATACGAATGATTACAAACTCTAGAGTACGAAAGTGTTCAAAAGATATACATAAAACTGAAAACAACTAGGAATAAACTTACTCAATCTGACTAGGTACAGCCTTCGATGGAGTTACACCTCAAGCACAAGAAAATTAGAAGGCAAAATCAATTTGTCTGAATATTATAATGTTTCTACTCGCAATATCCTTAAGATTTCAAACTAGTCTAAGTTGAAAAATTGATTTAACACAAAGGAAAGCTCCGATTCACAATTTGTAGTTGAGTAAAAAAATTAATTCCTTAAAAATAGAGGTAATATTCTGGATTCTCTTCGATTTTCAATCGCCCTGGTTGAGTACAGATATTAGGTACGCAAAAATAAAAAATAACAAACACTATAGATTTTAGAAAGTAATTAAAAATGGCACTTGTTTGACTCACAGCTTTGTGTAGGCTGCTATTCGCTCCATGACGCAAGATGCTGATAATCGCGCCTCAGCATCGTGGTCCCAGCACTCTTCCATTGTTTCGCACAGAGCTGCCATACCCTAAGGACAGACAGCACAAGTATATTACAATTTGGATACAGTGATTAAGGAAAAAGTACGATCTCAATTTGTATGCCTCTGGTACACTTTCAATTTTTTTGTGACGAATCACCAGACAAGGTGCCAATTTAAGCATATTGATACAATTTTCTCATCAAAATTTTACTTAGAACTTGATTCACGTGATGAAAACTATTGGAAGTAACTCCTAACCAAGATAATAACGTTATTCAATGCTTAGATGAAAACTTCCTTCTTATTGAAAACAATCTTCTACTTGAGTTAAATCGCACACTGAACGTTACCATAATAGTCTCTGCCGTAGGAAATATAGCAGCCTCTATCTTACAAATACCGCATGTTATTTACACTTTGAACAACACAGGGCCTGCAAAAATCGTTGTATGCAAATTGATTCATAAGGAATTTGGTTTATCTACGGACCGGGTAATCAAAATTTTTGTAACCAGCGCTACAAAAGAGTGTTAATTCATATCTTAGGAGCTACATTTGGTCATTTTTGCTGCGCAATTTGTGATTTAAGTGAAGTTCTGATGAGAAAAATATATCATAATGCTTTAATTTGCACCTTGTCTGGTGGATTATCACAAAAGAAATTATAGAAATTTACAATCTAAAATTTCAAAAATGAACCAAGTTGAACGATATCTCTGATTTGAACTAGGGATCCGCCAAGCTTTGCATTTGCTTCACATTTTGCGAAGCGAAGCGCGAGGTCGGAAAAAGCGAAGCGAAGCGAAAATTTCCGGTAATTCAAATTTTTGCGCTCTTTCGAAATCTTTGCCAAATGCCGATGATTGATGGATAATTCTGCGCGTAAACCGGTTCTTCGCGCATGCGGTCGCGGCTGCTCCAAGTATAAGCGCCTTTTCTCCTAACCTCAATTCCATCATAATGAAATTTTTTGAAAATTTTAAATCGATGGTTTTCAAATTATATTTACCATCATTTTGTGGGTATTACTATGTTTTCAATTAAAATAGATGAAAAAAAAAATTAGTAAAAACAGTAGTAAAAGTAAAAATAGTTTTTATTTTTTATCATTCCGTGATAATTAAAGCAAAACCGATGACAAATTAAAAAATCTTAGATCTGCTGGCACCTCTTTAAAAATTTATTCTTAAAATTTAGGGGAAAAGGGGGAAAATTTAATGAATGTATTCTCCACGTATTTCCCGGTGTTCAATTAAATTCAACACCGCCGCTGCCAGCTGAGTGTCGACTTGCTGAAGTGATCGCCACAAAATTCTGTGGGTTGCATCCAGCGTATTTGAAGGGATTTTTTTGTCTGCTACGCTTTGAAAAATGCTGCTTCATGGAACCCTAATTTGAACCTTCATTGGGTCAAAGAAAAAGATACAAAAAGGTTGTCATGTTTCTTACTACGGTATTTTTTCGCTATAAGGACGCTCATTATAACAAAAATCTCTCTTTTGCGAAGGAATTTCCCGGTCCCTTGCCGATTCGTTATAGCAAGAGAGTACTGTATATGACACACTAAAGATATTTTGAGATAAATAGCATGTTACAGATAGTTTTTTTCTCCGATTTGTTTCAGGTAATTTTTTTTAATTTTTACATAAAAGGTGGTAGATATAAAATTAAAATCCATTAAAAGACCTTACCTTGTGAGTGGAGTCCCTCCAAGAGTCAGGTATTGTCGGTCTTTGTCTCCTATGAACAACCGCTTCTTGCATATCTTCTAAACAAGGTAGTTGCCCCACTTCCTCTTCAAATGGCAGTCTATATTCTGGTATGGGACCCTGAGAAACCGTTAATTGAAAAATAAGAGCTAGGATACAAACACAAATGGACGTAAAAAGTGTATGATATGTAATTGGTTGCTTTTAATTTGAGGCTTAAAAATAAATATGAGTACCCGAAATAAATCATAAAAAATGGCTGGCCAATGGGGCAACAGCATGATGCTGCATGGAGCAATAATGATGATTAACCGGTCAAATCTTTCTTTGCAACCAGTTGAGGCAGCTGTTGATAGACCAGATGAATCTTTGATGGATCGACCCATCAAATAGATAGACTGACTAATCGAAAGTTTTATTGACTGTCTCTCAATCTACTGTCAATTGACCTCAAATCAACTGCAGGGTGTCTACTAAAACAGGCTGGCCAAAAATCAGTACTTTTACAGTACTTTTTCAGTACATTCCAGAGAAATTCAGTGCCTCCTTATCAGAAAAATTCAGTACTTTTTCAGTACCTCCAATTGAAGAGATTAATAAAATTTCAAAGATTTGAATTCCTCGCTCAAATTACGACAAACATGACAACAAATTAAAAAAACAGAAACTTTTGTAGGGGACAGTCACAAGACAATTTTTGTAAAAAAGTGATAAAAATTGCGTCCTCACTGGCACTAAATTAATTTAATCGAAACTCGTTTCGAGGTCTAGATGACCTTATCATCAGCCGGCAGCGAACTAACGTTTTGTTTTCCTTACCTGATCCATGCGCTGGTGCTCGATTGCCATATTTCAATGAATTTAAATAGGATGTTATTTGTGCCCACCAAGTCTGTGTTGAAGTTGTTGGTAATATGGATATATATGTTTTCCCACACATCTAGCTCTCTTGGGTCGTTAATCTCTTTCTTTAAAATGCGTTTGCTCGCTATTTCATGTTTTTCGAAACCAGGAAGTAGGCTCAAAAGAGTACGCGATTTTTATCACTTTTCTATTAAAAAAACATTCTGGACTTTCTTGCGGAATTTCCGCACTTTTTCAATACTTTCAGACCGCTTTTAAAATATCCGTACTATTTCCAGACTCTCCGGAAATTTCAGACTTACAGACAGCCTGAACTGTCAGTCGGTCAGTCGAATTTTCTGTTGATTATTTAACCAAATTATCTGGCGATTGACCAGTAAAATCATGAGTCACCAGGCAAGTCAAGTCAACTGTCAATAGACCAGTCCAATCGACTGCTGAAGGACCAATCCAATTGACTCCTAATGGGCCAATCGAATCGATGCAGGATTTTTAAGCGCAGAGACAAATTCTAAAAAAGAGATAATATTGTACCATTTGTTGAGTACACCGGGAAGCAGCTTCCCATAAAACTAGGCCACAAGCGTACATGTCTATCCGCAGGAAGGCATCGCGAGAGAAATTGATTGCTCCTTCTAGCACTTCTGGGGCCCAATACCTTCTTGTGCCCACCTGAAATATCATTCAAGTATTAGTCAAAAGCATCCTTTTGAAAATTGCTTAAAGAACAAAGAGTGAGTCTGTTGAGTCATTTTTTATTGCTTCATTTGAAAGCACTAGGATATTAGGACAACTGAGCTTTCACTTATAGCTTAATTTGTTTTAAGGACGGTAACAAGGAGAAAAATCAATTCTCAGGGGCGAGGTATGATGATATTCATTAAAGAAGTTTGAGTTGCACACGAAAAAATCTAGCATAATTTATATTGAGAGAAGAAAGATGGCAGAAAAATGCGTGGGGGCATGGTGGTGCGCTGGCTTGAGATTATGGGTCACGGGTTGTCGTCTCAAGCTCAGCGTCAATGTTGCCACAAATTGAGGCTGGCTATTTTCATTCTTCATTTATCTTTTCATTAGCACAAACACAGCATCTGCGTTCCTGTAGCAATTCCACCACAACTCAACAACCTCTTTTCAGGGGTTTTCACATTTGTAGCTCCATCTGTTGAGAGGAATCTGAGGTGCAACTTTCAACACTTCCTGGCATGCTATTTACGATTCGTTTGCAATACGACCAATCCAAGTTGCAGGGTATGGAAGCGCAGAATCTAGCCTGGTCATGAAAGGGTTGACCATAGTAATATTCAATTGGTTACGGTAATTTTTCTTTCCATTCTCTTTTTTAACCAGACGTTTGACTTGGAAATGTTACTGAAACTGCGATAATTACAGTAGATAGCTTTAAATTCTATAATGAGTGAACAAATTAAAATTACGATGTCACATACCTGGCCATGGACATCTCCACAGGGTTTACCACGAAGGAAAATTAAGGCTAAATTGAAATCAGCAATACACGCTGTCAGGTCTTCTTTGAGA
The DNA here is from genome assembly GCF_001854935.1 of Bemisia tabaci. Taxonomy (NCBI): domain Eukaryota; kingdom Metazoa; phylum Arthropoda; class Insecta; order Hemiptera; family Aleyrodidae; genus Bemisia; species Bemisia tabaci. Next base: position 172,443 of record NW_017547167.1, read on the forward strand.
AGTACATTCGTACTTTTAAAATCCCTATGTGCTACAGCTGGTTTGTATCCTTCCCCCTTTGTGGGTGGAAGTTCCTCATGAAGATGCATCAGTCCTCTGAAAAACACAAGTTTATATTGTAAAATAAAGTCAGAAATCGAATCATTCCTTCATACATAATAAATTGGAATCAGAATTATTAATCAACTTCCATCCCATCTTAACGATGTTCAGATTCAATTATTTGAAATTAGTTTTCCAGGACAATGACCTCACCTAGTACAATTCACTCTCATGTTGAACTTCTACAGTAAACTGTTTAGAAGTTACAGTTGACAGCCAGCGTTTATCCAGTAGAGCAAAATCAAGAGAGTAAAAAATTATCATAATCATAGATTTCATATTTTTCAGTATCATCATCATTTCAATTCATCACCATTTTTTTTCCAGGCTTTCTTCGAAATGTCTTAAAAAATTGAGGAGGGGTCAACGCAATCTTGCATAATTCAAGAGGGGGGGTTGAGAGACTTATTAAACATATGCCTTATAAGCAGCAGCCTGATCGTTGAAATTTTGTGTTTGTCAGGTAGACATAGATGACATAGGTTAAAAGGCGGAGCGTGATTGGTCGGCTATGTCTTATCGCTGCTTTATCGTGCCTTTGTCAGGTGGAATGGACGACATATTGTCGAAAACTTAAGAGGTGTCGTTAGCTTGTCGTAAATTCCACCCAACATAGGCACAACAAAGCAGCGATGAGACATAGCCGACCAATCACGCTCCGCCTTTTAACCTATGTATCTATGTCTAGCCGACAAACACAACAATTTAACAATCAGGCTGCAGGGAGGATAAGGCGGGGGTGTCAAAATTTGGCAAAAAAGCCTCCCATAATACTTGAACAGCCCAAAGGAAGAGATTGATTAATTTCAGGAAGTCATTAAAATAGATGTGAAATTGTGTAGTCATATTATACTTACTTGGCCATGGAGTGACATATCTTGCACAACTGAGCCCACGTTATGGTGTTTCCTTTTAGGTAGTTACACAGAGAGCCATGTGAATGATATTCCGTGATAAGCCAAAATTGTGTTTCTAATTCGTTACCCCGTACTTCCGCACCAATGAAATGAAGGATGTTCTCATGTTGCATATGAGCTAACATGAAAATTCCTTGTTCTGTTAACCATAGTTGCTTGTCCTGTTTCATTGAAAAAAAAATTTGAGTTTTATCTTGACAAAATTAAAGTGTCTTATGAGTTCTACAGCCATGGAAAAGATTGAAAAAATTTAGTTTTGTCTATTTTTGACTGTGCTTTCGAGAGATCACGTGCAGTAAGAAATAAAAATTTTCATTTGAGGAAAATTTAAAAATTTGAGAAGCAAACAGTTGGAAAACAGATCCTCACTTTATGTTCCTTAGCACCTCGAATTGCAGATTAACCAAGATGAGATTACACTTTTCACAGGATAGAGTCCACAGAAAATAAATATACGCACTTACAGACTGTGACAGAAAATCGTCTGATGTTAGTTTAACATTGAAAGTAAATGCAAGAATCGCAATGTCACAAAGGATCTTCTGTCCCGGTCTAAAAAAGCGTATAGTTATTTGGCGCCGACTCTGTAAAATTAAAACAGTTGGTGTTAAAACTGAGCATGTTTGTTATCTTGTGAGCCCTGGAATATAAGCATTCTCATGGACATCACGACGGTGTAAGTTGGCAATCACATAACTCGGTTTGCAACGTCACAGACTTCCTGTCATACTTTATTTTTTGAACAGACAACTACTCGACGGCAATTCTTTAAAACTGCCGTGATTTTTCTTCTCTGTGCGAAGAAAATTCTGCATGAACTTTAAGAAATGATGTCAATTTGTTCTTCTTTAAGAAAAAAACATAGAGGCAGAGATTTTCAGACACCACAAAAGAGTTATGTAATTGCAGACTTACACCATCAAACAGGGTTATTCGGAAAATGGACATGTTGGGTTTCAACATCGATCGATTAAATTGATCCAAATAGAAATCTTTTTACCTGCGTTGAAAATATTTTGACAGCAACGGTGGTTTTATTGTATTTTGCTGTGTAAACCGTGCCAAATCTACCACATGCTATCCTTTCCATCAGTTGAATGGAGCGATTGCCCATCAACGGGGATGAAGAAAGACAATTGGATGAATCCAATGACGGCCCCTGAAAATATGAATAGTCCGTTACAAGGAGAAACTCTGACATGATCAAAGAGAGTTTGCCAAAAATACTTTAAACAAAAAAAGAGGTTTGTGTTGAGACATGAATTTTGAAGAGGAAGTAGTTAATTTTGTCTGTCAAAGATTTAAGTTCCCTGAATAAGCCTTGAAAATTCCAAAACATTCCTTAAAACGATGATGCAGTCATCAACCATACCGTCAAAACTAGAGAATGGAAAATGAAGAGGTACAAAAGAGAGAAACTGTAACTTTGCAACAATTATGCAGTAGTAATTATCCCGCAAATAATTTAGGAGAAAATTAACTGATTAGTATTTTCAAAATTTGAAGACCTTTTAAAACAACCTTTCAAACTTAGGGTTAGAAAGTTAAAAAAAGTTGCTGGATGGAATTGAAGTCGTACAACTTGAAAGAGAGGAAAAGAAAAATAAAAGAAAATACTTAAAAAATGATACTTACCCACTGAAAATATCCAAAAGAATGATAGATAGGGGGAAAAATAAAATTGCTGTTTAGTAAAATGTGATACATATACTCTATTTCTATGAGTCTACATTCAAATTGGAGCGAACTAAAAATTTAACTAAAATTAAGGTGACATTCTATTAAGAAGAAATTCTCATGATTTGTTTTCAAAATTAAAGGCATGCAGGGGTGAACTACTACGTGTTTTCTGATATGTTTGATGTAATAAACAAATGCCTTTGTGTATTGCAGTAGAGAGATTTTTGTTAAGAATGGTAGTTCTCGAAAATTTTGGCACTTGTGATTGCTCATTTGATTTGAATTACATTCACTGATAAGATCGCTCTCAGGGTGTTTACCGTTACTTCATTTGGAAACTATTAGAGCAGACATTCTTCGATGTAAAGCTGCCTGTAGATCAAATAAGGCTAAAAGGGAGGGAGGACATTATAACAGCCTTGTACTCCCTTATTCAGGAGTACAAGAGTGCTTAACGAGGCAGTACTGGAAGTATCAAATAATCAGGAAAACTGCGAGTAAAAAAATTCACGGCAAAACGTGGAGGCTATTCCACACATTGAGCATTTTGCAACCTTCGAAATGAAATGATGAGTACGATTTTCAAAAAGACTTGTCACCGTTCAGCTAAAAGTTGATATTAAAACTATGTTTTTGAATCTGACAACACTCAATTAGGTGTGCTGGACTTTAGATTGTGTAGGATCACCAGGCTTCCACCATGCAAAATTTACTATTCTGCCGTTTTGCAGCAAAAATGCCTTAACTATATTCATATTTTGCCTTTTTCTTCCACACATACTGTTCTAATATGAGAGCACCTGATCACTATTATGCTTCATCTTGTTAATTTGATTTCTAGACAGCATGTTGCAATTATTCTGAAATTGTGAGGTATGAATGTCCGTTCATTTCTCTGTTTTAAAAGAAGACTGACAGGAAAAAAATGAAAAAATCTAAAATGAAGTTAAGTACAGCAATTTTGCTTTGGACGACAGTGTTTTGGACTGAACTTCGAAATGTTAATTAAGTTTCAAAAGAGTCACAGTGCCGATTGAACTGGTGGATTTAGATCCAATAGATTAGATACATATTTAGATTTTTAGTATAGCTCAAAGAGAATTTTGCAGAATCCGCAAGGGAAAGTGATGAATGCATTCCTTTATTGGGACACTGATGTCAATTTCATTGTAGAAAAGCAGTCTTTTATCCACAAACTTTGACAGAAAATAGGATATTTTTATTTGAAACAAGGAGAAAGGTTTAAAGCTAAGTATGATGAGCATCTGAGCATCATTACTTACCTGACTGAACCCCTTCTTTTTCCGGAAAAATCGATAGGAGATGGTAGATCCAAGACTCAAGGCAAAAACTACTAACAGTAAATACAGGATCTTTTCATTCCAACCAGGCGAGGTGTTATTTTTGGCTGAAATAAAACATAATACTTTGTGACTTAATTGGATTAATTTTTTAGTTAAAAATTGAAAAGTTTTTGACAAAATATCAGTGTAGAGGGTTGTTTTACTCTAAAACAGGATAAAGCCATTCACATGTTCCTTCGATTGTGCAACATTATGTTCATTCTGACAAATTTAAATGCTCATGGGAATATCTCAAAATCGATACTCAAGTCAGCTCATTCCTAGATCAAAATTGAGTAATTTTTGAGATCTCTCAGATAAGCAATCGGATTGCTCAAAGTATTCCCATTAATTAAACCACCCTCCTTGAGTTTTCGGAATACTTTGAGGATTCACAAGTTACTGATTTTTGTCCAACTGAACAGAATAGCTGCGTGCACTATGACAAAGACAGATCAAGAGTCAGTTGGTAGGTTGAAGTGAATATTCATGCATCTTCTACAAAATTTGGATAAGAAGTTTTTTTCTTTTCTTTGCAATATAATGGGTCTATTGCAAACTTTTTCTAGAGCAAAAATAAGAGTTGTTTCTAATAAATAATGTCTCAAAAATCACGATGAGCGCACCGGCAAACTGTGCAATGCACTCCTAACTCCTCAATCTGCGTAAGAAATTTGCGTTTTTTTAAGCTCCCCGCTTCGAAAAGGATACTATAGCACAGGTGAACATTTTGTTAGAATAGTCATTCCATTCAATCCCTGCTCAACATGGCCAATGCTTCTATGCGCAAATTGAGGAGAGCACAATAAATCAAGGCGGAAATTTATCAATGCGAGAAAAATGTGAATGTAAACACGCCGATTGTTACCAGGTGGTTAGAATCAGAGTCCCGTCACATGTGTTTTGGCGGATTGGCATCGACTGTGTTGGATAATGCATAGTATCCTTAGGAGCGAGGGTTTGATGGAATAACTCCTCTAACGAAATGTTCACCTCTGCTGTGGTATCGTTTTTGAAGCGGGAAGCTTGAAAAAACGTAAATTTCTTGCGCGAATTGTGAAGTAAGGAGTGCATTTTAGACTTTACTGATGCGCTCATCGTTATTTTAGAGACACTATCAATGAGTACAAATTCTTATTTTTGCTCTAGCAAAAGTTTGCAACAAGCCCATTGACGATATGATATTGATCTTCGTTATTTTTTTGGAATACTTTTGGGGGAGCTTTACCGCGCAAGAAAATGACTTAAAAGGTTAAAAGTTAAATTGTTTTCTCACTTGCACGTTTTTTTAATTATTTTTCTGCAGACGCGTTTCGGTCAGTACGGACCATTTTCGATGCTCGATCGCGACTCGACTTGGAGTCACAATTGAGCATTAAAAATGGTCCGTACTGACCGAAACGCGTCTGCGGAAAAATAATTCAAAAAACGTGCGAGTGAGTAAACAATTTAACTTTTCACCTTTTAAGTATTTTTTTAAAAACTCCTACCCTGGCTGCGATTTTGTATTGATTGCTCATTCAACCATATCCAGTTTCTTGGTTATTGATATAATTTTAATTAACTGAGTTACTCACCGGTTATTTTCGGAACGATGGTAGGAGTGGGCTCCCAATACACTCTACTATTGCACATGTCACCTTCGCAACAACAATAAAACATATCTTTATGTTCCGATGCTGTCTCCACACATCTGGTCTGGTTGTGGCAGTTCGGATCAAACGCCCAGCACCCCTGAAAACGTTAAAGGATAAGAACACAAGATTAACGTAACTGTTGAGGAATCAATTGCATATCCTTTGACTTAGAACTAATCAAATTCCTGGCAGCTAAGGATTTTTCAGGTGGTATGTTCACCGACGCCTTTGCATACCCACAAGAGGAATGGTCGGGCCTGCCTCATCTGGTCGGGATGTCTCGCCGGGAGAATCACCAGTCCTTGTGACTGAGGGGTAGGGCTGTTTTATCGATTGTTGGTAAGCTACCGAAACAGTTCCATTAAGAAAAAGTTACGATAAGAGCGCTCTTGCCAATAGCGATCAGAGTTTTTCGAGCTGGCAAAAATACGCTGTTGCCATTTGAACATCTATTTGACGGGCCGCTACGCCAGGCAATCTGATAAGCCGACGCACGGGGCAACAATGCATTGAGTGCGAGCTCTCAAAAATCCGATAAGGCCGGCTATTGTCGATATCATCGCTGCTGTCGGTACTGCCGCCAGTTTCAATAAGAGACGATATCGAAAGTGTTCCGGCAAGAATTCGTTTGAACACCCCTACTTACACTGGTCATGGACCAAGAGAAGGGGGGGGGGGGGGGGTGCAGAGATTTTTAGTCAGGGTCCAAACCCAGTCGTGCACTGCTGACCATCGAGCATGCCTCAATCTCGTGTGTGCTGAGTGCAGGTGCCCCTCTCGATTTCCCTGTCAGTTGCTTGCGACTGTCGGGGGGAGAGACTGTCCGCCCGTTCCTGGCACATGCCAGCAGTAGTTGCCGGAACTCGGTTTTCTCTCCGCTTTCAAAGCAAAAAATAAACTAAGAGCTATATCTCGATCAAGGTCAGTCATATTGTTAGAATTTTTGTTATTACCTGGTACAACTAAGTACAGCTTTTACGTGCTGCTACAGAGTAAAATTTGACAAACTCCATTAAAATTTCCCATAATACATGATAGAGCCATTCATTTTGTTTGAATATTCAACACACAAGTGGACCACGTTAAACAGAAAGGAACCAAGCCACATCAGCTACTGCCAAATTTAATTTGGCAATTCAATATTTTGCATGAAAACAGCTGCGCGGATTTTCATGCAAATTCGGATTTTCTCCATAGTACGAAGCAAATTCCTCAAAATTTTCAAAGGAATTCACAAAAACGTTCGCTCGTAAAAAATTAAATTGCCCACTTAAAATTGGCAGTAGCTGATGTAGCTTGGTTCCTTTCTGTTAAACGCGGTCCAAGTAGCCCATTGGGTTTCAGCTCTAATGGCCAGGGGTTCGTCAGAATATTAAGGAAGAGTTGAAGATTGTATTTAATGAAATATATTTAAGGATTGTTATCACTAGGGGCTAAAAATTACGTACTTCATGTCTCCCTGTCGCATTGCTACCCTCATTGTATATTCTTCTATTCTATCCCATCCTATCGACTTCTACAAATTATTATACATACTGAAGGTTTACAGGAAGAAAATTTTTGAACATTAAAAAAAGGCAGTCAAACGCTCAACAAACCTTAATTATCATTGATGAAATGCCAGTTTTGGTGTCATTCTGCCATAGAGCAAAACAATAGGACTGTTTATCCGGCTCAGTGTCTATGCATTTCTCTACAGCAGTGCAAGCTGCTGGACTTGTTGCGTTACATTTTTGTCTGTCATAAACTTCACATGAGGTAGTTTTATTTCTTTCTTCTGAAAAAGAGGAGTTCATAATTTAGACATGAGATCATTAATAAATCATTGAAAGAAGTTTGTGAAAGCTTGTATGACTAGGTTTGCTCATTTTGTGGCCCTTTCCCTTCCGTGAAAATTAAAAAAAATTGAAAAACTCTGTGAGCCATGAGTAGGGCTGTCCTATCGATTTTTAGTAACCCTCCGAAAGACTTTAGTTAGGAAAAGTGACTATAGGAGGGCTCTTAGCGATAGCAGTCTCGTTTTTCAGGGCTGGCGAAAATAAGCTGCTGTCATGTGTACATCTACTGTACGTGCCGACATGTCGCTCAATCCAAAACACTGACACACAGGGCATCAATACATTGAACGAGAGCTCTTACAACTCTGATAAAGCCGGCCGTTCCTAATAGCATCGCCACTTTCAGAGCGCTTAATAGTATCAATTCCCGAAAGTACCAAGAGCCTACCAGAAAGGATTAATTTAAATGGCCGTAGCCATGGCTACACAGATTTCTCCTCTTCCAGATTATCAGAGGCTCCTCTGAAAAAAACTTTTTTGTTTACCCAATCCAATGATTTAAAAGGTAGAAAAATTTGCAAAATTTGGAAAAATTATAGAAAAGATACAGAGGGCATAAGTTTCTATCCTTCTTGAATCCTTCTTTAACACATTTCTTGTTAGAAGTATTAAAGGATGCTTCGTTCAGAAGTTCAAAAACTGCCTGACTCTAGTGCAACCTGTCGATTTGTCTTTTTACATTTTAACATTTCAAAAGAATATGGGTTAAGAAGTTCAATTGAAATGTTCCACAATTTCATAATATTCTGTTCTTAACAGCCAACATCAATTAATTAAGAACTGAATATCTTCCGGGGGTTTTATACTTTCTTTTTTTTTTTTGTGGTTGTAACTGCATATTGAGTGCAGATTACTTTGACTATGCAGCGGAAAATAAGATTTAAAAACTTACCTGCAGAGAGGAAAACTGCATGCATACAGAAAGCTGCAAGAGCGTAGTACAAGATGGTCATTCTGCTCTGTTTTAAATATCGCCATTCACTTGCTGCTTACTTCCTACAGACTTGATACATCTGCAAAACTGTGCAAAAAAAATTTAACCAAATGTTACATCAAAATAATGAAAAAATGACTTGCCAAACGTTGCTCTTAATACGAAAATCATTTCTACCAAATGAAAATCCCTGTTAATCCTGCAGCCTCGACACATACGATAAGGATCAGAGGTAAACAAAGCTAGTTGGATAGCTGTTGGGTTCATGTTCTGCTGCTTTAGGAGATAGGATATCTTGACATATTGCGGACATGTGCGTATAGTAAGTTAGCACCTACCCATTCCTCATTGCACCTTTATCAACATTCTTGCTCCGATGACTTTTTTCAGACAATGAAGTGTCGTGTGAATCAAATTTAAAGAGAGGTGGGAAAAATTGACACATTGGTAACTTAGCGCTTGATTTTTAAGAGAAGGAGTGACTAATCCAGTTGCACATTTTTGGTGTCATCCTGAGCAGAGCCAAATCACACCATTTTGGGAATTCTGGCTCCTTGTTTCAAATAAAAATTATCCACGCCAAATGACTTCAAGAAAACAGTAAAGTGGTGAGATACAGAAAAAATTTGACATTAGTTGGCATCCACAAATGATTCATGACAGTGGGATAAGCCCACCCTCATTGAAAGTCATCGATTTAGCATTAATATTACTTAGTTGTGATGCAGTCATATTACTTCCAAACCCATGGGCTGACTACTATTAAAATTAAATCAGGCCAATTCAAAAAAAAAAATTACTTACACTAAAAATGTGAGATGGTCAGACTGTAGTTGTGAAAAAATGCAAGCTTCAGTGATCGCAAAACATGAGGATTCAAGCACTTGCCGTCTGGATAAGAAATTGTAGTGTTTGCTGAGTGTCAACAATATTACTGCCAACAGCAGGATTTGAAAAGTCGGGAGACAATTTAAAAATTACAGGAGCACTTTTTCTCGATTCTTGAAATATTTCGGACTGAGTTTCCGACTAAAATTATCATGAGGATAAGAAAAAAAAACACTTGAGTTCGTGTTGTGATGCCAGGTTATGCGTCCTATTCCGCAATACAGGAAATCATTTTAGAACAATGTAATGAACGAGTGAGCGAGAGTTTTGACTAATGCACCATTGAAGAGTATGCACTACTGAGAACGGCTTTGTTAAATAGAAGAAATATTTCATAATTGATAAAAATGTCCAAAAATTAATTTGACTGTTTACAATTTCACGAGCTGAAAAGAGAAAACACAATGGCGGCGATTGTTGGCAAGTCCACCTTCAAAATTCCTTGTTCATCAGAGGAATGTGTCGCTGTTCCCTGTTTGCAACTTGTTTCATACACCACAATTCAAATTTTTGCGCGCGTATTTTCAGTGCGTCATTTTTGACCACGTCAAATGTGTGCAGGTAGCATCCACAATGATGAAATACTTCTTCAAAAAATTAAATCCTATTTATGAGGTAAGCTCATCACATAGAGTGGGATACATTATCCGTGTCCGTGTGCATCGAAATAATTATTTCCTCTGCGTTTCGTTAAAACAGGAGTCTGCATTTGAGAAACTTTCTCAAAAGATAAATCATAATAGGTATACGTAGAGCGCAGAGGTTCCCAGGGTTTGGGTTCTGGAGAAGAGAGTGGATTATTTGTGAGAAAAAATTAGTATCCCTCTGCCATGAAAAAAATTGGAAACTGTGTCCTGTTTCGGTGGAAAAAAGCGATCATCAAAAATGCGTTTCAAAATTTTGGTTGGAAACAGAGGGCTACATTGAGGAGATATGATACCCCTTTGCTGTCGAGAGAAAGATCTGCATACTTACTTAACTCTTTACACAGCCGCAAAATGCTTTACTTACTTCACATGAAAAAATTCGAAGGCTGAACTAGATACCGTGCATCTTTATTGTTTATGACATTGCAGACTTTTCCATCCTTACCTGGTTATCCTTACCCTGGTTCCTAGGACATTTCGTCAACGATTTTTTGTCCGCGCACCTGTTTTTTCCAGTAATTTATGTCCACGCGTTTTTTCGGCACGGGAGTTTTGGTCCACGTGCCAGTTGAGACCCAAAGTTAATTGGCCCACATGTAAATACAAACGACAATTGCTCACGACGTTTTTGGATGAAAATATATAATGTCTTGGAAGAATGAGGGTTTGCTGGTTTTTTTGTTTCGTCTGTTTGGTCCAACGGAGAATAATACATAGTTGAGAGTTTTGGTAAAAATGGGGGAGCGTCAATTCTATGAGACAAAATTCACTAAAACTCTCTACACCTCTTTGGTGTAACAGGACTTAATTATCCTTCAAGAAATTCCCACCTTATTATACCTGAACTGGATGAACATCAATATTTGCCTCAGCTCAAGGCTCTTAGATTTTTCCTGTGTACGTTAAGTATCTTGATTTATTTTGCGAGGAAAGATCTGTACTTTTAAAGGATGCTTGTCATTCTTAATACGTTCAATTTCGTATAATACTGTGCAACACCTCTGTTGTGAAATAGTTGCTTCAGGCGCCGCCGCACGGCGGGCGGGCGGCCAGCGCGAGAGTGTAATGTTACTTGGATGGGCCTCTGTAGGGTGCCCTTGCTCCAAGACGAAGGGGAAGAGGATGAAAACACGAAACACAAAAATATAAGGGATGAACTCTGTACTTCAACGTGAGAAAAGTGGAGGAGCCAGCCGAGGCCTGGCCTCCAAGAGGTACAATCAAACTCTATACGCTGCTGAACTGTAACTGCTCAAAAACTAAAACTAGTCCTGAAGAAATGATGAAGAGAAAGTCCTGATGGTTGAGGGTGACAAAGCCGGACTCCGCGCAGGGTGATTAGATAGAAAGAGCAGAGTCCGGTGATATGACGTAAGAAGAGAAAGCATGCGAATAGGTGGAATGTCCTGAGACCGGATATGAGGTATAAATGTAAGAGTGTAAGTGATGATGGAAGATAGGTATAGATAGATATAGGTATAGATAGATATAGGTATAGATAGATATAGGTATAGATAGATATAGGTATAGATAGGTATAGGTATAGATAGATATAGGCATGTTGGGGCACACAACAAGAGGCTCACTGGCGCCTACAAACCTAAGTGGATACTTCAAGCATTGCGCAATGCGTGAAGTATCCACTTAGGTTTGTAGGCGCCAGTGAGCCTCTCGCGCTGGCAGCACGCCGCACAGTGGATCAAGTCAATGGGAAAGGTCGGACAAAATTTGGAAACTTTTAAAGCTTATAACTACGTTAATACAAAACTTAGAGGTTCCAAAAGTGGTTCCATTGGTCCCCTCGTGAAATTTCCTTCTAGAAGCAGCCCTTAAAATTTAAATTGTGACGAATTAAACATCAAAATTTGTAGTTTTGGTCAAAAATTTCGTGTCCGACCTCTCTCACTGATTCGATCCACTGTGCGCCGCTCCGCTTTGTTAGGCTGTAATATTTTTACTCGCATTGTCAGCGTTTTTTAACTCATGATTTTGAAATGTTAGCACACTCTGCATTGATTATTCTCATTTAAATTGATGGGGGAAAAATATGTATCAATTTAGGGAGAATAATAATATAATGTGTGTTTTTTAAATATTGGTGGTTCCGTGTCAAATTCAATGATTTCCAAAGTAGATACTTTAATTTTTTCTTTTATATTTTGTGCTTTTATTGTACTGGAGCGAGGTGTACCCGCAACGGAACGCTCAAAATTTGATGTATTTGACTCTAAAAGATCGATGTACAAATGGGTTAAAACTAAAGATTGCGTGCTTCTTGGTTTTTTTCCCTCTTTTATTCATTTTTGCAGTTTCTGTCGGCACAACTGCGGCTCATACAAATATTTGTCACGTTTTAAAAATATGAATGTTTTCAAAATGAAGTAATAATTTCGTAAAGAAAAAAGAAAAAAGAAAAAAAAATAAGTACCCATACATATTATATAAGGTATATTGTACATTCAATATTTTAAGGATAGAAACAAACCAAATATTCACCAATGACAATTTAAGAAGATGATTCAAAAGGAGAAAGTAATAACATTTCATTTAGAAAATGAGCAACCATAACAACACCTCCTTCTCTCTCAATTTCTCATTTCCATATTGTCAATATAATTTTAATACCGACTAAAACCAAGTCACTGTTGCTTATTTTACGTGTGGGCGTAAACTACTGGACGAAGAAGGTGTGCGGACAAAAAATCGTTGACAAAATGTTCTGAGACCCCTTACCTCGTTTTACCATCGGAACTCAAATCAGCGCTATTCTTACACAATGCTCTGATCTTTTTTCTATTTATTTGGTGTTTGCAGAATATTTCGTAACAATTTTAATAAATCAAGTGGGTTTGTTACCTTCTAACAAAAATAATTATCAGACCTCCCGATGGATGTGTTGTTTCCATGCATTGCAAAGTACACGCGCTGCAAATTAAAGTAGGTACCTATATTGCAAATGAGAGCTGAAAATGAGGACACAGAGAGTTTTTCCCTGTCCTCTCATACTGCCGTGCTGAGGAAGAACGCCGTACGAGCCTTTGGACGTTGCCAAGTTTCCATCGATAAAAACCGAACTTACTGGGTAATTGGTGAATATTTTTTTCCAAATTTTTAAACAATTTTGTACGCAATTTAATCTAAAATAGGTATCTGAAAATCTCAAGGAAAAATAAGCGTAACTTTCCTAAAAAATACATGTTTTATCCAGAGAAATTTGGCAACTCTCGAATGCTCTACGGCGTTTTATATCCTTAGCACGGCAGCATTGGCCAGCGGTGAAATTTAGACTCATCGATGACTCTTATAATTAATTTAGAGTTACTCATTTCTGTTTCTTCCAGTTAAATTATATACTCAAAACCTCCTTTTTTGGTGCAGGAACACACTTTATTGTAAATTAACTAGTTGTACATTGTCTCCTGTCAAAAATTCGGAGTCTTGAAAAAATATTTTGACTATCGGAAAATATTTTAAACTTTGTCCTTGGTTTGGACACTTAAGGAGGAATCAAACCACAAACCTCTTTATTTCACTTCGAACTTGATGTATTAATTAATTAGATACGTTTCTGTTTAACCTCGGTCAAAATGAGGTTGTGCTTACGATGTGCATGTTAATAACTTTCTCTTCTAGTTGCATTATTTAATTCTTTGTTCAATAATAAATTAAAGGAAGGAGAGAGTTAACCTACTTCCAGTTGAATAAAATTCAATCTGGTAAAGTTTAGAGAAATATTGGGAACGTTTTTAAAATGATAAGTAAAGATTTTTAAGACTGGAAACCTTAACCTCAGGAAACCAGGCTCTTAGATCATCTTGGAAAGCAGCATCATTGCTATTAAATCACTTTATGTCCAAGGAACTTTGTTTGGAAATCTTTTAATTTGAACCAATCCATGTGACAAGTTGATGGGAAAACTTTGAAAACATGAGTTTCGATTCCTGATGATTTTGAAGTAAAAGCATGCTCTCAATCTGCACTTAATACTTTATAAGACTAACTTTGTTGCCCAGGTCGAAATGAGTAAAATTTAGAAAATTGGGTTCTTTAGAATATATTCTAAAAATCGAAATTTTGGCATTGACAGTTTTTTAAATTCAGTAATCATAACGATTGCAGCAATCAAAACTACTGAGCGGCAGAAAAAGACTGCACACTCAAGCTCAAGCTTCACGAAAAATGAAAACTATCTTATGCAACAACTGGCAGAGTTACCTCAGCTGCCGCACTGAAGCATCAAATGGACTACATTTTACAATTAGGACCTATACATTCCGGCCCGGTTTAAAAACAACGCGTGTGCTACTAATTTTCTATGCACTTAAGTGTTTTTTCAGAGGAACCAGAATTTATAGGTCCAAATTGCAAAATGCAGTCCAAATGTTATCCTGGATCCCAGTAAGGAAAGGGCTCTAGTATGGTCTAATTTAAAGCAAGATAGGTCTTAGAGCAGTTAAGAGGGACTCTGCAGCAGTTCACTACCTACGACTGTCATGGGTCTGTTGCGCTGGTCATCGAATCACGTTTTGATTTTTTAATGACAACTGTCCTCATGCTTGGTTTTTAAATTCAATATTAACAGAATTAGCGCGCATCAAAAAATACTGCGGACAACATCATCCATCGTGATAATGCGTACCAGGATTTCTTCCACCCTCGTTTCATCTGTTTATTACAACCAGCGACTAGTGAAAGTGTACGTCTCACTGGTTGATGAGACCGAGGTGGAAAAAACTTGGGTATGTGCCATTGCGGTGGTTGACGTCATACGCCAATTTTTTTTTCAGGGCAATAGTTTTGTTAAAACTGAATGTGAAAGCTTGGTGTTTGGACAGATCTTATTATTCTTTGCTTATCTATAATCTAAAATTAGGACTTGATTCCTCGACTGGCGCGACTGACTCATAGAATATGAGGGCTTTGACTTGAGTGTGCAGAGTATGTAGGTAAGGTTGAAACATTAAATGAAATACACAATTTTGGCAAGATTTGATACTTGTATAATTATTCAAAAAATAAAAGACAAAATGACGACTGATACATAAAAAAAAGGGATTAGATAGCAGGAACTAAATGAAACACACAACAAACTTGAGGAGAATGGATAAGTATTACTGATATAGTATGATAATATAATATAATAAATGTACAAATGATATTAATGAATAAGTACTTAATCAAATTTTGCAAATGATCAGACTTCATAAAATACAAATTAGCTTCTTCAATTACTAAAAATTGGTTCATGCAAAATCATATCACTCTTGATGATAATGGAAGTATCTTGAAAGTATTAAGTAGAGATCGAGACAATTTTCAAGAGTTTTTTAAAACGATTAATTTTGAATGTTGAAAACAAGGAGATTTATTCAAAAGAGATGAGATTTGCTGACGGAGGTTTAAGATTTTGTTG
Organism: Bemisia tabaci; assembly: GCF_001854935.1. Taxonomy (NCBI): domain Eukaryota; kingdom Metazoa; phylum Arthropoda; class Insecta; order Hemiptera; family Aleyrodidae; genus Bemisia; species Bemisia tabaci. The sequence continues at coordinate 187,842 of NW_017547167.1, forward strand.
GAGATTTGAGAGGGATTTCTTAAGCTCGTGATACCAAAGCAGAGCTGCTGACTGACTTTCTGCTCGAAATTTGTAGGTGTTGCCTAGAAAAAAAAAAATGACACTTGAATAAAGTAAAAAGTTTCAGTAGAAAAAAAATTGATTAATTATTTAAAGAGAAACACAGTTTATTGCCGTTTCAAAATTGCCTAAAATTTTTTTATCAACTACCCATGATCTGAAGGGAAAATTTTAAAATTGTGTAATTCTTACACATGACACTAGATTTTATTGAAATGTATTATTGAAGTGGGCAAAACTCCCCGACTTTTCCAGGTTTTCAAATGACTGTTCAACCTCTAAAAAAATGTCAGTGATACAGAAATTTACGGTGGGTCTAATGTCAGTCCTAAAACAGGACAGATTTTGGCCCTTAACAACACCTTCTCTTAAAAATTAAATGTTTGTCACTTGACAAAATCTTGACTTTTAGTTGGTAGCCCTGTACTCTCAAGGTACAGAAATCACTCAGAAACTATAGGGTTGGAACAGAGTAGGAGTTCAAGATTTTGTATTGAGTTCAAATATCAGTAGCCCAGACCCAAGAGGTGCCTAACTCCCCTTTAGTCTTTTCCATATTAGGGGAAAACCGCGCATCGGCCTCATTGATTCCGATGTAAATCGCAATTATTGAAACTCCATATCTCATAACCAGCGTAAGATAGGGCTACCAAATGTTTTACACACACAGAACCGTTAATGGAGATTTCAAAAACGCCAATGACTCGATTATTCCAAAAGTGTGAGTTATGTACCTTTTGGCTCTAGGGTACTGATATGTTTTTGAAAATGAGATCATGTAAAAAAAGGAAATTTTGGGAAATGCTATTCACTTCGAAAATTACAAATTTTACAAATTATGACAAATCAATGAATCTCCGAAATAATATCACGTGAAATGTGTATAATGAATGTGAATAATGAAAATGTGTGAGAAACTTACATCTGTTAGGATCATGTAAAAAGAACACATCTGGTGAGTCTCCCTGGCGAACGATACAATCATTAATTGGATATGTTTTACACGCATCTCGTTTGTAATCACTTCTTTCCGATCTGAAATCAAACACAAAATTTTATTTATCAACGTTTTGTTTTTTTTTCCACTGGAATGATAACACGGCAAACTTTGAAATTTGCTGAGCCTAACCTGCAGAATGTACACTTTGCCGAGATTACCCATGAGGCACACAGTTCGAATTGATCTACAACTCACTTTCTCCTTTTTTTTTAAACAGTTGCTAAGAGTAGTTGAAGATCATTGCTATAATTATCTTCGAGTTCATCTGTCAACGTGAAAAACTTTACAAACTAACAAACCCTTTGGCATATGCGATCTATGGTGATACTCATTGATTAATGGATTCATCATTCATCGCCAATAATCTCTTCAAAATCTGAGCTGTGCACTTCATTAGGGATTCTTGAAAATTTCATTTTAAAAAAAAAATAATTTTGTTTACAACTTTTTGAGTAGATATGTAGGTGAAAAATATGTAATTCGACGTCGTAAGTCCACTATCACATATCTCATTTGTGGTGTCTGAAAATCTCTGCCTCTATGTTATTTCTTTAAAGGAGAACAAAGTGACATCATTCCTAGAAGTTTTTGCAGAAATTTCTTTGCACAGAGAAGAAAAATCACGGCAGTTTTAAGAAATTACTATAGAGTAGTTTTCTGTTTAAGAAATAGAGCATGACAGGAAGTCTGCGACGTCACAAACCAAGTTATGTGATTGCTGTCTTACACCGTCAAATTAGGTGCTTTGACTAATATTACGCTCAGTAATATAAAAGAAACCCTGCAAACATGGGATTGATAGATAAATTATTGTCACTAAAAATTTCAAATGAAAAATTCCAAAAACAGTAAGCAGATTATGGTAAAATTTGACATTTTCAAAAATCTTCCTTTGTAAAAGTTGATTTTACTAAAAAATTGAACATGACTACCAGATGATGTCTACAGGGAAATAATGCATCATATTTATATGTATTTATGACGTTAATTACAGGAGCAAAATATTTACATCACAACTATTTTCTATTCTGTTGCCAGTAATTGTACCTCCATAAAAGAAAATACAAAATGAGGTGATTGGTTTTAATTTTGTGGGAATATTTGAATATAATTTGATTACATCATTGAGTGCAATATAAAATTTTGAATTTTCAGGAAATCATACCAAGATAGAACCAAAGCAGACAAAAATTAAAAACTTACCCAGAGAAACATTTTGGAGGATAGAATATTAAAGCTGCATGACATAGCTCGACCCAATATCTCTGCCACGATTTGATAGAGGGCTTATGTCCATTTTTCATCAATGTTTTCCTACGCAAGCAGCCTTGCTGACTTGATTCTTTTGATTCAGGTAGATCTACAAAATCCTCCAAGAGCCCTCCGTTTCTGCAATAAAAGAGATGACACTTAGAAAAAATTAAAAAATAGATACATACAAGATAAATCCTTCATACGTTATTCATGCAGCCTCGTGAGATACGTGAGATATACGCGAGATAAAAAAAAACTAAACACTTTCAGACGAATTTACACCATTTTCGTACTTTTGTCCTGAACTTACAGCCACCCTCCTCTCCCTATCGTGTGCCTGAGTCGAGAATCTTTGGTTCACTTTGAAAGTAGACCACAATTTCTTTCTTAGAGAGAATGCCTTTCTAGACGATCTGTTTAACGTCAATGCTGTGTTATCTCTTAAAACAGTGAATGCAGCATTACATTGCCGATGCAAATCTTGTGTCAGATAAATTGATTTTTGTTGATTTTCCATTTGCAAGCAACTTAGCAGCAGCCTTTGAATGGTGATCCCTGATTGACCTAAGACAACACTGCCATGAGCGCTGATCCATGAAATTGCCTATTGGACATGGTGGTCAAAAGTAAATAATTTCAGACTAATCTGATGTGAGTTTTACCTATTAGTCCAAGTTTTAATTAGATAATTTTGTTAAAGAAAAAATAATAAAATCAGTCAAAAGCATTCACATACTTAAGGGCTTGGGGTGTAATTCCACTGGATGGTAACTCTTCAAGAACTGAGTCATCAAGTAAATGCCGAATTCTGGTGCTTGATGGTTGTCGACTAAAGATGCTGGAAAAGAAAAAAATATTCAGTGAGGATAGGAGAATGCAAAATGCAAAAGAAAAAGAGAGAAAATTCGATAGGCACAGGCAGGAATCTGTTTCACTGCTCAGAATAATCTGCAAAGGAGTAGCTCTCTGCATAGATTGGCTCTCCTAGATTAAAGGAACAATCAATATGGTGAATGAAAAATATGAATGAATACTTTCCCGTGAGAAAAAAATGCAATCAGTTTTATTATTTTTTTTTTTTTAATGGATGTCATTTATGATGAGAATAGAAGTATAAATTCAGCTGTTAAAGTTGACATTACAGATATTTCCTCGAAAAGCCTCCCTAGTACTTTGGATAACAGCATGTTTTTTCATCCTAAATTTTTGGCAGACCGATAGAGAAAAGTATTTTCTGAAATTAGGAAATTTTCCATTTTATTACTGTTGAGTCATCATTATATTTAAATTTAAAAAGTGACAAAAAGGGGAAAACTTCATGCTAGTTTCTAATTTGCCACTAGTGGCACCAGAAAGATTAGCCTAGAAAAAAATGAAATGATGGCTACTTAATGAAACAGAGTAGATGCTACCAGTCATTACATCAGAATGAATTCTACTTTATATCAGATTGGATTCAAACAGAAACTATGTTATAACCTCTTTTAATGCAACCAATGAAAATAAATTGTCATGTATCGCTTTCCTGTGGCATAATACTCATAGCATCTTTAAGTGCTAAACCTGATAAGAAACCTTAGTCCCAATATTTTAAAAATAATTTGTCCAGAAAATCAAGAAGCATTTGGACAAAATTAGGATATGAGTTACAAACCAAGAAACATTAAAAAAACAAACAAAAAATTCTTATCTCTAACAACTTGAATTGTATGATTTCCTTACACCTTTAACTACGAAAGAGAATGGTTGCTTGGCGTTGAAACAAACTCACATGAACAAACGAATCTCATGCAAGTCAAAAAAAGGAGAAAAAATCAAGGAAAAAATACCTTTTTATAAAAGTTAAAGACAAAAAGTTTAGCTTGATTTAAAGTTTTCTTTAAATGCCTCTTCATATTCTATAGATATCATTGATATTAGACTCTTTTCCATTTCAGACACACCTTGAGACACATTAATTGCATTTACATTTACAAAGCCAAATGCTTTTGTCTTAGGTATATTGCAAATAGGTCCCACATAGAAGCGTTTTCCTCATCATCATTTAACAAAGTATTATCACCCACATTGATGGCTGAAGTTGAAAAATGCGTATCTCTAATGCAGTATTTAAGACTCTGTTATTGTACTTCATCATAAAAGTATAAAAAAAATATCTGTATACTACCGAAATATCTCATGAACATCTGTTAATAAATGGGGGAAGATGTGGTACAGCAAATTTTGAAAAAAATGTGATGGTTAGTTTCATTTTAAAAATATAAAATACAAGTAGAGATCAGCAATGTTGCAATCGGCGCTACTCATTTTTTGACTTGAGTCATCGACATACAAATGCGAATTCTTTATTGGAGCAAAATTTAGGATGGATAACAGATGGAGCTATTGCAAAAATAAGAATGAAAGGATAAAAGAGGTGGCAGCAACAGATAGACAGAAATCCTAAACGAGTTACGAACACCGAATAGCATGCATACTATAAGATAGATTTGGCTCAACAAAGCTTTTCTGCATTCTACTTGATTAAAAGAGGGAAAAGCCGCTAAGCACGCTAAGTATACAAATATGGAAACAAATTCAAGGGAAAAGAGAGGAAAAAATATATAATTCAGAAAAGCAAAGGGGACCGCTGTGAAAAATTTAAGGGGAAGTTATGAGCATTTCTTTGCATAATAAGTCATATGTTTGAATTAAAAATAAAATTGTCAAGAAGAATTACAAGATAACAAGAATCAACGAATGATAGAGAGTATCATGCTCAAGAGTCCAGAACCGCATATGAACTCACCCCAAAGTATTAACCAAAGAAAGCGGAGCTCCCTTATAAAAGTTTCTTGGAAGGCTTGTGCTACGATATCTACAGATAGACATATTATTGTTAATGAATCTTCAGGTAATTGTGACAAATGGGTAAACCGAAACCAGTTAAACTACATTAGATGTTCCCTAATTTTCTCTGTTTTACATTTCAAACAGAAAGCTTAGCAACACTGAAACTTGTAATTCGTGAGTATATTGACGGTGTAAGTCGGCAATCACATAACTCCGTTTGCGACGTCGCAGACTTACTGTCATACTTTATTTTTTAAACAGGAAACTACCCCACGGCAATTCTTTAAAACTGCTGTGATTTTTCTTCTCTGTGCAAAGAAAATTCTGCAAAAACTTAGAGGAATGATGTAAATTTGTTCTCCTTTAAAAAAATAACATAAAGGCGAAGATTTTAAGACACAGCAAACGAGTTATGTGATTGCTGACTTACACTGTCAATATAGAGGGCTCAGAGGCGTTGAGTAGCTTAGTTTTAAGTTGAAAATTAATACATGAGAGAAAATTAGGCTCCATTAAGCAGACTATATTTTGAAATTTGGAACTAAAATTTTTGGCTCATCCGTAAAAACACATTATGTGCGCAGAGAAACTCATGGTGCATACATTGTTTCTAAGCTGAGCCAGAGATTAAAGTTCCTAATTGCAAGATGAAGTACAAATGCAGTTAGACTGATTCCGGTTAAATCCATCCAAATGGACTACATTTTGCGATTAAGAACTACAATTTCTAGCTCAGTTTAGAAACAACATATGCACTATGAGTTTCCCAAGGCACATAAGTGTTTTTAAAGATGAACCAGAAATTGTAGGTCCTAATTGCAAAATGTAGTCCAAACGTGTTTCAACCCTTCTGTTTCCAGGATTTGCTTTGGTAGAAAATCCTTCAGACTTCAGTTTTAATTGTTATAAATCGACACATAAACTCTGAAAACACAAATCTCAATTTTTTACGCTGGACATTTCCTTTGAACTCAAATTAGACAGGAAAATAATCTAAATAATAAAAAAAAATTAAAAGGATTCTTTTTCCTTCAGTAAAACGTCTTCAGAAAAAATTGGTTTGATTTTCTTAGAATGATAAAATTAGAGAAAATTTTATGGTACAAGTTTTCAGAAACTGGTCATGAAAAAAAATGAAAAGCTGTGTTCTAACAACAAGGTTGAAATTGAGTGTCGACTTTAAAGTCAAATATTACAATCATAATAGACACTGATCATAAAGAAAGTGAGTAATCGATAGACCTCCAGGCAGTTTGAGAGTGTGACTGTTGCTGATAGGTGATACTGCCGAGGACATACAATCTTCGTGAGACGGATAGTGGCCAACGTGAGGTGGAGGAGGGGTGGAGTAAATAACTGGCTTAGGGTATTTTCATGACATCAAACGCAGGTAGATACAGGGTTCAAGGACTCAAGCTTGCCAAAGACAAGTATCCCACTAAGAATAAAATAAGCCTTTCACAAGACTCTGCCCTTTTACAGCCACTTTTCGAGAAGTAGACTGTAAGTAGACTTTTATGGGTAATGTTGAACATTAATCCAGCTGAGAACACGAGAGATGTTCAAAATCTGTTCATTGATTCTTTTTGCATGGTACATAGCACGTATTTTTGATACCGCATCTGCAGGCACATTTTTTCTTGGTCAATGTCAATCAATTGTGACAAGGGAGAGATAAGAAGAGACGTAAAGAAAATAAACAAAAAATCTTTCTCACTTACAAGAACGTTTTTTTCACACTTTCTACAAACTGTGTGATGCAGAATGAATTTTAGACAAATTTTACGTGCTTAAGTTGATTTTGGGGCAGTTTTTCCTTTGGCAAGTCTTCTTAGTTGGCTATAATTCTCATGTAAAATAGTCACATTCTTCCCTATCTAAAGGTCTATTAATTGTCTACTTTTCCTGTCTATTTAAAACCTGAAGCAGAACTTACATAAGGATTCTAGAATTCAGATTTTATCTACTAGCTGATTATCAAAATGACTTCAAGACTAATTTAACCATTTGCAAACCCAAGTGTCTTATGCATGTTTTACATTTTCCGCAGCACACGATTAAGAGCTTAAAATACGAATGGACAACCACAAATTTAGGTAGGCACCTTAAATATCTGTGCAAAATTGTTTGCCTGGCTGTGGAAACAAAAGGGTGAAGAAAGCAGTAATGCTAAAGTGCAATCCCGGTGCAAAAGCTCGATGACGAAAACAAGAGCTGTTAGTAAGGAATTTTTAAAAGCCTACAAAATGTACAACTTGGATGGAATCCATAGATTTTAGTTTAATGTTGCATTGCTCATACAACAAATGCACTGCCGATTACTTCAAAAGGGTCTACAGACTTAAATGCATGTTATACATTTTCCGTGGCGAACAATTAAGAGCTTTAAATACAAATGGACAACCACAAATTTATGTATGTATACACACTTTCTCACACAAAGTCTCCCGTTTACAGACCCTTGATCAAAATGATAGAAATTCTGTGATTTTTTTTCAATCAATTATAATCTAACAAAATTCCTCTCCAATGCTGGAAAATTGAATTTCTCAGTTCATTAAAAATCGGTGCATAAATGAGAGAAAACCAAAAAGTGTACCTTGGATCTGTTTCGGGAAATCTCCTAATTTTTTCTTACCCTGTGATTCTGAATTTGGAAAACATTTGTTTGTCCTGTTGCCTCCAAAAACTGTAGGAGAATTTCTTTTCTCCGATCGATATAAAACGCACTCTTTTTTTTCCAAGTTTTTAAAACCTCTAGAAACCCTGACTTTAAAAAACATTAAAATCTTTCAAGTACTGTAGGAATTGACATTTTCATTTAGTGGGCAGAAAACATATGTGTACTTAACGATGGCTAGGAAATAATTAACTGTTACGAGATTATACTGGTTTTCATAGTTAATAGAAAGATCAGAAGTGAGTTAGATACTGAATGGTAAGAGTTGTTGTCATTACCGAGAGGAAAAGATGATTATATAAAAAGTTATCAGAAATCGAAGAAAAAATAAAGATTTAGAATACTCAAATAAACTGATTAAGTGGTGAAAAGAAAAGCACAATTGTCCGGTGTTGATCAGAATGAGCCAAATGTTCCGAAATTTCCTCTCACAATGTATTCTTTGACAGGGAACGTAAGTAAGATTCAACTTTAAACTTTTGAAGGTGTGTCATTCATAATCTGGGGAAATCAACAGAAAATTTCAAGGCACTATGTTGCTTTGGACTTATGTTCTTGTTACGGAAAGAAACGTGAGAGGAAATTAGGCAATGTCTGGCAATGTAAAATGCAATTAGGTTAAATTAATCCAACTTACATGTTGGAACTACACAATATACTTACTTTGTTCCGAGGCTGCGACACTTTCTGTGGCCAGGAACAAATTTTGAAACAGGGGAGCATTGAAGTAAGGATGATCCTTTCGTCGGTGACAGACTCTGGGAATTTTTACAAGAACTAACTACAGATTCTTTGGAAGCAGACAAACTTGGAGAAGGTGGTTCCAGCCTTAGAGATAATCTGGAAACATAAAGGAGATGCACTCATTAGATTCAATTATGGAACACAATTCACTTTTAGATAGAGGTTAGTTGTAAAAGGAAAATTTACGTTTTGATAGCTGTGGATTATGAAGCAGCAAAATATAATCAAATCTGTCCCATCAAAATATTTCTACAAATGTTATTAACACAGATGTCGTAATGCAGGAAAAACATAGTAAGACATCATCCATACATACATAAAGTTGCTTTCACAGCGCAGCCTCGCACTCTGCGACGCACAATTACCATTGACCCCTATCCTCCCGGAGATCATCAAGCAATTGGCGCCTTCTGATCTCCTCCTCCACTCTTTGTCGTCAACCTTTCGCAGGACGTCCACTCCGTCACCTTCCGGGAGGAACCCAATCAAAAACCTGCTTGGGCAACCGATCGTCTGCCATCCTTCGCACATGTCCATACCAGACCAACTGCTTGGACCTGATATCGTGCACAATGTCATTCTCTACACCCATTATCTCGCGCACCTTTTCATTGCGGATACGCTCTCTCCTTGAGATATCAGCAGACCTCCGCCAAAACTCCATCTCAGTTGCCCTGAGCATGTCTTCACTCCTGTAAGTTACGATACTCTTCACGATGACATTGTAAATTTTTCTTTTAGTCTCCTTAGAGATCCTCTGGTCCCAGAGAACCCCATTTAGCATCGCGATCGCTTTCTGCCTTGCACATTCCAATCTTTAATAGCCCGATCCAAAGTTCTGTCCTTAGTTAACCATCATCCACGATCAAGACATCATCCACATTGGTAATATATTGATGGTCAAAATGCAAAACCACAAAACTGCAAAGTCGTATTTCAACATTTCCGCTCTTACTTTACTTATTTTAAGAGAAAGAAGACAACTTTATGGCTTAAAATTTTCACAGAATATTCTGCTGACAGAAAAGCAAAATCCAGGAAGTTTTCAAGATATTATGTGAACTAGTTTTCCAAAGAAACAAAAACGGGATGACGGGAAGTCTGCAACGTTGCAAACGGAGAAACATGGTTCCACACTTCTGCCATCAATGCCATAATTCCTTAAATTTGGTATGATCTGGGATAAATATTTCGATAACAACAAACAGTTTAAAAGCAGTGTTCAATGCTGGTCCATTAATCCAAAGTAAAAGAAACTACAGTGCATCTGGTTCGTTCAATGGGCAATATCTCAGTAAATTTTGAGTACAAAAACATGATGTGAGGATGGACCAAGATTTTTGAAAGCTTTGGAGAGAAAAATCATGATTCTTACTTGTATTGATCGTCCTCGACGAATTTTTGAAGCTCATCAATGAATTTAATTGAACGTAAGTAAGAAAGAACATCAGGCCGAGAAGGTAAAAATGTGTAGTCAGATTGTTGAAACGCTGAAATAATTCTTAAAATATTGTTCATTTTCAGCTGCCGTTGCTCAGATTCTAGGCCGCCAGTTCGATGAGGATGAGCCATATCTATGTGTACTAGATCAGTCAAAAATATTCCTGAAACATTGTAAAAGAACTTTTTAGACTCCGGAGGATAACTGTTGTCAGATTGTATTTGCAAAGCAGCTTACTAAATTCAAGAAAGCGCATCTTACATCGACGCATTGGACTAGACTTAGGAAAATTACGTCTTGCCTCATGTCCTCCTGTATTTTATTTTTTTTCCACTTCTTCAGGCTCTTAACAGGCAACACTTTCCAGGCCATGCATCTTTAAATAGTCTTCAACTTTTTAAATACATATAATTACCCCAATTCTTTATTAATCCAATACTGTTCTTCTAGAGAGGATGCTTCCTACTTTTAAAATTTTCTAACACAAATTTTCTGGACAAAACTTTTTCCAATAAAAATTAAAAATTTATTAGTTTGTGGTGTTCCTTTTTCACAGGAATCCAAGCAGGAAAATTTATAGGGAACATATTTTAAGACAGAAAAAGGTTGAGGATCTTGTTTTACAAATAATTTTTAAAGTTCTCTCTTTCTGATGAATACCCAAGTACAACTTACCTAAATATGGTATGCAGGGAAGCTTCAAACTTTCAATGTATTCTCTTAAATGTTTCCAATTACAGTCTTCAGAATAAATTTCCGCTAATCTGTCGAACAATTGTTTATCTTTCTTTGCTAAATGATTCCATGTTTTTGATAATCTGGAACAATAATAATAAAATTCCAGAAAAACTGATGCGTAATCAGGGACGGATTTCCCACAAGGCAGACCTAGGCAGCTGCCTAGGAGCGCAAAGTTTTGAGGGGCGCAACATTTTGAGACACAAGCATGCTTTTTAAGGGCTCTAGAATTGAAATCAGTAAAAAAAATTAAGGACGAAAAAAAAAGCGCGCGAAAAGAAGAATATCTGTGAATCTGTCCTTGTCTAATAATAAGGTTCGTAAATCCCGCGCCCCCTCTGCATTAATGAGTAAAATTTTCTTTTTACTTTTTCCAACCTTTTCTCGCATTTGTTTAGTTTTGCTTTGTTTTAATTCCCTATACCTTTTGAAAATTATGGTAGCACAAGAGTCATCTCAGCCACCAAATTTTTCTCTTAAATAACCTAAAAGTATCTTTAAATTGCGTTAATCAAATGCCCGAATTTAAAAATTTCCGGGGGAGGACCCCCGAACCCCCCTTTTGGCTGGGGGGTACCCCCAGACTCCCCACACGGTCGTCTGTTCTGTGAGGGGCGCGACTATAAGATTTGCCTTGGAGCGCTAAAAAGGTAAATCCATCCCTGTGCGTAATGCAATAATAAAAAGCAAACTAGGTGTTTTGACTTTATCAAGCACAATTTTTGCATTACATCTAAGATCAAGATACATCGACAAGATGAAGAGGTTAAGAAATTTGACTTTCGTTGTGACCTTCCTCCTCCCAAAATTGCATTGTTCTTTATCAAAAATGTTTACGCCTCTCAAAAAATAGGACTTTCTGGCAGAACAGCTCCTAAAATTTTCCAAAGAAGTTAGAGTGCTGAAGAGGAGATTAATTTTAGAGGTGTAGGCTATTTACTAGTGAGTAAGATGTAAATATTATGCAAATGCCAATATAATTGTGCATCAAAAAAATAGAAAAATACATCTTTCTCTCTGACGGGGAAAACTTTTGGAATGTAGAAATAAAGAGTTTTCAAGAAAGAAATTTTTTAGCAATTAAAATACAGCCTCCTTTAAGCCATCGAAAAGAATTTGTAATAGCACATTCTTACTTTTTCAGAACTTAAGATAGAAAGAAAAAAGCAGGAGAAACTTTGCATGACCACAGCAGATTAGTTTATTTGTTATAAAGAAAAATAAAATACTTGCCTATAGATAGGAGCACTTTGCATGGCTGATATAACAGCGAACAAAGAATGAAAATTGCTGAGTTCGAACAGCTTTTTTCCTATCCTTATAAAATACGCTAATAACTGAGCTCTGTGTTTTGGAGTTGCCCCCTTAAGTATTTCTTGAACAGTCCAAAAGCTAACCTGAAAATAGAATACAAAATATGGAATATATATAGCTTTTAGAATAATTTGTTGCAATTAAAACTAGTAATCATCACATACATTGAATCAGCAAATCAAAAAAAACTTTCTTCATCCTATAGCACTTTATTTTCCTCGTTTTTTAAATTTTAAGAATTCTGGATTTTTTTTCTTCTTAAATAGTACTCTTGCAAGCCTTAAGGCTGTTTTTGTTATAATTATGAAAAATAGGATTATCTGCGTTCAAGCAAAAGGATATCAAAAAGGGTATAAATGGTTCCTTTTTCATGAATATAGCACAGTAACTTCTAAACAAAATTTTCTAGGAGATACGACAGTAAATTTTTCAGCCTGCGCAAAGTGAGAAAAATATTAGGGCAACTAAATGTGAAGTTGATATTAATTGCACACTTAAAATAACGGATCTTTTATACATTGATCAGTGCTCATTGATACAACAGTTCAATGACCAATGGATGGACACTGAAGTTTTGAGTTTTTTCATAAAATTGTTTTCAAACAGTAATGGAAGGAGATACTGGATGGTATTGCAATAGGGGAAGATACTCAACTTGGATTCATTTATTTTAAAAAATAATTTTGCTTACATGATTGAATCTACGAGTAAAAGCCACAACATTGGGGGCAACTTCTAATTTATTTCGTTTGTGCCATGCGCAAGAGGTAAGTTCATCAGGTGAGATCTGTTGGAAGACAGCAAAGTCAAGAAGAGAGAGTTGAGATGCAAAATCCTCTGGTGGGACCCTTAACACCTCTAAAATTGGTTCGACATGTTTAATTAAAGTTGCATTATTTGGTAAACTATTTGATTTGCTGTGCCTTTCACCAGCATTACTGAAACAAAAAATAGAAGGAAATGAATCAATAAATTATCATAAAATAGCATCTTAGCATTCTGGTTAATTTGAATATTCATCCATGCATTGATGTATACTGAGAAAAAAAAAAAAAATTATAACTCAAGGGACCTCTTGCAAAATAGAGCTGTAAGCCTAAAAACTTCCCGCATAGAGATAAAGTAAAATTCACACTAATGCTGTTATCTAGACTGCTTATAATATTGTCATTCAAGCGATATTAATCGTAAACATCTATATCTTGATTAGGAGATGATTTCCAAACTTCTCGTTGTGTGATTCATTTTTCTCGTGAAATTTTGAAGAGAAAAAATATTATGGAACGCTTCAATTCAGAATTTTTCCGGGGCCCGCTGAAAACATAATCTGACAAAGTGTTGCTTGATTCTTTGGATGGCGATAAAAAAAGGAAAAGTGAGTCAAAATGTCGTGAGCTTACTTCAGATTATTATAACTAATAACCGAGGAATCAGTCTTCTTTTTTGAGTAGCAGTCATTTGTGGTATGATGTCTCTTAAGTTTGCATTGTGGAGATTCGGATTCGGGAGAATCCAGTAGAGGTAACTCATGACTGCTCACTTCCACACCACTATCGAAGTTCTCGTTAACCCAACTGTTTTCACTTTTTCTGTCCCATTTCTGAAAAAATAGAAAAATACAGTAAATAAAAATAAATTAAAAAATTAAGTTTTTCATCAACTAAGAACAGGGTTGCCACAGACTTTAGAAAATAAAATTCCATGACATTTCCCTGGCTTCCCTGACAAATTTTGGTGAAATTCCCTGGCGTTAGAAAATGTACGAGTATATAAAAAGAGACAAATTGCCACTTCCAGACCCAAGTGTGTGACAATAGAGAATTTGCAGGTGTCTGAAATTTGATGAATTTCGCGTCTAAAGGGAAACTACTGAGTGAACTGAACACGGGGATACCCTTGGTTAATGAATTGAACAATTACTGCAGAAGATATGACGAAATGATCTAATCTGTTAAAATCTATGTGTTTAAATGGGAAATGCCGCCGGATGAAGTCACTGGGCGGTGCATTTTCTCACTTTTAAATCTATTTTGATACCATTTCCCTTATCAGAAAAAAATTATAAAAAAAAACTGTGAAATCAGCTTTTTAAGCACTTTCAGGTAAATCAATAAAAAAATTGCATGCGAATTCTCCATTGTTGTCATGGTGCAGATTACAAGTATTTATACAAGGTACTTAAAAAAAAAAAAAAAAAAAAAAAAAAAAAAACGCTAATCGACATCAGTCGCCATTTCAGAGCTGTCCTCAGAATTAGAGTGAATTCTTACAGCTGTTACTAGACTGAGATATTGGAATGATATTAAAATCGTTTTGTTTCGTTGATGTCATACAGGCAAGTGGGGGAGGAAAAAGAAGAAAAAAATGAATTCCGTGAAGAAAATTACAGGAAAACGATGTGTGTAAAAAATCAAACGAAAAAGGGAAGAAACAAAAATATCTGACGCAAAAAAAGTTTAAAAAGTAGTCATACTCACTTTGGAGTTTGAAATCTGTAACGATGCAAAGCTGCAATCCAGCGTTACATCATGGGGCATTTCAGAATATCGCATATTGGCCATACAGAGCATTTGTGGGCATGTTAAGTACACCTGGAACAAAAATAAAAATTAAGTCGTTAGTGCGTGAAGTAAATTATCTTTACATGAGTTTAGACATCTTGATAAGTCACAGAGGATCAGAAGTTCTTGAACTGTAACTGAACATACCTAATGCTTTCACCTCTCACCTTTGGTAAACGTTATGTGCTTTCAGCACATTTGGTCAATAATCTTCCATCTTTAAAATGCCAACTCGGGTCTTAAATCGGCCTCCGATGTCGATGAGAAAATGTCTGGGAGACCGTCATCCTTCCCTTTAAAATTAATAAATATTCACCTACTGTCTGGTTTTCCACCGATTTACAGCCGAAAGTCGCAGTCGCGTCGACTGGAAACGCCTTCAAATTAGAAGGTATGCAACATAAACTCAGGAGTCGAAATAGTGGTCTACCAACTCCGGAGCTATAAACGAACAGTCATTGATGCATGATCGATCGAGGGTACATCGACGAAGTATCTAGAGTACACTACACAGACGGTCTACGTTTCAAAATAATTTGTTTCTTTTTTCATTCCTTACAGAACTTTTTCGAGTTAAAGGGTACAGAAAGTCCACTTGGACCTCGAAAAAGTCTGAAATCCACCCATTAGCGCGCAATCTGCTTGTTTTCTAACACGCTTTTTCGAATTTACCGCGTTTGCGGGCAGCTTTTCTTGGTAGCTGGCAGTCAGGTTTGCTCGAAGAGAGACCTAACCTAAGTAAACAAGCAAGCTTGGAAACTGATATAAAATCTCCTTGCGGAAGATTTCAACTGATTCAAAGCTTTTGTTTTTGCAAAATAAAGAAAGAAAAATGAAGCAAACGCTTGGAAAAAAATGACATCATAAAATAGCAAAAGTTAGTGAGTCGTTTGTTTAATTTGGGCAGTTCTTTCTTACTCCTCTGCCTGTGCAAACCTGGTCGGCGGCGACTGAGAAAAACTGCCCAGAGACGCGGGAAACTAGAAAAAACGTGTTACAGAATACGCAGATTGCGCGCATGGCTGTGTCTCTTGCGTGCAATAGACCCATTCATAATTTGAAACAGTTTTCAGGCAAAATTTGTTGTTCGAAACGTAAAACTAGAAAGCAAGCAAAGGTGACTTAAAAATTTTTCCTGACACTGTCGTCATCTCCCCTATGACATTTCCAGGTTTTCCCCGACTTTCGAAAATTGTCTGACATTTCCCGGTTTTCCCTGACTGCAGCAAGCTAGGGTTGCCACAGTTTCTTCGTCTACAAATTTCCTGACTTTCCCTGATTTTCCGGGTTTTCCAGACCGCCGGCAACCCGGGGCCGAATTTTGTTGGTCCTTCACTTAAATGAAGGGCTTGGAGGACAAGGTGCATCAGAGCCGGATTAAGGGGGTGGCCACATGGGCCGCGGCCCATGGCGGCAAATTTTGCACTTTTTTTAAAAAAAAATCGGATTTTGAAAAAAAAATTACAAACGAAAAAAGGCGACAAAATCTCTCATTTCCTGAGAGTGTAGTATTTTCTAATTTTGTCGTCTTTCAGTGATACAAGAGACAGCACCTTTAATTAGTCGAGTTAAGAGAGAAACCAAACACGCAATTCGTCCTGGAACGGCGCGACTTAGAGAGAAATGATGATGAGGACTTGAGATGAAAAGGAGAAGTCCTCGGCGAGGAGGTCGGCATGTAATACATATTAGCGCCTACAAGACTGCACTAATACTTCACGCATTGCATCAAACGTGAAACGCTTAGCACCTACAAGACTGCGCGAATACCTCACGCATTGCGTCAAACACAGTGCGTTCAGCGGCGGTCGGCGTGAAACGCATAGCGCCTACAAGACTGTCGGAAAACTTCACGCATTGCGCCAAACACGGTGCAGGCTGCGCGGCGCGACGGCGGAAGTTAAAATCATTAAGCTACATTTATGTTTGTTCTTTCATAATTTGTTCGTTCTGAATGGAAGGCCTTGTCCACACAGAGATAGGTTTACGGAACTTAACTTTTGCGCAAAGTTCCGTGAACTTTTGCTAGTAGTGTTAACAGGGCTTTTCTAAAAAATGTGTCCAACACGAGTAAACGCGTCTTATGCACTCCTCCCCCGCTATTGATATTTCAAAACGAATGAGAGGGGGGCGGCAAAATACAGGCCGGCCCATGGGCGGCAAGTAGGTAAATCCGGCCCTGAGGCGCATAAGTGCAGTTTTTGAAAAAATTGAGATGTCAATGATTTCAAGTAAAACTAGTCTCAATGCATATACTGTGAAAAATTCGCTCCAAAATTCTACTTTTTAAGCACTAATCACTCAGTTTGAACTCTCTTTATGCAATAAGGCTCTATGTAATTTCGAAACTTCAAACACGTATTTCTCGGAAAAGCAAAAACTGCACTTATGCGCCTTGTCCTCCGAGCCCCTCAATATATTCTTAGGACGAGCCTCGAATGCACCTTAGTCCGGCTTTGCGCTTCTGATTGGCCGGGGGTGCGGTTTCGACTCATCGATGGATACTGCACCTCCACGTGAAAGAGCCGACAAAATTCGGCATCTGCTTGCCCTTTCTCCCCGGCAGTTTTCGCATCCTCTAGACTGTTGGCGAAAAGCGTCAGCTGTTTTGTAAAGTTTTGATTCCTCCAGTTTTTCATTTCTCAGTTTCAGTTCGGTATGATACCTTGCCCATAAAGGTGATCAAAAAGCGTCCTCCGAGTGTTATTTCTTTCCATACCACCTTTAGCTTTTACCTTTAGCCTTTAGGTTATGGGCCCAGCACGCTAAAGGATCTCGTGCTTTGAAACTTACGTATAAACGAAATAATGATCATGAGCATATTCTAAGTGGATTCGTTGATTCTGATTGGGCAGGAGATTCAACGGACAGGAAAAGTACCACTGGGTTTTTCTTCAAACTGTTTGGTGTGTGCACCGTTAGTTGGAATACAAAGAAACAGAAATCTGTTGCTGCTTCGTCTACAGAGGCAGAATACATGGCCCTATTTGAAGGGGTTAGGGAAGCTCTCTGGTTGAAGTCATTACTGCATAGCGTAAATTTGGCAATACAACGGCCAATCCCTATCTATGAGGATAATAACGGTTGTATTAGCATTGCTAACAACCCGTCTAGTCATAAAAGATCGAAACACATCGATATTAAATATCACTTTTCCCGAGAGCAAGTTGAAGAAAATACTATTATCCTTCATCATTTGTCCACAGGTGATCAGCCAGCAGATCTGCTCACGAAGCCTCTACCAACTCCGACCTTCTTGAAATTCAGAGCTGAATTTGGGCTCCAATCAGCCAGTACCGAGTGAGAGATTTGATGAGGTTTTCATCTGGGTTTCCCTCATCCTTGCAACGAATGTTGAATCTATTTTCTTTTCTTCCCAGATATTAGATAAAGTTAATTTTTTTTTGACGTTTATCCCCCCCCCCCAAAAAAAAAAAAAAAAAAAAAAAAAAAAAAAAAGTTACATTTCATTTTTCAATGTCAAAATTTAATCCCCAAGTTAAATTTTGAGGGGGCGTGTTGGCGAAAAGCGTCAGCTGTTTTGTAAAGTTTTGATTCCTCCAGTTTTTCATTTCTCAGTTTCAGTTCGGTATGATACCTTGCCCATAAAGGTGATCTAAAAGCGTCCTCCGAGTGTTATTTCTTTCCATACCACCTTTAGCTTTTACCTTTAGCCTTTATAGACAGCACCCTCCCCGGAAGACCCGGTCAAAAATTACGCCCCTCCCCCGGTCCCAAAACTAAAAAAATCCGGAAAAGTGAGTCAAACCCAAGAAATGAGAACACTTACGCAATACTACTTGGCGTCTCCAGAGGATCCGGTCAAAATCACGCCCCCGGCCCCAAAACTCGAAAAAATCCGGGAAAAGTTCCGGAATAGGGAGTCGAACCCAAAAAACGTGAACATTTACGCAATACTACGTGGCGTGGCGTTGGTGTGAGTGGGATGACGTCACGGCTTGGGTTGTGTTTGTGGTAATGACAATGAACGGTCGGGGCCGGGCGCCCACCCGACGAGGGAGGGGGAGGGGGAGGGGGCGGAGGTATCGATTATCATCTTCGCACAAATCCGCGCTCGCCCAGCCGGCTGCTCCAGTGCTCCACCTCTAAAAATAGCGCGCGATTCGCCAGACGCGCACCGCACAATGGATCGAGTCAGTCAGAGAGGGGGACATGGCATTTTAGACTAAAACTGCAACTTTTGATGTTTATTTTGTCACATTTTAAATTTTGAGGGGTACTTCTAGAAGCGGGGTTGCCATAGAATTTGGAAAATTAAATCCCCTGACATTTCCCTGATACATTTTGGTGTAATTCCCTGACAATTGAACAAAAATCGTATTGTTAAAAAGACATAGTTACAAATAGTTTCCGGACAAACTTTATAGATCGAAACGTCAAACTGATTCTAGAATGGGAATCAAGAGGGATTTGAAGATTTTTCCCTGACATTTGCGTCATTTTCCCTGACATTTCCCGATTTTCCCTAACATTTCCCGGTTTTCCTGGTGTTCCCTGACTGTGGCAACACAATAGAAGAAAATTTCACGAGGAAACGGATGACACCACTTTCAGAACCTCAAAGTTTTGTATGAACGGAGTTATAAGCGTTTAAAGTTTCGACATTTTGTCCGACCTCTGGTATTGACTCGACCCACTGTGCGAGGCTCCCTCGCGGTGATCGGTCGCGTGATGCTCCCGGCTGAAACCGGCGAGCCGAACGGGTACGGGGGACACTTTTTCGGGGCGCCCCCCTTGCGGATCGCGTGTCGAATTCAATCTGCATCGCGGATAGACGCTCACAAATTGATAGCGAGCTATTTTCGGATTAGGTTCATTCCCAGCCGGGTGGATGGCTAATCTCCTTTCGGAGCATGTGCGCAAGGATTTCCTCGTCAATGAGAGTTTGCGCTTTCACAATTAGAGCCACAAACGGCCGAGCTGTCGTGCGTCATGAAAGCCAACAACGATGGGGCATGGCTCAAAGCAACTACGTATACAGGGTTATCCAGAAGTCCGGGACCCCCCTTATAACTTTTGAACAAAAAATGCTAGAGATTTGAAATTTGGGGAATGTTCCTAGGTCAAAGGGAACTACTTTTTGGCGTACCCAAAATTTTGGGGGGCGCCCCCCCTGAGGGGGGGCGGACCCTAACTTTTTTTTTTTCAAATGGGAACCCCTATCTTGTGATACATCATTCGAAAGGGCTAGAAAAAAGAAAAATTTTGGCGCAAACCGATTGTCGATACCTCAATTTTTAACAAAATGGCGGCCAAAAAATGGCGGCTCATTCAAAAGTCTGGGCCTCCGCTCATAACTCATGAACAAAAAATGCTGGGGATTCGAAATTTGGGGAATATTCCTAGGTGAAAGGAAACTACTTTTTGGCGCACCCAAAATTTTGGGGGGCGGCCCCCCTGAGGGGGGGCGAACCCTAACCCTTTTTTTTTCAAATAGGAACCCCTATCTTGTGATACATCATTCGAAAGGGCTTGAAAAAAGAAAACTTTTGGCGCAAACCGATTGTCGATACCTCAATTTTTAACAAAATGGCGGCCAAAAAATGGCGGAAATGCGTTTTTTGGTTATTTACCGTCGGATTCGCTTGAAACTTGGTTTCCACAGGTTTTCGAGCACGAAAAAAACAACCAAACCACGGGGTGAGTCCTGGGTAGTTGAAATGACAAATCAGGAAACACGATTTTCAACTGGCTGAGAGCACCGCACAGGAAATCTGACACATTCCGATTTAAACTTATTTTCCCGCCATTTTTCGGCCGCCATCTTGGAAAAGCTCGGGTATTTTGCAAATCCAATATCGTATTTGTTTTTTTCGTGCTCGAAAACCTGTGGAAACCAAGTTTTAAGCGAATCCGACGGTAAATAACCAAAAAACGCATTTCCGCCATTTTGTTAAAAATTGAGGTATCGACAATCGGTTTGCGCCAAAAGTTTTCTTTTTTCAAGCCCTTTCGAATGATGTATCACAAGATAGGGGTTCCTATTTGAAAAAAAAGGGTTAGGGTTCGCCCCCCCTCAGGGGGGCCGCCCCCCAAAATTTTGGGTGCGCCAAAAAGTAGTTTCCTTTCACCTAGGAATATTCCCCAAATTTCGAATCCCCAGCATTTTTTGTTCATGAGTTATGAGCGGAGGCCCAGACTTTTGAATGAGCCGCCATTTTTTGGCCGCCATTTTGTTAAAAATTGAGGTATCGACAATCGGTTTGCGCCAAAATTTTTCTTTTTTCTAGCCCTTTCGAATGATGTATCACAAGATAGGGGTTCCCATTTGAAAAAAAAAAAGTTAGGGTCCGCCCCCCCTCAGGGGGGGCGCCCCCCAAAATTTTGGGTACGCCAAAAAGTAGTTCCCTTTGACCTAGGAACATTCCCCAAATTTCAAATCTCTAGCATTTTTTGTTCAAAAGTTATAAGGGGGGTCCCGGACTTCTGGATAACCCTGTATAGATACGTAGTTGCTTTGAGCCATGCCCCATCGTAAAATGATCCTGTAATTCCGGAGTCCTCTTGTTAGAAATGATGGGACGTGGGGACAGCTTTCGACCGATCAGGAGCCTGGAAGACTGTCAGCGCATTTCGTCGTTTCCCCGCGAAAGAACCGGGCTGGCCAAAAGTCAGTCCTTTTGCAGTACTTTTTCAGTACATTTCCAAAAAAATTAAGTACCTCCTCAACAGAAAAAGTCAGTACTTTTTTTTACCAGGAGGATCTTGAGCATTTTTAACTGAATATGAAGTAGTAGCGCTGATCACAGAATCCTGTTTTAATGCTTGATTCGGGTACATAAGCGAAAAATAATCAGGTCTGTCCAAACCGCAACTTCCTACGTTCAATATTGACCGAGATATCGCTCTTTGAGAAGTCAGGTTTTACACTGAAAAAAAAAGTTCGGTCGTATGAACCTAAGTTCGGTGTTCCATGTGGATTGCATTTTGCAAAAAGGAACCACTAGCAATGCAATGATGCTAAGATTGTGCAACTTCATCCTTTGCAATAAAATTGCGGAAATCGTGAAAAACTATGAAATTTAGATGGTAATTTTTGTCTTGAATTCACAGTTTTTAGCGAGTAAAATAGAAACTATTAATGGATAATCGGGGTTTTCCTCCAAGACAAAAGAAGTTGCACAATCTTAGCAACATTGCAATGCTAGTGGTTCCTTTTTGCAAAATGCAATCCATATCATCCTAACTAATTCGGTTTGTCAAACCAAATTTTTGGTTCCTCAAACCGAACTATCGGTTCGTTTGACAGAACTTCAGCGGTATAAAATGAACTGAAGAACAAAGTTCGGTCATGTGAACCGAATGTTCGGTTACACGTACCGAAAGCTCAGTTTGACAAACCGAATAGTTGGGATGATATGGAACACCAAACGTTCGGTTCACGTGACCGATCTTTTTTTTTCAGTGTAGACGTCATCCACCGCGACAGTGACACCCTTAGTTTCTTCCTCTTTTGTTCAATCAGTTTTTCAAGTTCAATCAGGTTTTCTCGTGTAATTTTCTTCCGAAAGCACCCCTTGCAATTTAGAATGTGACGAAATGAACATCAAAACTTGCAGTTTTTGGCCAAAAATTTCATGTCTGACCTCTCTAATTGACTCATTCTACTGTGCGTCATAGAAAGTATCGCAAAAATCAAGGATATTTTTTTTTCGTCCTTGAGCACTGCACCGATCTTGAACCCGAACTCTACATCCGAGCATTATCCCTGCCGTGATAGCGAAGAGAAAGGTAAGTGCATTTTCGCATGAGCTACGGTCAGCACATGCTCCTTTGTGTCTCGAAGCTCATACCAGAATGCACTTACGGTTCTCTTGGAATGACAATTCAAAGCCGTGCCAAAATTTTGCGCACGGACCGTTTGATTCTTACGGCTGCGTTCGATCACACGCGGGCGGAGGTGGCGCCTGAGACTAAGCTGTGTGGCGCCAGGCGCCCGCCCGCTATCAATATCACTTCAGAAAACGCTCTTGAAACGGCCAAGCGTTACCCCTGTAGCTGCCTCAGCGCACAGCTGAAAAACCAACCGTCGTTACGTAACAACGTGAGAGCTTTGCATCATTTTTGGAGCTAGGTCAGTTCGAGGTGACGAAAAACAGCAGGGTAGCCACGGAGATCTTAGACTTGGCTTTCGCTGACTTTTCCAGGCCTTTTACACGGAGAAAAAAACCTCGTGCGTGGGACCCGAAGTTGAGGTCATATGGATCTCTGAAGTTTTCGGATTGAGCATCTGAACACTTCAGGTCCAGCTGCTGAGGTTCGGATCACACATCTGAAACTTCAGTAGTTCAGTTTTTACATCTGAAGTACTTCAGGTGTGAGAACCGAAGTTTTTCGGATGTGTAAACCGAAGTACTTCAGATGTAAGAACTGAAGTTTCAGATAAGTGATCCAAACCTTAGCAGCTGGACCTAAAGTGTTCAGATGCTCAATCCGAAAACTTCAGAGATCCATTTGACCTAAACTTCGGGTCCCACGCACGAAGTTTTTTTCTCCGTGTAAGACCAATGTTTTACAGATCCAGCGCGGAGAAATTTCTTACTTCTCGGAGCTGTAGATAATCCTTGAAAATTTAACAATATTTTCCCCTGACACTTTCGTTATTTCCCTAAAATACGAGATTTTCCCCGACTCCGTAGAATTCCCTGACATTTCCCGGTTTTCCCGATATTTCCTGACGATGGCAACCCTGTAATTTTTTCTTAAATTCGTTTTCTTTCCTATCTTTAAGCGCCTCGCGCAACCGTTTCTCCGCAACCTTTCATCCAGCCCTGCTTGTAACATTTCTTCTTACGGTCGTATCCCAGCAAAATCCGAAATCTCGCGCCCCAGGGAGCTCTTTGCTTGAGCGGAAATCAGGACCCTGGTACCTGACTCCAGTCTGTCCGCAGGGTATCGATTAGTCAACGACAAACTATACGATCCGTAAGCTGTCCTGTGGTCGGCCGACTGTCTTCGGTCATCACTCACGGAGCATGAAGTAAGTGCGTGGAATGATTAAATCTTGAAATTATCGGAGGCGTGGACCGTGGTTTGCGATCTATCGATTGCTTTGTCGTTTAAACATATGGAAAAGGATCGATAAACAAGGTGTTCCGACCAACACCTTAATAACCGATTCTTGTCTACAGCCCAAACGGGGAAATATCGAAAATCGATCATTCACGCCTCGCCACTGGCGTAGCCGTTCGCGACTGCTTTCGCGACGAGTCCCTTGCCCCCGACTCGAACGCTCACTTTCCCTGCGTAATTGCACGCTTATTATGATTGAGAATATTAATATTTCGCCAGATTATCGAACGTTTTTAACACGTGAGTCGGCGCGCAGTGGATCGAGTCAATAGGAGAGGTCGGACAAAATTTAGAAACCTTAAACGCTTATAACTCCGTCCAGGATGTCTACCAGTTTTAAAGAACCAAAATGGACTGGATGTTGCATGTGTGAGAAATTTGCGATTTGACTGTTGATTCTTATGTAAAAGTTCGCGAGAAACACGGTGGTGCTACTGGTTTTCTCTGAAATCAACTCCCAAGCTGAAAAAAAGCTCTCGAGTTGAGGCCAAAATGGAGGGGATATCCCACGCTATTCTGAGAGTCCACTTCTACTTCAAAACAAACTCTCCATGCAAAGATAGGGAGCAAATACATTAGCAGTGATGCCGTGTTTTCAGTTTTAGAGTCCCCAAATAAAGTGGCAGCCCTGTCAATGTATTTGATCCCTATTTTTGCATGGAGAGTTTGTCTTGATGTTGACGTGGACTCTCAGGGTAGGGTGGGATATCCCCTCCATTTTGGCCTCAACTTGAGAGCTTTTTTTGAGCTTGGGAGTTAATTTCAGAGAAAACTAGTGGCCACATCGTGTTTCTCGCGAATTTTTACATAAGAATCAACAGTCAAATCGCAAATTCCTCACACATGCAACATCTCCATTGGGGACTTTCGGGGACTTTTAGGGATGTTTTTTAAAAAAAAGCGGGGACTTTTTTTCCCGAAATAGTACGAGAATGGGAGCTAGTTAGAGCGTTGAAAGGCGTATTTTATACGATTAATTTTTCAAGTCATGTTGAACCGATGAAAACAAACGAAAAACCAAGCAACACTAGTTTTTCCATTCTTGGTTATACTGCGCTGCCGCGGCCGGCGGGAAAATTTGAAAATGCCGGTGTTTAGGCCGATTTTAGTCATATTTTGGGGACCTAAACAAGAAAATTGGGATATCGGGGACACCCTGCCAAAATCGGGGATAATCGGAATATTGGGGACTTTCGAGGACCGGTAGACACCCTGGTTTACATAAAATGTTTATGTTCTAAAAGTGGTTCTATTGGTTTCCTCGTGAAATTCTCTTATAAAAGCACCCCTTGAAATGTGACGAAATAAATATCAAATTTTGCGGTTTTAGTCAAAAATTGCATGTCCGACCTCTCTCATTGACTTGATGCACTGTGCGGCGTCTGAGAATTTCTCATCTTCGGGAGACGAAATCGCGGGGCGAAAATCGAAACGAAAGTCGTTTCGCACATTGCATGGTTTTTTAATCTCATTGTATATCTTTTCCTGTTAAATTTCTTACGATTTCGAATTTATGATTTATTCTTGTGACATGTTCTTTGGCTCCTACAAGCAAACAAACATTGACGATCCCGAATTCCCGCCTCCGCCGATCCTAGGTTATTTTTAATTCCGTTTTCTTTTCGTCTCGTCAAGGTTGAATTCGGCTAGTCGATTGCTTCCCATTTTTCCAACGGACGTTCCACTATTTTTTGTGCTATGGTTGCTATACGTGATCGTCTACAGACAGGGCCGGATTAAGGGGTGGCCACATGGGCCACGGCCCATGACGGCAAATTTTACAATTTTTTTAAATGTAGGTATAAAAAAATCGGATCCAGAAAAAAAAATTATCAATGACGAAAGGGGACGAAATCTCTCTTTCCTGAGAGTATAGTAATTTTTAATTTAGTCGGTTTTCAGTGATACAAGAAATAGCATCTGTAATTAGTAGAGTGAACAGAGGAACTAAACACGCAATTTGGCCTGAAGCTCAACACAGAGAGGGATGATGACGAGGACTTGAGATGAAAAAGACAAGCCCTCGGCGCGGCGATCGGCATGTAACACATATTAGCGGCTACAAGACTGCATGAATACTTCACCCATTGCGCCAAACACAGTGCGGTCAGGAGCGGTTGGCATGAAACGTGTAGCGCCTACAAGACTGCAGGAATACTTCACGCATTGCGCCAATCACAGTGCGATCAGCGCGACGCAGCGGCGGAAGTTAAAATTATTAAACCATATCTATGTTTGTTCTTTCATAATTTTTTGGTTCATTTCTTATAAATGGAGGACCTTGTCCACATAGAGATAGGTTTACGGAAATTAACTTTCGCGCAAAGTTCTGTGACATTTTGCTGGTAGTGTTGACAGGGCTTTCGCAAAAAATGTATCCAACACGAGTAGGTAAACGCGTATTATGCACCCCTCCCCTCCGGCACGTTCACTTGATGGTTTATATTGATGTTTAAAAACGAATGGGAAGGGGGCGGCAAAATACAGGCGGCCCATGGGCGGCAAGTAGGTAAATCCGGCCCTGTCTACAGAAGAAGGAACCAGACAAATTATCATTGAATGACACATTTTCTGTGTTGTTGTAGCGTCTGGATTTTTTCCGAGCGAAAGGCCGTTCAAGAGGGTTTGGAGCCACAATTGGACGTATTTCTATCAAACGGACCTAAGCGCCGTAGGGTGGGGAAGGTAGAGGGGGGCTTGGATTGGCGGCGGAATCGGGCGTCCGGCTTATTCCGTCCTATACTCGCAATGCTTTTCCATGGCGCTTAGGTCCGTTTGACAGAACGCGCTATCCGGGATTCTAAATTCCTCAAAAAGAACTCAAATTGGTGCTTAGTTCCGTTTGATAGAAATACGTCCAATTCGTCTTCATCTAATTTAAATGAGATCGACCACGGGCGCTGGAGAGATCCGTTGAGTACCCTTTGGCCTAAATTAACGCCTAATTCGAAAAATGCCGCAAGTGCTCTGACGTTCATATGATGTGTGCGCCTTTTTTCGGTGAGCCGTCATGTAAATACTCACATAGAAGGGGGTCGAAGGCATGAAAGCGAGTGACACCTGATCACACATTGAACACTACGCACTGTCGCAGTGTCGCACTTGTTAAAACAACCGTAGACACTCTGATGAGCCGTCCGGTGCTGCGCTGCCATGCTACGGAAAAACCCCGTATGCGCCTTCAGATGTTGCCAAGTTCCCTTCGATGAAAACCGAAATTACTGGAAAAGTTGTGAATATTCTTTCCCAAAATTTTCTGACAATTTTGTACGCAATTTTATCTAAAATATCTGAAAAGTTCAAAGAAAAATGTGCATGAATATCGTCAGAGGTACAGGGTTTATCAACGGAAATTTGGCAACTCTTGAATGTTCATACGGCGTTTTTCCTAAACACGGCAGAGCGGATCGATTATTGAATTGTTATTAAATGACCTTGATCGATAAAAAGCATTGCCAAGATGGGGATCTATCGATCAAGTTGAATCGATAACGCTCTTACCAATCGACAGGTTGGATTTTGGATGGCGCGCTAACAAAGTCGTCGATCATAAGCATATGGACGCAAATGGTGCCACGTTACAGAAAATCGATAAGAATCGATTTATTTTCATTAGTAGCATTGCTAGTGGTCATGTCGTTGTTATTGTTTAGATATAATGCGATATAACGGAGAATCCCTATGGTGACTTCACCGCGAATAGCGTCTATCGTTATTACATACAGTGTTCCCCAAACGAAGGAACGCAACTCCACTTCAAGATTGCAAAATTGACCCAAATACTTTTATAGATTTGGTTAAGGATGACTGAATATGAACAATTTGCGTCCAAAATTTTGCTGGTTTTAACGTGCATGGGACCCGAAGTTGAGGTCACATGGAGCCCTGAAGTTTTCGGATCTCGCATCCGAAAACTTGAGGTCCAGCTGCCAAAGTTCGGGTCAGGCATCTGAAGTACCTAGGTCTGGTACATACCGAAGAGTTCGGATCACACATCTGAGTACTCCGGTACTTACTGAAGTAATTCAGATGTCTGACCCGAACTTCGGCAGCTGAACCTCAAGTTTTTGGATGCGTGATCCGAAAACTTCAGAGATCCATATGACCTCAGCTTCGGGTCCCATGCACGAAGTTTTTTGTCCGTGCACAATTGAAAAATTAGTAGAACTGTTGGTTACACGGAGAAAAAAACTTCGTGAGTAGGACCCGAAGTTGAGGTCGTGTGGCTCTCTGAAGTTTTCGGATCGCGCACCCCAAAACTCGAGGTCCACCTGCCGGAGTTCGGGTCGAACATCTGAAGTACTTCAGTATAAACCGAAGGACTTCAGATGTGTGAACCAAACCGTTCAGTAAATATAGTTATTTAGTTAGTATATTTTAAGACATTCAGCGTCACAGGCTATTAACGTCTTTACAGAGAATTCTGAAAATGGGAGTATATACGAAAATTTGGATTATTAAATTAAGAGAGGTGAAGAATTTCAGAATTTTGGTAGTGACATTGGGTTCATCGCATGTAAGTGGGTTTGTATTTCTGTTGATTGTAGGGGAGTAGATCAAGAGAGGTGAAGAATTTCAGAATTTTGGTAGTAACATTGGGTTCATCGCATGTAAGTGGGTTTGTATTTCTGTTGATTGTAGGGGAGTAGATCTGTGATCACTCTACGTGCGATATGCACTGACTCGTAGCGTGATCACGTCACCTCACGTCACATCGCGTCGCGGGGAGCACGCAAAGCCCGAGCGAGTCACGCGTGGGCGGACAGAGCAAAAGCGCCGTTTCGGGTGTCTTTCGCGGGTGACCTTTCGACCGGTTCCACAGACGGATGCACCACAAAACGCAACACATACGAGAAAGGAAAACGAAGCGAGCAGACGGCGCGGTGTGGGTGCGCTGGATCGATTGTCATCCTCCAGACTGCCGTGCTACGGAAGAACGCCGTATGAACCTTCACGCGTTGCCAAATTTCCTTTGATAAATCACGAATTTATAGGTATATTTATAAATATTTTTCCTCCGATTTTTCAGATAATTTTGTTCCCAATTTCACCTAAAGTTCCTGAAAATTTCAAGGAAAAATATTAATAACTTTCCTCGAAAATAAATATTTTCTGAGAAGAAATTTGGCAACATTTGAATGCTCATACAGCGTTCTTCCTCAGGACGGCAGGGTAGGGCTTGGGTCGCAATCAAACACTGAACAGGGCCCTGCCCACGTCTTGAACTTGACATTCGGTCGGTCCCGCCCGGACACGTGATAAATCTGAACGCCATACCTCACCACACGTTTAAGCTCGTCCGATGAAAATTAGTGCAGGAATCTAAAAGAGCAACTTTCCTATAATTTAACCGGAAAGTTCCGGACGATTCTCGCCCAACATCAACTTTCCCGGGAGACTTGGACAGATATACGAATACACACTCATATACACATACCTGCGGACAGATTACTGAAATTGACAGACATAGCGATAGACAAGGAAGAAATAGGGAGTATGGCGTGACCCTATTGGTTGAAACGCGTGATTTTCGTCATCTTCGCCATTCCTAGCGAACACTCTCTATCGAGTCTACGCGGTTGATCGGCACCTCAGAGCGGTGATGGCCTCCAACTACGATTGTTGTCACTCAGGACTGGGAATCCAAAACGTGTACGAAATCGCACAAACCGCTAAATAGGGTCGAAATATCAATTTTTAGGCCAGATTGGGCTTAGTCCCCACGGGAAATTTCATGGGATTTGTCCCAAGTTCGAATCGCAGGAGTGAAACTTTAGGCTTTTCCCCCGTTTTACAACACAACAAAATTTCTTCTTCTTTTGAAGTCGTTCTTACGACTCCACAAGGACTTTTAGTTGGTACTGTGATTAGTACTCGATAACTCGATATTTTTCCAACTTCGCAAGTGAGATTTTTCCCTGGGACAAATGACGCGAAACGTCCCGAGGACACAAGGTCATATACAAAGCAACAAAATTTCTTCTTCTCCCCGAGTCGTGGCAACCAACAATGAAGAAAAAAATTTAATTTATAAGAGGAAGCGGCAACAACTATACGAGCGTGGGTATAGGAGCCGATAAGCTCATCCGAAAGGACTCCAGGAAATAAAAATCAGAATACAGGAAGCTTTGACTCCGCCACGAATGATCCCGTCGAACGCCCACACATGGCTGGAAACCGACTCGATCGATGATAAAGCGTACACAGGAGGCGGCACGTTCAATTCTCTCCGCAAGCTTTTGCGAACTTCATTCTTCTCCCGCAACGAGAGCTCTCCGAGATCTTTGTAAGCCCGAAGTTGAAGTTTTAACGACAACATTCGGTTCGGATCGGAGGGAAACTTCCACCGTGCGTGGGATTGGGATTGGAAGTGCAGCACTGCCGCACAGTGGATCGAGTCGATAGGAGAGGTCGGACAAAATCTGGAAACTTTAAAAGCGTATGACTCCGTACATACAAAACTTTGACTTTCTAGAAGTGGTTCCATTGGTTTTCTCGTGAAATTTTCATCTATTTAGAAGCACCCTAAAAAATTCAAAATGTGACGAAATAAACACAAAAATTTTCAGTTCAGTCGGAAAATTCATGTCCGACCTCCCTGATTGACTCGATCCACTGTGCGCCGTGCCGGGGAAAAAGGTAGTGCGAAAGTTCCAACTAACCGACTGCACTGCATTTGGCGTAATGCGATAAGTATTCATGCAGTCTTGTAGGCGCTAATATGTGCGTCACTCCGACCGTACTGTTTGGCGCAATGCGTGAAGTATTCCTCCAGTCTTGCAGGCGCTAATATGCGTCAAACAAACATCCAATGCAAACATCCGGCGCAATGTATCCACTTTTTTTGGCGAAAATTTAAGGCAAGCCAATGTATTAGCACGGTGTGTACTATAGCTCGATGTCTGGAAACCACCGTGAATTCGTCTCAAGAAAATATTAGGGTTCAGTTCGTTAGGAGACTCTGTTTACGAGACCTACGGGACATCGTAACTTTGACCTTGCTGAAATTGGGGCAAATATGTGCCGGACCTACGATGAAGTAAGAGAAAGATAAAGAAGAGGAGAATAGGCGAGGAGAGAGGTCACAAGTTCGTCAAATCGAGTGTGTCAATCAACGGAAGATGAAGTGCGAGCAGAAAACGCGAGCAAACGCAGATGAGAGGAAATTAACGGAATGAGTCACCGAGAGACTCGGCAATTCAAGAGATGTGACACTGGCATAGATCCGAAAAACAAAACAATGTGTAATGAGCGACCCAATTCCGACTACGAACTGCTTTCGACAGCGTTCAGAACTCGTTCGGAACGCATAATTCCACTTAAGGCGCGTACAAAAATTTCGATGACTTGAAATGGACTGTAAGATAGAGTAATAATTAAGACAAAACATGTCATACTCCTCATTAAAACTACTCGTAGCACGTTTAACACGTCGAAAAATACTAGAAGTCAACTAACAATTCAACGGCTAGTGATGAAATAAAATATTCGGATAAGGAAATTCAAACTTCCTGGTCACGTACTTAAAAACCACAATGGATCACAAGCAATCCGATACATGTTTCTATACCAGAATTTTACGTAGAACACGATTCGTGCAACTAAAATTACTGAAACCAACTCCTAACGAAGATATTAACGCTTTTATTTCACATTGGTTACAAGGAATTTGAACTGCCCGCTCACAAGAAACTCAAAGCTCTACTTGAGTCAAATCGCACACTACAACGGTTTCAGCGAGCTTCTCAATCGAGCAATGTTCATTTCCCACCATGTGGTGTTCAAACTATAAGCAACTTGCTATAGCTGAGCCGAAGCGTCAAGATTGAGGTTGCCAGATGTTTATATCGCAGCGACGTTCATGATAACGTTTAGCGCGCGATGTGAATTACGTAGAGCATTGAGTTTTCATGAGCGGGTGGTTTGAATTCACGCATCAAGAATTATTGAATATCTTCGAAAAGAGTTAATGTTGGTAATTTTCGCTGTACGCATCGTGTTCTACGTTAAATTTTGGTTAAGAAGCATGTATCAAAATGCTGAAATTCGTACCTTGTCTAGTGGTCCATTCAACCCAGGTCAGTTCTATAATCACAAACAAAATATATCATTCTACAAATGCCTTACTTTCAAACCAATTATGGCTCATCGAAACATACTTGGGAATTGGAGGAAATTCGACAATGGTCGAGTTTTCACATGACTTTTTTTTCTTAACGCTTCAGTATTGATTTCCAAGCGTAGGACCATGATATCGGTAGTAACGCCTTGATCAGTGGCGTGGCGTGCTTTGCGATCTATCGATTGATCTGCCATTTCAATCTATGGAAAAGGATCGATTATCAAGGTGTTCGCAAGATCGATTCTTTACTACGGCTTCAAGTGGAGAAATATCGAAAGTCGATCATTCACGCCACGCCGCTAGACTTGATGCAACTATTCGTGCTCTGTGGACAGCCGTGTTGCATGTTGAAAATTGAAGGCGCTCCGATCACTCCACTCCATGAAGCAGTGCTCGCGACGACATGCTGTCACGAATTTGTGATACCCGGGATATAATATTCTGATGCGTGTAATGGTGCCAAAATATCCCTTCCTGTTCTCTTGCCTTAGTTTTTATTCGTTCAAGAGAATTTCATCTTCCCGCATGATCGTAACGGCGAGCCACACGCTACTGCGTGGATTGCTTCATCAAGTAGAGTGACCGCTAGCGCCTTCAAATTTTAGCATGCAACACGGATGTCCGCAGAGCACTAATAGTTGTATCAAGGCGTTATAACCGATATTATTTTCCTATTCTTGGAGATCAATACCGAAGCGTTAAGAAAAAGGGCCGTGTGAACGCTCGACCATTGCCAAATTTCCTCAGATTTTTTTATTATTTAAATGATTTTTAGAGAATTTTCTGCGCAATTTATTCGAACGATTCTGACATGTTCAATGGTATGCATTGAACTCCTTTTTTCTCAAAGCTATTGTTTTATCAGACAAATTTTGGCATCGTCTGGATCTACAAACAGCCTTTACTAGCGGGTCGTGCGAATTAAAATTGAGTTTCTGGAACCAAAAACTCCATTTGAAACGGACGAGTCTGCTGCCGCACTAAGGAAAAACGTCTATGAGCATTCGAGAGTTGCCAAATTTCATCTCAGAAAATCTTTTTATTTGTATAGGAGAATCATGAATATTTTTCCTTAACATCTTCAAACTTTTTAGATCAAATTATGGACGAAACCCTCTGAAAAATCAAAGAAATATTCACAAATTTTCCTGCACATTCTTATTTGGAAGAAAATGTGGCAACGCTTGCTGGTTCATACGGCGTTCTTCCTTAGCACGGCATTTTGGTGGGCCACACGAATCGGATTCCGGTAGTTCAAACCGCAGTTTTCGTCTTGGTGCATCGGGAACTGGCGGTAAAAGTGACGCCCGAGACTTCTTCGCGGCGAAGGCGGCAGTGGCGCTGGAACCGGAAACAGAGCGCGGAGAGGTGCAGCAAATAAGCAGGTGCAGTATCCGGGATTAACAGCTTATTACGTTGAGGCGTGCGTACGTGCCGCCACGTGCTCGCGCGCATCGCGATCGTGTAAACAAACGAGCCGAAGCCGACAAACCGCATACCAGCCCGGCCAACCCGCAGACGCCACTCACGGAGTGTTGGTGAATGGTGATGGCAACGAAATTCGTCACTGCCGGCAAAAAAGCTTATTTTCACTTTCAGACGAGTGTCCTATGCTGCCGTGCAAAGGAAAAACGTCGTATGAACCTTCAGGCGTTGCCGAATTTCCTTCGATAAAACACGGATTTCCTGATAAACTTATGAATATTTTTGTTCCAGTTTTATAGTTCAGTTCGCAATTTCATCTGAAGTTCCTGAAAATCTCCAGCAAAAATATTCATAACAATCCTCAAAAATAAACATATTATCGGAGGAAATTGGGCAAATCTCGTATGTTCATACGGCGTGCTTCCTTGGCACGGCGGTATGTAGTAGACGCTGGTGGATATATCTGAGTAAAAGAAAAGAAGAAAGGAAGGAAGGAAGGAAGGAAGGAAAGAAGGGAGAGGGAAGGAAGAGGAAGAAAGCAAAACTTCCACTAAACACACTGGTGTATTTATTTAGACCTTCTGTTTTAGGTAACAGTATTGACAATAATATGTTCTCCTAAACAAGAACATCCATGTGTTTAGTTGGCACACTGAATATTCCATTTGGGCTTTTTAACAACGAATATCCCAGCACAATGGCGTTCTGTTGCTCGCTAGTAATACACAATTTGTTTTATGGAACAAAAGGTCTAAAAAACACATCGGTATGTGTGTGTGTGTTTAGGTGGGTTTTTTTTTATGAGTAGACGCTTGAGAGAAAAAACTGTTGAAAACGGAAGAATTTCTGGTGGGTCACCGATTACTCGGAATTTTAGGTAATATCTCCACAGGTTTAAAATAATCTAACTAATCTTTTTTTTCGCCAAACACAAAGAGTGAGCAAGTTTATCAGGTTGCTTTTACAGAGTAAAAGTCTTGCCAAACTTTGCCAAGATTAAAGGGGCACAAATTAAAGTACGTGCCAAAGCATTTTCTTAAATGTTTCTTCTTCCAAGTTTTACATGGAAAATGACTCACTCTCCTGGAAGTTCGGAGATCAATTTCAAAAGAGGATGTAAGCATTTAGAATTTTAATGTTACGGAGATAAGACACAACTGACGTCACCTACATACTCAGCTATGTTCCAAGTAATCAGTGTTTAGTGTCCTTGTTAATGTACTTCTTAGGAATTGATTTCCGACCTTCGTATTGAGTGACTTGATTTCTAGGTAAAATTTTGAAAAGAGGACACGATAACACGGTGCTTTAATTCATGATTAATCGGATGGCTCATCGCAAAAGTATCAAGTTTTGCAAAAAGAGAGCTCTTAATGGTGAAAACGGACATTGATTTGCATTCATAGTCTCTTTCATTTTCACCCAAAATTCCGGTTATTTTGTGATTTCTTGAGTTGTTACTGATGCCGGTTTCAAAACAGACTTTCAAAGCTGCAGCACAGATTGAAACCAGAGGCGGAAAATTTTCGGGCCGTGAGTTTTGTCCCTTCAATGTGACGTCAGATTCCAGGTGGATATTTCAGTAAGTTTCCACCCGTATTCACAGGTGGCTGGTCGAGGTAGTTGCTTCGAGGCTGAACTCGTGCAGTCAGAGTAATTATTTCCGACTTTCATCACCGCAATGAACGCATCTTACGAGCAATCGATATGAGTACTCATTTCAGGATTAACTGCAGGGTTTTCAAGGATTCAATGGCAGGGTCATAATAAAACTCAGGAAATCGTGATAAAGGTGTCTAGAATTCTTGCGGAGTCTTATTTTCTGATATTCCACTGATTTCCGAAGAGTTTAAGGTGATTCGTCAAGCTCAAGGGACGTGGTCGAACTGGCATGCGATATATCGCATCTTTTAGGTCAAAAATCTCGGCAGATTTTGAATTTTCAGCAAATAACAGGACGATAGCCCTTGCGCATGAGCCTAAAGAATCATTCTAAACCCAAAAAGCGGCAAAATTCAGAGAAATGAAAGCAGAATAGTGTTTGGAAAAAAAACTCGCATTCGATACAGAAATCGATAGCTGAATCGAACGCAAGGTTTTCTTCCAAACACTATCCTGCTTTCATTTCTCTGAATTTTGCCGATTTTTGGGATTATAATGACTCTTTAGGCTCATGCGCAGGGTCTATCGTCCTTTTTTTGGCTGAAAATTCAAAATCTGCCGAGATTTTTGACCTAAATTAAAGATGCGATATATCGCATGCCAGTTCGACCACTTCTTTTGAGCTTGACTAATCACCTTAACCCCTAATAATGGGTTTTTATTTCGAAAGTTCACCCAAACTTTTTGGAACTCTCATCAGAATTAAGAGCAAATTGTTTGCGCTTTTGTATTGTCTTCAGAGTCATTCCGTAGATCGCTGAGTCAAAAAGGGCCAAATTTTAAAAAAAAAAACACGGTCTCAAGAGGGGCAAGAGAAGAAATTCCCGGTGTTTTAAAACCATTTCCTTGACGTATTCCACGACTTTCCCGGAGATTTAGGTGATGCTCCGTTACAAATTCCCAGTTTTCCCAGTTTGTCAAGTTCTAAACACCATTATCCTCATCTTCGCATTCTGATTGGTCGATTTTTTCAACGACCCGCTTTTTTAATCCTTTGGTCACCGAGTCTCAGCTCGATTCTCGCTGTAAAATGCATTTTTAGATACATGAATCAGTTTTTTTCAAAAGGGAACGGGTCCATTCCTCGATAAATCTTACTTGGCATGTCCTTTTATGTAAGCCAAGGCTCATCCGAGAACTAACGTGTTCCCCTTTGAAAACAACTGATTCACAAATCAAAAAATCAGTTTACATCGGAGTTAGCTGGCTGAAGGAAAATAGATTTTTCAAAACGTATTGAAATTGAGAATGAACACAGATTCAAACTGAGTGGCAAATAGCCACTGCGGTGCAGTAGCGGTCGAATGGAGTTGGGAGCTAGCACGAAGAGTTGAAGACGACTTGGAATCTCATCAATTAACGTCTCGTTTTCATCCACTTGATGAGCCACTCGATCGGCGATTCGACTCCCAGATTGATTGATTCATAATAAAAGCAGTGGCGCACAGTGGATCGAGTCGATCATGAGGTCGGACATGTAATGTTCAACTAAAACTGCAAACTTTGATGTTTAATTCGTCACATTTTAAATTCTATGGGGTGCTACAGACAGAAAATTTCACGGGGAAACCAACGGAATCACTTTCCGAACCTCAAAGTTCTGTATAAACGGAGTTAACAGCGTTTAAAGTTTTCAAATGTTGTCCGACTTCTCTGACTGATTCGGTCCAGTGTGCGGCGGCGCTTCAGCCTCTTCAGTTGAGCTGTGAGCTTGAGCTCCCCGCATCCAAGCCGGAAGTTTTTCAGCTATGACTCATCCCCCATCCAACTTCAAATACTTATTAATCACCGACAATGCTGATAACTTCATCGACTGAGAAACATCGGGATACTACCGAAGTAAACCGCTTTTCTACAGATGGTCATTCTGAAATGACCATCTGTTTGCTAGTAAGAAAAATGACTTGCGAGTGGAAATTTCGCAACGTTGAAATCTAGTTGCGTTCTTCCGTCTGGGAAACCACGATCTCTAACTCAAGAATCAGTGAATTAGGAAAAGGGGAACATGGAAGGGCAAGGAGGAATTCTCGCTTGACCCTATAATAATCAATCCCTTAAACCTGTGTTTCGAATCCTGCTCCTTTCGGTACTGCCGTGCTAAGAAAGAACGCCGTATGAACATTAAAGATATGCCAAGTTTCTTCTTTGAATACATTTATTTTTGAAGAAAGTTAAGAATATTTTTCCTTGAAATTTTCAGACTTTTCAGATCAAAGTATGAATGAAATCGTGTGAAAAAATTGGGGAGAAATATTCACAGATTTTCCTGAAAATTCGTGATTTGTTGGAGGGGACTTGGCAACACCCGACGGCTCATACGGCGTTCTTCCTTAGCACGGCAGTGTACTTGTATCCTTGCGTGTGAAGCCGAACCACACGCATGATGAATGGAACAAATTCTCAGTGGCGTGGCGCGCTTTGCGATGTATCGATTGTTATGCCATTTAAACCTATGATAAAGAATCGATTATTAAGGTGTTCGCTGCGAACACCCTGTTTATCGATCCTTTTCCATAAGTTTGAAGGGCATAACAATCGATACATCGCAATCTGCACTAAAAACTTATTCGGAAGCAGGCGGCGGCTATCCCAAGACGTCTCAGAGTCTCCGATCTCCGTGTTCATGCACGTAAACGCAATTCAGGGCATCTCCATTCGTCGCTCCTCTAACTTAAGGGGATACCTCGATTTCTACGTGAGTCCTGCACTACGTTTAACTCCATTTATCCCGGGGCTCATGAAAAAATAAAGATACGTTCTTACGTCAGATGAGCGACGGTTTGTCGCCGTCGCGTGGTGTCGCGTCGGGGCGATGTGAAGCACCCGACAATCGACATAATAACAGGGACACCGGAGCGTCGCGTTTTACGATACGAGCTCCAGAAATCGGTCATGGAGGATCGGATGAGGCCGAACCGAAATACCCGGCACGTAGAATATTGTACCGCTCGGGCTAAGTCCTCGCTCTCGGAGCGTGTCATTTTATACTGCCCGGGAAACCGAGTTCTGAGGGTCCGTTATCCTCGTCAACGACACAAGTGACCGGTGACCTACACATCACTTCTTTAAGAATCCAGGATTTCGTGGTGAGAGTAGTGATATTTCTCCACTCCGAAAATAAGAAAATACAGGGTGTTTCAGGGTTAAACGGCCAGACTGCAGGAGCCGAACACTGCCGTGCTAAGGAAGAACGCCGTACGAACCCTCAGGCGTTGCTAAATTTTGGTTGGTAAATCACGAATTTTCGGGAAAATTTGTGGATATTTTTCCTCCAATTTTTCAGATAATTTTGCTCGCAATCTAACCTAAAGTTCCTGAAAATTACAGGGAAAAACATTCGTAACTTTTCTTAAAAATAAACATTTTACCGAGAGAAATTTAGCAACTCTCGAGCGTTCTTCCTTAGCACGGCAGAGCACTCCCAACCCCTCTCTTTAAATTGAGATTCCGATTCTATTTTAAGCATGAACCTGTGGTCGTGAAAAAACTACTTACCAAAAAAGACACTTTTTAAGGAAATTTTGATGGATATGAAAGTTGCTTACCTGCAACAAAACAAAAAAAAAGAAGCTGTTAATGTAAAAATTACAGTAAAACCAAATAATTTTTCATTTACTTAACGATCATTAATAATTATTTGAAGTTTTGGGCCAAATTCGTATCATTTTACCTGCATTGAAAAACCGCATCGACCATTAGCTGTATGTACAGGGTGATCCAGAGTTAAACGGCCAGACTGCGTAGGAGCGTGTTCTCTGAGTCAAAATACGACTTTCTTGTTTTAATTGAGATTTCGATTTTTTTAAATCATCAATGAATTCAGGGCATAAAAGTACAGGGAGGTACGAATTTTCATGAGATTTTGTTCACAACCGTTGCCAAAATTCAGGCAAAACGATTAAATTTCCATACTTCTCGTTAACTGCCGAAAAAAAACGCTTTCATGTACGGTATTCTTGGTGAGGCAGCTTTTTCACCCAAAATCGATAGTTACAATGGATTTAAATGAAGGAAAACCAGGGTTGCTAACTTACAAAATCCCCACTGAATTCATTAGACTGCGAACCCCATCTAAAAGCTGAGCTTTGGAGCTTGGAAAGTGCGCGGTGCGTCGCGTCGTGTCATCGTCGCTGGATTGGCAACGTCGCACAGTGGATCGAGTCAATCAGAGAGATCGGACATGAAATTTTTGACTAAAACTGCCAATTTTAATGTTTAATTCCTCACATTTTAGATTTCGAGGGGTGCTTATTAAAGAGAATTTCACGAGGAAACCAATGGAACAACTTTCAGAACCTCGAAGTCTTGTACGGACGGAGTTATAAGCGTTTTAAGTTTCCAAATTTTGTCCGACTTCTCTTGTTGACTTGATCCAGTGTGCGTCGGCGACCTTGCCCCTGACGAAGGAGTTACAGCAACACCACACGCCACACGACGCGATAACCGGTCCCGGTGCCAGCGGCCGCAGTCCGCGTTAATAGCGTTGCACATTCTGCCCGTTTCCGCAACAACCGCGTAACTCCCTCTAGAACTGGACGAAGATCTGCGTTTTTTCCCCGCCGCGCAATGGTCCCTCGGGCCGGGTGCGTGTGAAACGACCGGGCACTGGCATGGACACCCGGGATGCAACGGTTCTTTGGATGAACGACGCTAAGTTTAATGGCATTGCATCTCTGAGAAGAGATCCACGCAGAGGGAAAGATTGAAATTTTGGTGGAGCTTAGGTTCCTGCAGGCCGATTATTGAAATTTATAGACAAAAATATAGACAAAGAAGATAAAAGGGATACGGAGAGATCCTATCGGTGGGAGCGAGTGGTTGCTATAGACAAAGGAGGTAGGTAATAGACTAACAAACAGGAACCGACGAGAAACCCTTTAGTTAGTCCATAATTTTCTCCCTCAGTCTATAGAAACCATGCATTTCAACCAACAGGATCGCTCCATACCCCCTATGTCTTCTTTACCTATTAATTTCAATAATCAGTCCGCTGGAGCTAAATATGCGACAAAAAACCGAACGGATTCAACTAACGGCATCGGCGGGCTGAATTTGATAGACAAAGCGATAGACAAAGAACACAAAAAGTATATGGAGGGATCCGATTGGTGGAAGCGGGTGGTTGAAGTGGACAAATGACTTAGATAATAGATTAACTAGCGGCAACCCACAAGAGACCTGATAGTAGTCCATCATTTGCTACTTTAGTCCTTAAACACTACCGATTTTAACCAAGATGATCACTTCATGCTCCTTACGTCTTCTTTGTCTATCGCTTGGATCAATTTCAACAATCAGCCCGCTTCTATGATTCCCTCAGGATAATCGTAGTCCAATTCGATGCTTTGATTCGTTGCATGGTCGGGAATAAATGAAAATACACATTATAGCATGCCTGAGAATTTGCAATGCTCTTTCTGATAACGTAGTTTTTTTTCGGGCAAACTTTTGGCCCTTTCCTTTGAAACTTGAAAATTAATCGTTTCAACGAGAGAAAAAAAGTAAAGAAAGGAATAATAAGGGAGTTTTAAAAAAACTTCCGAAGATAATTAGTTTTTCTAATATTTCACAAACATTAAAAGCAGAAAAAGCTCATTGGTGTGAATGAAATTTAACGCCTTCTTTGATTAAGCGTAGAGGACGCACTGCCAAATCGTGGATTGAGGGAATAAGGCAGGAAATGAGCAGATACGATCTGCCGGAGGAGCTCTGGCAGGATCGCTATCAGTGGCGGTTGGGTGTCGCAGAGCGCACAGAAGCGCTATAAGAGCGACGTGTTAGTTGATTAGTAGTTAATCTTTCGTCTGACTGAAAGTTTTACAGGCGTAAAATTTTCGCTTGTAAAATTTAGACTAGTTGCTTACTCTGCCAGGCTAAGGAAGAACACCGTATGAACATTCGCGCGCTGCCTAATTTACCCCGATAAATGATGTATTTAGGACGACATTTCTGCATATTATTCCTTGACGTTTCCTTGACATTCAGTTTTTATTGAAGGAAACTTGGCAATGTATGAAGGCTCATACGGTGTTCTTCCTAAGCACGGCAGTACTGATGTCGATTCACGTTCATGAAGTTCGCTTCCATACCTCCCAAGCCTGGATAGAAGTCGAAGGACTAAACCTCCGATCGAAGAATGAGAAGGCGACGCATGGTGTGGGTGCGGCGAACGCACGTTTCTGGAAGTTTGGGGCGCCGAACGCGGAAGTGAATCAAAAGCAAAATGGCTAGCATTGTGCTTTAGGGCGTGCGATGAGATCGCTCCTACGCAACGCGAATGAATGGAGCTCCATTACAAAGGTATCCTCTCAGATGATTGGTTCGCTTCGCTCCTTCGTCAAAATCAAGCGTTATACGCATAATTTGTTTGTGCATGATTTTGGCCGTTATCCATGAAAAACTAACGATTATGAAGAATGTACCTCAGTTTCCGACGTAGCAAACTTCTTTTCGTACTTTATATTTTAATCCGAACACCATCGAGTGTAATTTCTTGAAGATATGGTCATAGGCGGATCCAGAATTTTGGCAACCTCGGATTTCCTCCATTTAAACCTATGTTAAATAATCGATTCTTGTCGGAGCACTTGGCCCCTCCGGGAATCGATACATTTTCATAGGTTTAAATTGAGAAAAAACTATGTTGCCACTTTGCTGGATTCGCCAATGGATACAGTAAGTTTTCCTCCCTGTTCGAATAATATTTTGCGAAACTTTCAAACAAAGATGCTGTCTAGTTTTCCTCAAAATACGTGATAGAATCGGAAATTTTGAAACACCACAATTGAGAAAAGTGGTTTCTGAATTTAGTCAACGATTGTCATCGCGCTCCTAGGCTGGACCGTTCGTTTTACGGGCAGAGAACCCCGTAAAATCCGACCACATATTCAATCCTCAATTAAACCAAGTTGAGCGGATATTTTTTCTTCAAAATACAATAAAAAACCAAACGGATATATTTTTCGTCATCATTTCACTCAACACCCGAACTTGTAAGAATTGCTACTGAAAACATTTCGATTGTCCTGCATTTAAAAGTACGATTTTTACCGACAAAAGTTTCAAATGCGTGATACAATCATTCTAACTCCTATGCGACTCAAATTACATAACCACTGAGATGAAGGGAAAAGAAGCTCCATGCTCAAATCCAACAGCTCAAGGATGTGTCCGGGGCTCATGGTATTTGCTAACGCTCCCGATCTTTATGTTTTATATTGGGTTTTCCGGGGTTAAAAGGGGAAAGAAAAGGCAAATCTTAACGATTAAATCTTTCAGAAGGTCCAAACTCAATATATTCAACCGCGTCAGAGTTATAAAAAACCAAATTTCCGTGTGTTTCGTGAGCTTTTCCTGAAATTCCCTGCGTTTCACGTAATTTCCCCGAAATTCCTAGGGAGCTCCCAGTTTTTCAATTGCTAAGAACCCTAGGTTTACCTCTGTTGGAAGAATTTACGGTTATCAGCTACGAAATTTAGAAAACGCAAGTTTCGAACCTGGCGCAACTTCATGAGCTCAATAACAGCGTTCACAGCGGTAATGCCCAACAAGTAACGCCGATTTCGGTCGGTGAAATCCCGTCACTCCGGGGCGATTTCGACAAAATCTCATGTCGCCAGACCGACACACGTACCGCCGAAAATGTGAAAACAGCACATATCAGCAACTGCTGAGCCCTTGAACACATGGCTTCTTATAAAGCTGGAGGCTCATCAGAAATTAGACTTGCTATCTTTCAGCACCGACCGATTCGGACACGAAATCATATTTTTGAGGTAGGATGACTCCGATCTGACGACTAGCGCCGCAAGAATGTAGCCGTAGCGGCAGCCGGCGTGGCGTTCCGTGCCGCATCGGTGACGTAACGAACCATTGTCCGTATTCCCTCTCTGTGACACAACAGTTCGTTCCGCAGTAGACGCCGCGCCGTCGCACAACTCAATATCCGCAATTCCGAGCTCGTTGTGTTTGTTTCCGAGTGAAAATTGGACCAATTAGTCCGAAAAGCGCGGGGATCCTTCGAGTTCGGGGGGAAAACAATACCGTCGCCGCCTTGTTATGCGAACATTGTATGATTTCGACATTTTTGGTGGAGAAATCTTCGACGAGAGGCTGTTGGTCAGGGTTGCCACCGAATCTAGAGAATGAAAATCCCTGACATCTAGCTGTTTTCCCTGACAGTTTAAGATATGCCAGATGGTTAAAAAGACGTAATTTAATCGGGACATGCAAAAACCGCCGATGTCCATTTTTCAAGTCTTAAGTTTTTTTTTTGAGTTAATAATATTCTTCGGAGTTAGTTGCAACCACGAAAGTGGCGTTAAAACTCGTCTTCGGTTTCCTCGATCCCAAAACGAGTCCTTCCATCACTTTTATGGTTGTATCAACTCTTAAAAAGTATTATGAACTCAAAAAAACTTAAGACTGGAAAATGGACATAGCGGTTTTCGCACGTCCCGATTCAATTGGTAATAGTTTTTAGGCAAAATGTGTTGTTTGAAACGTCAAACACATCCTAAAAAAAACAAATGACGGGGACTAAACAATTTTCCCCTGACATTTTCGCCATTTTCCCTGACATTTCCAGGTTTTTCCTGACTTTTCAAAATTCCCTGACATTTC
Source organism: Bemisia tabaci (assembly GCF_001854935.1). Taxonomy (NCBI): domain Eukaryota; kingdom Metazoa; phylum Arthropoda; class Insecta; order Hemiptera; family Aleyrodidae; genus Bemisia; species Bemisia tabaci. The sequence continues at coordinate 231,390 of NW_017547167.1, forward strand.
CCAGTTTTCTCGGTATTCCCCGACTGTGGCAACCCTGCTGGTTGGTGTCATTTTAGGAACAACGTGGTAATTAGAGTAATCTTTAACATAGCTAAGTTGCGATGGAAAAAAGAGTCTTTACAAACTTGAAGAGCAATTAAATTGGCAGAGTCCGCGCCAAATAAGTTTACGCATTTGTAGACTGCGAAAGAAGATCGTCTGACGTCACTTTAATACGGAGAGTGGATGCAAGAATGAAGATGCCGGGTCCTCTGTCGTGTTCTAAAGGTGCATTAACCTATTTGTCGAGGACTCGAGAGTTAGTTAGGATTCATGGTTATTTCCGGCTGGATCTGCTATGAATTTAAGCTTGGGCGGAAAAGGAAGTTTATTATTAAGGAAAATTGCTCGAAATTTGTGATGAGCCTATTGACAAAGTTCAAAAGTTACTTTTAACCTTTTCCAGCCATATTTGTAAGTAACAACTCGTCTTCCGCCGTGACTGAAGTGTGCAAAGTACCCATTTTGAACTTCTTGTGATCTCCCTTAGTTATCCCTAAATTTCTATACAGGGTGGGCCAGAAGTTCCAGGACGGTCGGCTAACTTTTGAACGGTTCGAGATAGAAAAATGAAACTTTGGGAATGTTCCTATCTCAAAGGGGACCATTTTATGGGGGAGTCAAAATTTTGGTCCCCCCTAAGGGAGGGGGCGGGGGGCCCCCAACTTTTTTTTTTTCAAATGGCAACCCCTATCTTGTGATACCTCATTCGAAAGACCATAAAAAACTAAGAATTTTGGCGCAAACCGCAGATCAATATCTTAATTTTTGACCGAGTTATGATAGGATCAAAGGTCAAATTTGACCTATTTTCAAAAAATCACAACTCCGGTTCAAATTATCGTAAAGAAAAAAATAAAACGGGAAAATTTACTAATTGTGTTCGCTTTTTTTTAAAAATTGCAGAAATCACTTCGAACTCATTTTAAGGGGGGATTCGGACCCCCAACTACGTCAATTCAAAAGTCATTCAATTTTCCCGTGAAATAAGCCAATTTCCCCTAGATTTGCCTCCACATTATCTCAGTAAGGTCAAAATCAGTTCAACATTACGTTGGGCAAGTCCCCAAATTTCAGGGAAAGTTAAAAAAACGCAATTTAAGGTGATTAAATTTGACCGTTTAAATTGGTTTTTTTTTTAACTTTCCCTGAAATTTGGGGACTTGCCCAACGTAATGTTGAACTGATTTTGACCTTACTGAGATAATGTGGAGGCAAATCTAGGGGAAATTGGCTTATTTCACGGGAAAATTGAATGACTTTTGAATTGACGTAGTTGGGGGTCCGAATCCCCCCTTAAAATGAGTTCGAAGTGATTTCTGCAATTTTTAAAAAAAAGCGAACACAATTAGTAAATTTTCCCGTTTTATTTTTTTCTTTACGATAATTTGAACCGGAGTTGTGATTTTTTGAAAATAGGTCAAATTTGACCTTTGATCCTATCATAACTCGGTCAAAAATTAAGATATTGATCTGCGGTTTGCGCCAAAATTCTTAGTTTTTTATGGTCTTTCGAATGAGGTATCACAAGATAGGGGTTGCCATTTGAAAAAAAAAAAAGTTGGGGGCCCCCCGCCCCCTCCCTGAGGGGGGACCAAAATTTTGACTCCCCCATAAGATGGTCCCCTTTGAGATAGGAACATTCCCAAAGTTTCATTTTTCTATCTCGAACCGTTCAAAAGTTAGCCGACCGTCCTGGAACTTCTGGCCCACCCTGTATGTTCACTTATACACGACAGAAATCAAGTTGAACCTTTTGGGATGCTAAAACTCAAAATTTTCGACTGTCACTGTTTCGGTGTGCCGAATTTTCCTCGGGTTTCATAGTGTTATGCGAATTCCTTTTGTTCCAGATTTACTCAAATGAAACTCCCTGTGTTAAAGATTAACGGAAATCCACGGATTTCCCACCAATTTCTCGATTTCTGAAACTTCTGGTTCAATTTTTGAAACTTGATCCTTGCTCTTTTGCTTTGAGATTGCACATTTCATCTTTGTCCTGACACGGCTCAACGGGGAAAAAAATCGAACATCGCTTAGCTACGCACATTTTGGAAAAGGAAACACATTTTATATCGTGCACGTTCCTGCAATAAGACTTACTTCTGAGATAACAATGCATACGCAGTGAGCATGTTCAAATTCCTGTTTTTTCCGATCAGTCGTGCTTTTTCACCACATCGAATTGAAGCGTGTTCCCTGACTCGGGTCAAAAGCACGTGGCGAGGTGGCAGAAAGTGTCGTTCACGGCACTTTAACTTATCGGAAAGAGATAAAAATAAACGCTGAACCTGAGGGTCGCCATCGTTGAGGTTGAACTTTGAGTCGACGGAATCCAAAAGTCGCACTTCAAAGTTCGACGCGATAGAAAGGAACGCCTGCAATGTAAATATTGCGACACGTTGCTTTAAAAAAATTGAATTACTGTCGCGTGCCTTGTCCAGCAGCTTGCGATTTCGTTCTCCACGGTGAATGTTAGTTGTTGTGTGTGTCGTAGAACCGGGGTTGGGTGGTTGAACTTTGGTAACAATCATGAGAACATTCATCTCATCAAAAACCATTATTTTATTATTTTTTTTCGATGGAGCAAAAAAAAAAGGAACCAAATCCATTCAAAAGTACGATTTTTTTTCTTGGAGGGGGGGGGGACAGTTAGTAAATCAATACCTGAAATAAAGAATTTTTTTATTTTATTTTTTTATTTTGATTTTTCACAGATTTTCATCTGTAGCAATGCAACTATATCACACATTCTAAAATCAACAAAAAATTCGACAAAATTTTGATCAGCGTGTCGTGTTGACCTAATTGTGAAAACCCAGCGCTTTGCAGAAAATCGCGGAGGCCTAGAACAATGTGCACCTCTGTTTTGAGACATCCCCAAAAAGCTATTACATTCATGGGTCTTGTGAAAGTTTCCGCTTCCTCATGAACTTTTAGTATGCCGGCGAAACTTTTAATCTCGCTGTTATTCGCCAAATTTGGCCTCAGTAACTTTGCAAAGTTTGGCCGCTTGGCATGTAGTGATACTTCGAATCTGGATAAGCATAACACACGTACCGTGCCGACATGATAATTGGCATGAATGTTTATCAGCGCGGGTGTCAACATTAATATTCAATGACGGTTTTCAGCTGGAAAGGGAATTAACTAGTCATGCACACTGCGATTAACTCGTTCAGAACATCGAGCTTTCTGACAAGCTTGCTCCTACACTAAACTATGGCGTATGCTAGAGAATAAAGCCGTAAGAATATTCGGGATTCGGACGTTGCCAAATTCCTCCTGCGACTCGATTGTTGAGTCGGTATCAGTGGCGCGGCGTGAATTGCAATTTATCGATTGTTATGCCATTTAAACCTATTGTAAAGAATCGATTATTAAGATGTTCGCTGCGAACACCCTGTTTATCGATGTTTTTCCATAGGTTTAAATGGCATAAAAATCGATAAATCGCAATTCACGCAACGCCACTGGTCGATATCGAAAGACCTTGATCGATAAAGGCATTGCCGAGATAGGGATTTATCGATCAGGATGATTCGATGATAACGATTCAGCAATCAGGTTGTCCATACCAGTTACCATTTTCCATAATAACTTTTTCGTTTTAAAGAAAATTTGAGATAAAAATATGGATTAAAATAGAACAAGAAGCGTTTCCCAACTCTTCCATCTCCACAACTTTTCCTCCGTTTTTTTCGAAGTCCGAAAACAGCCATCATACGAATGTTTACTTAAATAAATAACTTTTCTGTTTTGAAGAAAATTTGAGATAAAAAAATGAATTAAAACACAACAAGAATCGTTTCCCAACTCTTCCATCTCCACAACTTTTCCTCCGTTTTTTTTCGAAGTCCAAAAACAGTCATCATACGATTGTTTACTTAAGCACGAAGCGCACTGAGAAAAGGCATTCCCGGGATTTCACAATTTATTGGGGCCTATTTATAGATCGATTACGCCTTTTTGATTACGCGAACAAAGATCGGGTGCAAGCCACAACGGCTTGTTAAATAAACAGACTCGTTCGAGGAAGCGACATTTTGTTTACACGAAATTTCAAGCGCAAGTCACGCACGGGCCAATAACGTGCGGCTGTTAATGGACGCTGGAAATTTTACGCTCGGGATGGGCGAGCCGAAAAAAAGAAATAATTCGGGCTTTATTTACAGCGATTTACATGAGGCTGAGAGAAAAAGCACAATACTTCCATTATTGAGCCGTCTTTGCTGAAAGAATACTGAGTTGTTCGATTTCCCATTTTCCAGACGCGCAAATTTTCAGGGAGATCGCATGAAAGAGACCCCTGTCAATGGCTCATAAAAATAGACTGAATTAGTGACTGACGTCATTCTTTAAATATTCGACGCGTCGATTTTTGATGGTTCTAAACATAAACTCAAGTTCAAAGTCTGCGTGGAGTTCAATGAGTTGGTTCATCACGATTAAGTCATTAATAAATCATGAGTCAGTTATTGATGCTTCATCAGGAACAAGTTCGTCATTTTCGGTCGAGAGAAACAGTTGAACGCGTTCCATCAATACGACGGCGTTACGCGTTCATTTTTACTGAAAGCGAATTGAATCGAATTAACGTATGTAAAAAGTAGTAGAAACCATGGTATCTAATGGCCAAAGCACCCATTCCATGTCCGTTAAAAGTTCCGGGATTCCTCTTATATTTTTTCAAAAGTTCCGGAAAATGGAAATGATCCGGGACATTTTGGGAATTTCAAAAGTTCCGGGAATAATTCGGGAAAATCTCAAAAGTTCCAGAATTCAGAACTAGTTCCGGCGGGAAATAGGAGCACTGCTAATGGCGTTATGGATGGCGTCTTCTATCGCATTCTTCACATCGCCAAGTTCAAATGCTGACAAGAGAGGTGTAAATGGGAGTACTATGTGCGCTCTGATTGGTTCCCTGCTGGGAAGAGTGACGGGATTTTCGGCGATCGATGAGAACCGAGTAAGAAAAAACTATTAGTTCGTCGGAACTATTCAAATAAGTCAGATACATATTTGAACTTAAAAAAACCTCCATTTTATTTACTAAATGACGATTTTTGAGCGAAGACAGATGAACGGCGTTTTCAGCTCCCATTTTCAGCGTGTGAACTTGGAAAAAAAGGGAAATCCTTAATCTCCAATAATATCGAAGCCAGATAGCTTCTGGGTGCTGATGAACATGTTGTTCTTGGAAAAAATAAACTACCATGAAAATAGGATTTAAACGCATGAAAATATGTTCCATTGCTAGCAATCAGGAAATTTGAAAAAGTAATTAAAAACCTGCATGAATCGATTAAAATGGATCTCATTATGGAATACTCATTTATAAACTCACTGTTCAAGCTTGAACGTCGGTTTGGCACTATGAAGATTATGCTTTAATGAAGTTCAAAACCTCACCTCTCCTGAAACAAAAAAGACAAACAAGATTAAAATTTGAGATACGGTTTAAGGTTGGGCTTGCTATCGATTTTCAGAGACTTTCCTCGACTATTTTGCTCATTGAGGGTCTATATTTTACAGAATGCATCATGATTTGGTAATTTTTGGTCTCTTCCCGGATCTGATCCTAACCTCGACATGGGTCTGACCAGAGACAAGAGACCCTCCACTGGCCTCCTAGCGACAGGTGGAAGCTTTTACTTTCGGGGTTTCAACAATTTTTTATGGACAATTATTAGGGAGCAACAGTCATCACCCTAGTTTTGGCTGTTGACTTACCTACATGGTCGATGATGAGCTTCGGATGACGTCATGAGCCAAACAACTCTCCCAAACGTCGGCCATTTTCGGCTTGTTTGCGAAACGAAACTGCCAACACATTGTTGAACATCAACCATGTAGGTAAGTCAACGGTAGAATGCTGAAGTCCCGAAAGTAAAAGCTTCCACCATGGCCAAGATACTAGTGGAGGGTCTCTTGTCTCTGGGTCTGACGGTTGAATTTGGCGAAAAGTGCGGATTTTGGCGGCATTCGATCGCAAACCCGAATTTTTAGGCCAGTAATAGACAGAAACGGGAAAATACCAAATTATGGTGCAATCCATAAAAGAGCAAAATATCGTAGAGTCGCGAAAATTCAGGGTGCGCCAAAAAACAGCCCTTATCGATACCCCCTTTTTTCAGCAAAAATTATGGTTCCTTCTCCCCGTGGTAAAAGACGTGAGCGGTAATTTTGAACCCTCGCCTTCGAGAAACATGTTATTCCAGTCTCAACGCGAATGTGTATGAATACTGGCTTCCCATTATACAAGCAACCGGGCGTGTAGATTCAAACGACTGAACTCATTGATTGTAAAGATGACATTGACGGTGCCACAATTAATTTCATCTTTCGATAGATTAAATATCAAATATTGACTACCAAGAGGTAATGTTTTCGGTGCGATTTGCGCCTAGAAAACTTATATCCTTTATGAGCGTGTAAATAAATGAATAAATGGATGGGAGATATTGCTTTATGTGTTTCTCCCGCTTCCTTTTAGCTGAAAAGCGGACGATATCGCGGTAGACGCGCTTCAGCCGCAATATAATTTTTCTTATGTAAAAAAACCGGTAGTGGGTCAATTACGAAAAAGTGATACGCATAGATGAATCAACATTTCTAACAGAAGCGGTTCAAGCAATCTGGCAATACCGGATTTCCTCCATTAAAACATATGCTAAATAATCGATTCTTGTCAAATCACCTGGCCCCTCCAAGAATCGATACATTTCTAGAGGTTTAGATGGAGAAAAGACAATGTTGCCAATTTTCTGGATCCGCCAATGATTTCTAGACGTAAAACCGCCCAAAACTCCGGGAGTCAAACATGTCTAAAATACAATCCTAGCGCACAATTTGCGAAGCTCTTAACACGCATGTTCAAATTTTCCGCATCTGCGGGCACTTCCGCTCATCAACGGCAACCGGTAGCGAGGCGTGATTGGCGTGAATGATCGATTATCGATATTCCCCCTTATTATGTGACGAAATTCGAAAAATTTCAAAAAATTTGAATTTTTCGCTAAAATTACGACAAAAATTCAAAAATTCAAAAATTCCAGACCTTCTTGCGGAATTTCCGCACTTTTTCAGTGCTTCCGGGCCGCCCTTAAAAAATCAGTACTATTTCCGAACCTTCCGACAATTCCGGACTTGTAGACACCCTGGGGATAAATAGAGTGTCTATATTGAGAGAGTATGGCCACTGGGCCCCATGGAGAGGCTTAGGACCCAAAAATGGCGGTGCGTTGTTTTGGTTTTTGTGGAAGGGAGGGGGGTCATTGCCAACTTTTGACGGTTATCACCAACCGCACTTGCTGCCAACCTTACTACATCTAAGATAATTTTTCTCGAAAATTGCACACGATTAGCCGTAAAAATATGTAAAGAAGTCGCAATAATAGTGCATTTGGGTAAATTTCTCGTTACGATAAGCACAGAAAACTACGTTTTGAGTCATTTTGCATTACATCAATTTATGGCGTCCGCCATTTTTGGGTCCTAAGGGCTCCATTCAGCCTAAGATGGCTGAGCCAATCAGATAAGGTAACACCAGTGACCATACTCTCTCAATACTCTAGGTACTCTAGGGATAAACTGCTACTTCTTCAGCACAACGGCAACAACGAGGGACACATCAACGGCGAGAATGAGGGATCCGCGTAGAGGGCGGCGCGGCGGTGGAGTGGCGACCCTGTTCCCGGTGAACCCGCGGTCCCCGACGGGCACCGACACCGGGCGAACTGGTTCTGAGACCCGTTCATTTCCGCAGAAACCTCTCGGCGTCCATCGCGATCCCGACGCAAATACGCGGTTGTGACGGCTATTCCGCGGTTCGGTCCGGTCGGCGCGACTTGCACCAACAGTGACACCGCGGCCGACCTAGGTCCACCAGAACCGGATGCGCCGGCCGCAGCAGCAGCGCCGCGGGCTGCCGGACACACCGAGCCACCGTTCCACAGAAAGCCCACGACAAGAGGTCAACAGCGCGGCAGCGGGCTGATTTTTGAAATTGATAGACATAGAAGACATAGGGAGTAAGAAGCAATCCTATTGGTTGAAATGCATAGTGCCTATGGACTAAGGGAGAAAATGATGGACTAACTATAGGGTTTCTCGTGGGTTGCCGTTAGTTAGCCTATTATCTACCTCCTTTGTCTATTGCAACCACTCGCTATCCACTCCCTCCATATCCCGTTTGTCTTCTTTGTCTACGACTTCGTCTATCAATTTCAATAATGAACTTCAATTTCAATTTAGTCATATAGGTGGTTTTGCGTGGGGTTACTACTAGAGTGCCTGTATACGGGAGAGCATTGTCATCTCAATCCTTTTACGACAGAAAAAGTGTGCCGCTCTCTGATTGGTCGGCTATCATGGAGCCCCAAAGTTGGACCAATGTAAACATACCCCAGCCCCTCCGCTCCTAGTTTAGCCCAATGTAAACAAACAAGATGACGGAAAAATTTTACGAACTTCCAGACGTGATTTTGGGTTTGTTAGAATTTTTTTTTAAATCCAACTTCTGAATTGAGTTCGTATCGAACTTTGATCGATTTTTTTGCAGAAAATTAAACTTTGAGTGTGATTAAGATTCATTTCTCAGCCGATAATACGTGTTCCTCTGGGTCGGGGTTGCTTACATTGGTCCAACTTTGGAGCTCCATGTGAGAACTTAAAACTGATGAACCTATCAGAGATGACAATACTCTCCCGGATGAAGGTACTCTAGTTACTACTCTGCAAGGTTGACTTACGAAGGGCGCCAACTCCGCGTCGCGCGCCGTCTGTGGAACCGTGGCCGAGCCGTTTCACAGAGAGGACGACCGCCAACTGTGACGAATTGCCGGCTTCGCGCCCTGCGACCGGCCGAAAGGATGCCAGGCAGCGGATCCCGGAAAAAAAATACTAATATCGTCAGTCGCCGCCGAAAATGCGCGTCGTGAGTGAGGAGGTTCCTGCATCACGCAACCGGTTGCAGTGTCCTCCTTACTCGGTCGACTTTCAGCCCGATAAAAAAAAGAAGGAGAAAAAAATTATTACACGGTTTCGGCTACCGTAAGTTCAATTAATGCAGATTGACGATTTTTTATGGAGCAGACGCTCAATGGGTCACCAGACCGTAGGTGTATATACCTATGGTCTGTTCCGCCGTTCGAACGGCGGGCTGATTCTTGAAATTATTGATAAACAAGAGAAAATAGAGAGACATATCAATGGAGGCGGGTGGTTGCAATGATCTAAGGAGGTAAGTAGATGGATTACTAACGGCAACCCACGAGAGACTGAGGTATAAGTTCATCATTTTCCCCTTCAGTCAATAAGAACCACCGATATCAATTGATGGGATCGCTCGATTTTCCATCAATTTTTTTTTTCTATAGCTTTGTCTATTTCAGTCTCAATAATCAGCCCACTTTTAACGCACAGATTTGGTCAATCTGACACGGAGATAACTAACACCAAAAAAATCAACCAACAGCTTGTGTTACTTCGCGTTTTAATTCATATTTGTATATTAATAAAAGATTTTGGTTACTTTTCCTCACTGTGTAAGAGATACAGCAACTGCGAAAAAAGTGCATGTTTTAGCGGCAAATTAAAAATGCGAGATACGAATTTCGCAAATTGCACATTTCGTGTACTTTAAACATTCCTGAAGTTCTTACGTTATTTTCGAGCCATATCGCAATAAACCTTTTTACTTAGCTGCCTGTTTCGCATGTGCGACAGACCCACTGTCTCATTAATCTGCCGTGCTAAGGAAGAACGCCGTTTGAACATTCCAGAAATGCCAAATTTCCTTGATAAAACACGAATTTCCCGGTAAACTTATGAATATATTTTCCCAGATGATAAAGTTCGAATGTCACCGGAGGTTCCTGAAAATTTTAAGGAAAAATATTCATAACTTTCCTCAAAAATAAACATTTTATCGAAGAAAATTTGACAACTCTCGAATGTTCATACGGTGTTCATCCTTAGCACGTCAGTATTAACCGATCGTTTCATAATTTTTATATTTTTATACTTGTTTAATTGTACTTGCATTAAAGGCTCGTGCGTAACAGTGGCGTGGTGTGAATGATCGATTTTTGATATTTCCCATTTGAAGCTATGGTAAAGGATCGATTATTATAGTGTTTGTTACGAGCACCCTGTGTTTTGATCCTTTTCTATCACGGAAAATAAAAATTGCTTATTCAACAATTCAATTGCTAAAAACAGTGAGTGCAATGTTTCAACGCAGATTTTACAACAAAAAAAATGCTACTTTAACCACCCCCCGTGGTTAAATTAGTTTACAATGTGGTTAAAGTAGCATTTTTTTGTTGTAAAATCTGCGTTGAAACACTGCACTCACTGTTTTTAGCAATTGAATTGTTGAATCAGCAATTTTTTTTTTCCGTGATGGGTTTAAGTTGCAGATAAATCGATAGGTCGCAAAACACGCCACACCACTGTTGAGTAACGTAACTCTTAAACTTGTTGAGAGCACTTTGCTCGGTGCCACGAATTTTCGGAACGTGACGAGTTCGTAATTTACTGCCGAGCCCTCAAAAAGCTTCCGAGTCGGGAGCGTAATTGTGTGGTGTGACCTCATCAGCCGTTAATTTATTAGAGAATAATAACAGGATCGAGTGTCGCTTTCCCCATAAATGCATACGGCGAGGCACAGCACATCCCTGTGAAATATGACGCGGGGGCTCACTAATTATATCCCAACACGGAACGCGAAGGGACGATCAACACCAAAAAGTTGGGTTAATTGAATTTCGCTCATAAACTAGGAACCTTACACTTACGTCCCTGTAAGTAAAATCGTAAATTCGTCCCTTGTAAATTCGTGTATTTTATTTATTTTAATGACGACATCGACATATTTGTGGCTCTACCGTGTCGGTGTGCTCAATTTCTCCGAAAAATGGCTAAATTTACGTAAGTTGAAGGGCGGTTAGAAGCGAGGATGCTTTAATTTTAATCGAAAAGAGTCGAGGTGAAGCTAATGCGAGGATAAACTGCCGTGCTAAGGAAAAAGGCCGTATGAGCATTCAAATGTTGCCAAATTTCTTCGCAGAAAATTTTTATTTTCGAGGAAAGTTATGAATATTTTTCTTGAAATTTTCCGACCATTTACATGAAATTGCGAACAAAATCCTCTGAAAAATCGGAATAGAAATACCTCTTCCCAAATTTTCCTGAGAATTCGTGATTTGTCGAAGGAAATTTGGCAACGCTTGAAGACTCATACGGCGTTCTTGCTCAGCACGGCAGTATATCCTCACATTAGCTTCGCCTCGACTCTTTTCGATTAAAATTAAAGCATCCTCGCTCCTAACCGCCCTTCAACTTACGTAAATTTAGTCATTTTTCGGAGAAATTGAGCACACCGACACGGTAGAGCCACAAATATTTCGATTTTGTCTCTAAAATAAATGAAATACACGAATTTACAAGTGAAAATAGCACAGAGTAGCTTCAGGTGGTCATTCGAATAACGCAATACATTGTTATCTGGTGGTGCGGATACACTATCCGTGCAGAGAAAATATTCGCGTTGCATACACGCGAATATAAGTTCATCCTAAAGCGAGACGATGAAGACTGGTGGTCTGAATACCACTATTCATACTCAAGAGATGTCCGCGTTGCATATGCGTACAACTGAAGGCGCTTCGGCCACTCCACTCATTAATTTCGCTCGCACTCGTCGGAATACAAACGTTCCAGCCGCATCAAGATGCATTAGATTGAGATGAAAATCCTAGATTTTCCCAAGTATTCCAGATGAAAAAAAGAATAAAAAATCCTAGGATTCTTTCGACGAGCAGTCTACCAACGTGCATTGTGGGAGAACGGGAAATTCTCCCGTTCATTTTAAAACCGATCGAATATTTGATGTAAATAATGAAGAAAAGTCCAAATTGTGACCGACTCTGTAATCTATTTTTGATCAGGAAAACGGATTTTTGAGATTTAAGTGGTTGAGTCGTTTTGGAACTACACGATTCAATTGCGGACAGTGTTCGAAACTCGCCTTTGAGTTTTAGGAGCCATGTGGCGCATCAAGCCATCAAGATTTTTAGGCGCCATTAAAGATTTTTTAGGGGCCAAATTGACTTTCTGCCTATATATAATACGGCGCATTTAGTGAAAAGTTAGACGCAAGATGTTTTCGTAACCGAACTACTAAGTAGCTATAACTTGAGGGAGACAAAAGCACTAAGGATGAAATCGTGAGGAATATAAAAAGCAAGCTTCCACTTGTAGTGCTGAAAATTCTGAGTTTTTTTCAATTCAAAGGGATTTGTTTTTCTTTCTTCATGTGACTTCCTGTGAAAATCCAGATTTTTAGGGGGCAAATTTTAGGGGCCACGTTGGCGCAGAGCCTTCATTTTTTAGGCGCATTTGGCGCGATGCGCGTGTGAGTTTCGAACACTGATTGCGGAGCACTGAATGATCTACGAAGCTGACAATGAGATCGGGCCGCAAAGTCAGTGACTTCGACACGGTTCGTTATCGATCTCCGAGTTTCCCGTCGCTAGCGCCAAACGAGAAAAATGACCGAAAAATTGACCCGCTGTCGTAAACCGCGATAATTCGGCGCAGTCCGCTGGCTACGTTGCGTTCGTTGCCGGAGTAAAATCTTGATAAATGAGAGGACGGTCGGCGTGAACCGTAAGTTACACTCTACTTCGGACGCATAATGGAGCCATGGATGAAGCGCTCATAAACTTCTTGTTATTCGGCCTCTGATGGATATGTAGACCAGCTCTTCACAACGGCTTGCTTATAGTCATGGAGAAAATGCGGACAGGGTGTCTATTAAACTCACCTCCCTCCTTCCCTCCTTAGGGTTGCCACAGAATTTAGACACCGAAATTCCATGACATTTCCCTGTTTTCCATGACAAATTCTGGTAAAATTCCCTGACAATTGAAGATATGCCAGATGCTCACAGGGTATCTAGTTTTTTTTTTTTTTTTTTTTTTTTTTTTTTTTCATTTTGAGAAATCCTGATTTTTCTTGATTTTTGACTGCTAAATCCTGATTTGACAATTTCTCGAAATCCTGATCAAATCTGGAGTTTTTGTGGGAAAAAATTAAAATTTTTGCATTCACAAAAATAGCCCGATAAAGATATCCGATCGGACGGCCGACTTTTCTCAAATCCTGATAAAACCAGTAAAATCAGGATTACCCTGATGCTAGACACCCTGTTAAAAATATATGATTTGAAATAGTTTTCTGGCACCATTTGTTGTTCTGGTCTATAGGATTTTCTCACTGATCTATAACTGAATTTTCATGGTGAAGATTCGGGAGTTGTGAGTTTTCTGTTCCTACATAAGACCAGAGAGCAAACACGCCGCCGGCGGGTTATTTACGAAGGACACGACGGGGACAGTGACGGGATGCCTTTGAGATACTGACGCTGCTCATCTATCCGCAACATTGTTAATGCATGCAGATCGAGATCGAATTTATTTTTATGAATTATTCTACGGAGCACGGCCTCGGTGAAAATCGGAGTAATTCCACGGGCACAAAAAGACCATTCATAAATATCAATTCGGTGAAACCATTTCACAATGCGCAGTGCACTAAAAAGATATCTCTCTTGCTCGAGCCGGTGCGGCGCTTGACCCTCAATAGAGGTTATCTTATTTTCTCTCTCTTCGAAACTAATTGCCTGATTTCGTACTGAATTGGCGACCTGGGCCTAATTTCCTTTCGATAATAAGCTCCGTGGATCTCATTGTCAAGGAACTTCATTTTTTAATCCATTCATCCGCCCGTTGCACGCGTCTGGAGACAGATTAAAAATGCTAATGTAATGGTTGTTACGGTGGGTCAAGCTTAAAGGGGAAGCAGGAAAAATAAATGGATTTTTGTAGGCTGGCTTATTTCTAGAGACATCCTGTTTCTGATTCGATACGTGAAGATAAAACTCATATAACCGTGGCTCTTATCACACGATGCAATTTTTCTTCTTCCACTTTTTTTGTGCAAGATTGTTAAACATAGAAAACAGAGATTTCAAGGTAATGCAAATTCATAGATACTTGAGCTTAATAATAATTATTATTAATAATAATTAATTCATAGATACTTGAGCTAGTTGGACACGGAAAACATGAGTTAGCGGCTCTTCCCTAAAATAATGGTGGTACGATCCCAATTTTTGAGTATTATGGTAAATTCCAGTTAATATTAGTGGTATCGCAGCATTTGGGTTATTAACCTAATTTGGATTGCATTTTGCACAAAGGAACCACTAGCATTGCAATGATGCTAAGATTGTGCAACTTCATCTTTTGCAATAAAATTGCGGAAATCGTGAAAAACTATGAAATTTAGATGGTGATGTTTGTCTTAAATTTACAGTTTTTAGCGAGTAAAATAGAAACTGTTGATGGATAATCGGGTTTTTCCTCCAAGACAAAAGAAGTTGCACAATCTTAGCAACATTGCAATGCTAGTGGTTCCTTTTTGCAAAATGCAATCCATTTATTCCCTAACATTTCCTGACCGTGGCAACTCTGGGCATTGCTTTTATTGTAACAGCGATTTCTCTGAAGTATATTTCTTGTGAGCGCACATATCCTGTAACAATACCTTAATCCTCTCCATTAGATTTGAAGAAACAATTTTCTATTTCAACAAATACAGCTGAGAACGTGACTCGGAGAGAAGGAAGAACGGAGCCTGAACGGACCTCGGTCGCGCACGATTTTCATGCGTTTCGATTTCATTTTCTATCGATCCGCTTTGCAGTCGCTTGCAATACCGAGGGCCCTACGAAAAACGAAAAGTGAAATCACTCGGACACGACGCACAGTTTGTCGGCGACTCGCCGGTTTGAACGGCCGAAAATTCACAAAATGATTGTGTTATGCGCACGAGTCGTAAGACAGTAAGTTGGAATTTTTTTAGCCAACGTGCGTTAAAAATCCAGAAAACTGGAAAATCTCAATAAAGAGGGGAAAAAGCTCATACACTGAAAAAACATTCTCGACGTTTTTACCAAGGTCCGTTGGTACCCTTACCATCTCACTTTTTGTTACCAATTATTGGTAATTTTACCGAGACAGACTGGTAAGCTTACCTAAAAACCGGTATTTTTACTGGTTTTTTTTCAGGTAAGAATAACACTTTTATTGGTAATCGATTCCCGGTAACTTTGCCATTTTATCTCGGTAATTCTACCACAGTCGATAAAAAATATTGACGTTTTTACCGGGGTCCTGTGAAACTACCGAGAAAGTCAATAATTTTACCGAGATTTCTCGGTAAAATTACCAATTCCATTAAAGGTAATTTTACCAAGAAAAAACTGGGATCAAATAGAATCCTGAATTCTTGATAATTTTGCCCTTTTCTTGGTAAATAAACCGAGATTTTTTTTTCAGTGTAAGTTGGCATTTTTTTAGCCAACGTGCATTAAAAATCCAGAAAACTGGAAAATCTCAATGCAGCGGTCTCAATTTGCGCTAATATAAGCACAATTTTCCCTCAAAGAGATACGCTGTTTAGTGCAACACCGGTTACGACCATTCAGGAACGCAAGTGCAGACGCGTTTCGGGTCTAATTGGACCCATCCGCAATACAGCGAAGCCTCTTGAATTTTAGGCTACCAAGCTCGGAGCTTTTCCCCTCTGTATTGAGATCCAGGGCCGGATTGACTTGCTTGCCGCCCATGGGCCGCCTGTTTTTTGCCGCCTCCTTCTCAATCGTTTTCGAACATCAATAAAAACCATCAAGTGAACGTGCCGGAGGGGAGGGGTGCATAAGACGCGTTTACTCGTGTTGGACACATTTTTTGCGAAGCCCCATCAACACTACCAGCAAAATTTCACGGAACTTGGCGCGAAAGTTAAGTTCCGTAAACCTATCTCTGCGTGTGGACAAGGCCTTGATTTACAAGAAATGAACGAAAATATTATGAAAGCACAAACATAAATGTGCTTTGATAATTTTAACTTCCACCACGCCGCGCTGACCGCACCGTGATTGGCGCAATGCGTGAAGTATTCTTCCAGTCTTGTATGCGCTATGCGTTTTACGCCGACCGCGCGCTGCTGCACGCACTAAGTTTGACGTAATGCGTGAAGTATTCAAGCAGTCTTGTAGGCGCTAATATGTGTTACATGCCGACCGCCGCGCCGTGGGTTTCTTCTGTTCATCTCAAGTTCTTAGCTCTCCAATTCCAATTCCGCCAAATTCCGTGTTCGGTTTCCCTTTTAGTCTTAACTCGACTAATTAAAGGTACTGTCTATTGTATCACAGAAAGACGACAAAATTAGAGATATACTCTCGGGAAATGAGAGATTTTGTCACCTTTTTTCGTTTGTAATTTCTTCTCTGAATCCGATTTTTCTTTATACCTATATTTAAAAAAAATTGCAAAATTTGCCGCCACGGGCCGCGGCCCCTTGTGGCCATCCCCTAAATCCGGCCCTGTTGAGATTTCCAGTTTTCTGGATTTAAACGCACGCTGGTTAAAAAATTCCAACTTACCGGCCAAAAATTGGTCCAAAATAACACGTCAAAAAAAAGAGAAAATTAGCCGTTGGATCTATACTAAAATATTTTACAATGCAGTAGGCAAACGCTCCATAAGGGCACTTTTCCATTAGATTTTGGGTCATTCTGTTCTTTTTTGCTGACTTTTCCCGGCTTGCCGAACTTCATTCCCTTCCCAGTTTCTCCTGATTGCGGGTTTCCTATTATGCCGACTTCTAACTTCCGACTTCTGTAGAGCTCCCATTCCATGTCCGTCAAAAGTTCCGGGATTCTTTTTAGATTTTTTTCAAAAGTTCCAGAAAATGCGAAAGATCCAGAACATCAGGAAATTTAAAAGTACCGGAAAACATTCAAGAAAATCTCAAAATTCCGAAATTCTGTAGAGCTCCCATTACATGTCCGTCAAAAGTTCCGGGATTCTTTTTAGATTTTTTCGAAAGTTCCGGAAAATGCAAAAGATCCGGAACATCAGGAAATTCAAAAGTTCCGGAAAAATCTAAGAAAATCTCAAAATTCCGGAATTTGGTGCTAGTTCCGGAAAATGGGAGCACTGGACTTCTGGCCACCGAAATCCGACTCCTTTCCCACAGCCCGGCAGTGAGCCCGTGCTGCATGCTTCTTGCGTCAAGTGGACGCGTTCGAAGGGGGGGGGGGCGTCCACCGACGCGCCTGTTTTGATTTTTCCGCGCGCCTCTCCAATAGTAATTAAAACGGTTATCGCGTTTGCGGACACACTTTCACCGTCATGTCATTCGCGCTATTGTAAACGCGGTTGCCCCCGCTGCACTTAATCACTCGACGAATGACTCGCATTGTGGGGCGAAATGTGGGTGCACATGATCGATGAGTCGTGTTTGCGTTAATATGAGTTTGCAGTATGCTCTCGCTATCAAACACACATAATGAAGAAAAATAAAATAAATAAAATAAAAAAATAAAGAGATAGAAAGATAGATAGATAAATAAATAAATAAATAGATAAATAATAAAAAAAATAAATAGATAAATAAATAAATAAATAAAAAAAAACACACACACACCCTCACACGCTCTCAGAAAAAGCTTTTGTACGTTTGATCATCCCTGAAAACAAAAATCTCGGTCAAAGACACTTTAAACTTGCGTTACAGAGCATTGGGGTTGATTCTACGACCAGTTAAGGAAATAAATGGCCCAAAACCTTTCAAGTCAAACCGAAGTTACGACGGTTTGAAGTTTGCATTTTAAAAAACGCAAATTTCCACCAGGGTGTCTATTAAAACAGGCTGGCCAAAAATCAGTACTTTTTACAGTACTTTTTCGGTGCATTCCCAAGAAATTCGGTACCTCCTCAATAGAAAAATTCAGTACTTTTTCAGTACCTCCATTTGACGAGATTCGAAAAATTTCAAAAATTTGAATTTCTCGCTCAAATTTAGACAAAAATGACAAGAAAGTGAGTAAAATTCCGGACCTTCTTGCGGAATTGCCGAACTTTTTCAGTACTTCCGTACCGCGGAACTACCGCTCTTAAAAAATCAGTACTATTTCCGGACTTGTAGACACCCTGTCCACAAAAAATGTGTTTAAGATAGGGCCTGGTACGCGCGATAAAGCCCTCTGAAAAAGCTACTGAAATTAATGTATTTTTTTTCCTGTAAGGTACTTCAGATGAGAGAACGATACTTAGTAAATTGAAATCGAATGACGTCATTAATAGGCCATTACATAATCTCCTTTATATCAAAGGATATTTCGGTACGGACTGATTGAGCTGGACTGATAACAAAGCCGTCGTTTATTTCGATTAAGCAGATGACGTGATGTAACCGTAGAGTGCCGTCACGGAATTATTGGTTATTCTTGTCTAGACTAGTTTTCGATGAGACCAATTCAAGGCTCACTGCTTCAGACATCTGAGTCGAGTAAACTTTGCTGAATTGAAGACACAACTAGGCCACAGATGCAAGGCAATTTGAGTGAATGTTTAATTTTTTCAATTTTTGGGGGTTATCTAATTAGTTTATCCGAAAATTAGAAGCTGGATTCAATTTATATGAATTCTACGTATTGCACACTGCGCTTGAATGTGCTGATAGCCTAATTTTTTATCTTTGCGGTCAAAGTTAAGTTCAGTTAAGTTCCGAACATTATTCTGCTGAGAGTGGAGTGCCACTTGCAACTAGTTGGTTTTGGGGTATCATCATCATGGTTTTAGAGATCATGTGACATTGATAAGAGGCAATGCTAATCACATGGATTTATCGTGGAAAAACGGACGATACATTCATTGCGCACACACTGAACGAGTGTATTTCACTGTTTCCCCCTCATTCCCTCCTTTTTGGCGTGCTCGAAATCTTATGAATAAAAAAAACCGTGAACTGGATTTTGTACGGCCCTCCGACTTAACATAAAAGTTTTTTTAACGAGAAAAATGTCATTTGAACGAGGGAAAGGGTCCAACAAAACTGGACAGTGACTAAGATTCAAAACTGCGGTACACTTACTAGGTGCGGATGATAGCCAGTTCAATACAATGGCGATATGATTTTTTCACTTTCGTTTGCTGTTTGCCGATAATTCTCTCATGAATATTTCATGCCGCTATCACATGTATAATTATGCAAATCGCAACACTCCTATTGTAAAAAGGAAAATTATCTTAATACATATTTCATAACCTCATTGAGGATTTATGAGCTCCACGAAAATTAAGCGTTTTCGAGAGTTTAATTACGCTTTTTTATAAACGAGAAGAAAAATAGAGGAGGAAAAAAATGCATTCTCCTGATTTGAGATCTACGAGTTTCAGATGTTGCGATGAAATATTGGGTCAGCTTGATTAGCAAAACATGTTCCACTCAAAATGCAGAATTTGCACGAGATAATCATTTTATTACTTCACATAAAAATCCTTAATGAGCTGATTTCACAGTAGCCTTAACAAGTTTTCGCTAATTTGGAAATCGAGAAAAAATGAGATAAGGAGGAAAAATACCATAAAACGAAGTCTCGTCTTAGAGCGCTATTTTTCATTTAAGCTCACATATACGTATTTTAGCATATTGAATCAGAATGTAATCGATAATTCCCTCGATATTCCTCCCAGTAAATAATCAAATATATTCTATTCCTCCCAGTAAATAATCAAATATATTCTATGAAAAGAAGGAGAAATTTCTACTGTTGATTTTGAAAAACTGAGCTCGAAGATCTTAACAAGGTAACTGAATAATCATCGTGCTAAAAATGTTGAAAAGTCTAAGTGTGACCATCAACAGAGAAAAGACCCCTCAATGACGTCAAACTCATTCTGAAAAACAAATAAAGGTGACTTACTAATTTTTCCCTGACATTTCCCAGTTTTCGCTGACTTTTTAAAATTCTAAGACATTTCCCAGTTTTCGCTGACTTTTTAAACTTCCCTGACATTTTCCAGTTTTCGCTGACTTTTTAAAATTCCCTGATATTTCCCAGTTTTCGCTGACTTTTTAAAATTCCCTGACATTTCCCAGTTTTCGCTGACTTTTTAAAATTCCCTGACGTTTCCCAGTTTTGGCTGACTTTTTAAAATTCCCTGACATTTCCCAGTTTTCCCTGACATTTCCAGGTTTTTCCTGACTGAGGCAACCCTGCTTCTTACTCTCTCATTTGTCTTCATCTTCTTCCTCTACTTCGCCTTTTCCCCTCTTTCTCCTCTCTTTCTTCTCCACCTTACTCCAACTTAATTTATTTTCCGGTTGAAAATGAACTTGTAACTATTTTGAAACGTTCCAAGTTTTGTTTATTCTTTGTTCTTTATTTGCAGTCTTTTCCCCAAATTAAGTTGTTCTTTTATTATGTGTATTTTGGCAGATTAAGTTGTTTCTCATTCTTACTCCAACTCTTCTTCATTCGTCTATTCCTTCGCCTTTATCTTTTCTTCTCCTCCTTTCCCCCTTCCTCTTCTCATTTTCTTCATAAGCCTCGACTCCTTTTCCTTCTTCCTTCAGGGCGGCGCCAAACTCGTTGTTTGCGTGGGTGAAAATGTACCCTAGCGACTTCCTATTCAAGCGAATTATTATTTTTAGCCTCCATTATTTTCTTGTACACGATACGTGGGGTCGAATTCATTACTCCCGCATTGAGTCCAAGACTGAGCCGAGACGTGGATGACTCACGTCCTGGGAGTGCGACGAGGGGTCCGGTTCGAATTTCCAGGGGGCGAAATTCAGGGTCACGAAATTATTTCGGGACATCGGGGGGGGGGGGGGGCACGGCGAATGGTCCGAAATGATAATGGCGCACTCACTCGGCGTCGGAATAATTTGTGGCGGGGTCATGACATGTGCTCCGAGTTTACTACACCTTGTTAGCAACACTTACACCCGTGGCGTTCCGGTCCGCCGCGCCGCCTTTCCGTCTCGGCCGTCGTCGCCTGGGTGAGTCACCCGGCTTTCCCGGAAAATTGTGTATTACTGGCGAGATTTGGCGATCCAGCTTAGCAAAGTTGCCTATTCGAATTCAGGGGGTCTACTAAAACGGGCTGGTCAAAATTCAGTACTTTTTCAGTGCCTTAATTTGACGAAATTCGAAAAATTTCAAAAATTTAAATTTCTCGCTCAGAAAATGAAAACGATTCCGGACCTCCTTGCGGAACTTCCGCGCTTTTTCAATACTTCCGGACCACCCTGAAGAGATCATTACTATTCCCAGACTTGTACACGGAGAGAAAAACTTCGTGCGTGGGACCCGAAGTTTAGGTCATATGGATCTCTGAAGTTTTCGGATTTAGCATCTGAACACTTAAAGTCCAGCTGCTGAGGTTTGGATCACACATCTGAAACTTCAGTTCTTACGTCTGAAGTACTTCGGTTTTCACACCCGAAAAACTTCAGTTCTCACATCTGAAGTACTTCAAATGTGAGAACTGAAGTTTCAGATGTGTGATCCGAACCTCAACAGCTAGACCTTAAGTGTTCAGATGCTCAATCCGAAAACTTCAGAGATCCATATGACCTAAACTTCGGGTCCCACGCACGAGGTTTTTTTCTCCGTGTAGACACCCTGGCAATCCTGACATTGATTAGTGAACAGCGTTTGGCAAATGGGAGCAAATTTTTGGGAAGAAAAATGATGAAAGGATTGATCTGCGGGCTGATCTAAGTCTAAATAAATTTGACAAAAAATCCGGCGCGGTCGAAGTAAATTCGACAAAAGTTGAGCGCGACTGAAGTAATTTTAACAAAAGTCAGTACGATTGAAGTAAATATGACAAATAGTTAGTACGTTAGTTGGTATATGTATTTTAAGACATTCAGCGTCACAGGCTATTAACGTCTTTACAGAGAATTTTGAAAATGGGAGTAAAAACGAAAATTTCGATTTTTAAAATAAGAGAGGGGAAATCAACGCTGTAGAAGTAATTTTAACAAAAATTCAGCGCTGCCTATGCCACAGTGTATACACAGTATACCATTCACCGGCGCGATACGAGTATCCCGCCAGATCGTGAACATTCTGCACTCCTGGAACGGCACGGACCCGGCAATACTCTCCTAATATAGTTGCTTCAACTTGTACAACCGTACATCCAGTTTCCGGGGAGTTTCCAGGCGTTCACACCACGCAGCATTGCCGCTTACCGGGTCTACCTTAATGAACCCCCGTTCGGTTCCGGTCGTAATATTTCGGAATAGCGCGAGCGATTTGACAGGAACGGCGTGGAAATTGCGTGGCTGGCCGGAGCCGGTCGTTCCGCACAATCGCGGACAGGACAGGCCGTATGGACTCCCGGACAGCCGACCGTAGTTCCTGTGGGCCCCGCCGATGCGTCATGCGCGTGCGTAGTGCGTGGGGGGCTTGAACTTTCCTCGCTCGGACACGTTTTTCTAATGAGAAGGGGGCATAGCGACCGACGAATGACCTCTGAGAGGGGTTGAGGAAACACCGTTTCGGGGTTCAAACGAGAGAGAATGGACAATTTATTGTACATTGTACTCCCTATCGGGGGATCTACAAAACTATTCTACAAATCTATTTTGGCCGCGACATGGGGTCGCGAATGAAAAACACCCATGATAATGCGTGCTGATTGTTGAAATTGATGAGCACAGCGATGGACAAAGAAGACATTAGGAGTATGGAGCGATCCTATTGGTTGAAATGCGGGTGGTTCTGATAGACAAAGGGAAAAAATGATGGACCTATGGACCATCAATCGGGTCTCTCGTGGGTTGCCGTTATGTCCTGGTTACACGCTCAATTTCCCATAAATTTCCGATCAAATGGTGACTGGTGCGCACCATCTACCATCAAATTTCTTCGGCCTGCAAAAATTTGATGGTAGATGATGGAACTGTGGGGCTCATCCTTCATCTGATTTCCACACAACCATGCTTATTTCATGCTTATTTCAATCAACACGCTGTTTTAATTAATTTTACTCATCAATCTAGATAACTCTCGACCGCCATCTTCGTCATCATTTTGATCGCAATTTGACGGAAATTTGAGCGTGTAACCAGGCCATTACTTAGTCCATTAGCTACCTTCTTTGTCCATTGCAACCACCCGCTTCCACCAAAAGGATTCCATATCCCTAATGTCTTCTTTGTCTATAGCTTTGTCTATCAGTTTCAGTGATCAGCCCGCGGAGACCATCTTCCCGGGACTGCGGCGGAGTCGCATCCATACTTTGTCGCCCCTCCGACCTGACCGCGTAACTCAAATTCCACGTGAGCCCTGTTTTACCTGTATAGCCATGCTTTCAGGGGCTCAAAGAACGGGCAGGATTTGATGCACTCGCGTCCCGTGGGCCCGTGGCCGAGTGCCGGTCACCGGTGCCCGGCGCGGTCGCGGTCGGCGAGCTAGAGCTTTGGCTCCCGCCAAGTTATTCAACTTTGAGCCTCGTCCAAGTTTCGCCTCGCCTCGCCGCACAGTGAATCGAGTCAATTAGAGAAGTCGGACGTGGAATTTTTGACTAAAACTTCAAATTTTGATGTTTATTTCGTCACATTTCAAACTTTAAGGGGTGCTTTTTAAAGAAAATTTCACGAGGAAACCAATAGAACCACTTTTAGAACCTTAAAGTTTTGTATAAATGAAGTTAAAAACGTTTAAAGTTTCCAAATTTTGTCCGACCTCTCCTATTGACTCGATCCACTGTGCGCCGGTCGCCGCCGCACGAACCGCACTCGGTCTGGACACGCGAGCGGACACCACGAGCACAAGGATTCTCCATTAGCCCGCCTCTCTCTATTTCAGTCGGAGGACAACGACGAGTATGGTCGAGACACAATCCGATTAAACGTACCACCCTCATCAGGGTGTCTACTAAAACAGGCTTGCCGAAAATCAGTACTTATACAAGTACAAGTACTTATACACTGGAAAAAAAACACACATTGGATCTAGAGTCCAGACGCTTAAAAACATCGACAAGAAAAAATACTCTTGATTCAATCGGATTTTTGCTTAAATCAAGAACCAAGCCTCTTAATTTGAGCGGATTTCTTTTCGATTTAAGCAAAAATCTGATTGAATCACGAGTATTTTTTCTTGTCAATGTTATCAAGAGTCTGGACTCTAGATCCAATGTGTTTTTTTTTCAGTGCGGCATCTGAGATTCCTCAAGGACAAAAACCCTTTTTTTACAAGAACGAACCGATGGTCATGAGAAAACTACTTACCGAAAGAGACACCATTTGAGGAAATGTTGATCGAGGGGAAAATTGCTTACCTGTAACAAAACAAAAAAAGAAGCTGTTAGTGTAAGAATCACAGTAAAAAAATCATGTTCCATTTACTTAACGGTCATTTATTTGAAGTTTTTAGCCGAATTTTTATCATTTTCCCCGCATTGAAACACTTCATAGACCATCAGCTGTAAATATACTACAGGCATTGGAACATTTATTTTCCTATGCTGTTCATGTAAATACAAATCCAATACATAGAAGTAATATTAGAAGAAAAATTACAGTCTTCGCGACATTTCCACTGACATTTAAACATTAACACTTTTTTCCTAGCTTCCTCTTCAATTCTAACTCGGCAAAAACTTTTCTTCGTATTAATTCGGCAAATCCTTGAAAATCAACCTTCAAGAGACGTGCAACAGACGTATTCTCTAATTTGGAAACGTACTGTAGCGAACTTAATTTTGGCAGAGAAAGATAAAGAGGAAGAAGCAGAAATTGGAGTAGTAGGAGGACTGCCAGCAAGTGTCAAATTTTAAAGACTTCCGGACGGACCGATAGTGTTTTTCTAATTCGAGCATGATCAACTCAACCGCGGGGGAAATTGCGCGATGGCGTAAGCCATTTGGCACAGTTCCACGCTCGGAAGACGTAACATATTTTCGCGCTTAGCTCCTTACCCTTTCGGCCAATTCTGCCGCGCTAAGGAAGAACGTCGTATGGATATTCGGGCGTTGCCAAAATTCTTTAAATAAGAATTTTCTGACGAACTTTGAAATCTTTTCAATCGAATTCTTCAAAAAACTCCACTATTAATTATAATTCGATCTGATAGTTAATTTGTTTAATTACAAAACTTGTATGGATAGAGATACACTTTCTTATTTTTCCCGAACTGTTCTACATCTCAGAGTATCGTATCTAATACGAGTGTCACCGTTTTACAACGATTCCCCCTTGTTCATCCTATGATTGATCCCTGTTTGTTCCGGATGATCCCAATTTAGGTTTGCAAACCGAAATTTCGCGATTTTGCCTGCGGATTGATCCGATTTTTCCGGTTCATCACAATTCATCCTTTTAGATTCCAGTTTTTTCCGATATCTGCCCAGTATTTACAGTCTATTCTCGTGTATAAGGACTCAATTTTACTGATAAATCCTGATTTCTATACCGATTTATTCATCCCGGTTAGTACCTCATTGTCCCGAGTTTTCCCAGTTCACCCGAACATCCGAACAGTATTTATACCGAACTTTCTTGAGTTTTCTCGATTCATCATCTTTGCCCCGGTTCATTCCTATTCATCCCTACTTTATTCCCTCTACATCTCATTTATTCCGAATACGCCCAATTCATCCCTATTCGCCACAAATTATGAAATCTTAAGTTTCCGACGGTATGTCGATCATTCCACCTGACAAAGGTACGATAAAGCAGCGATAAGACATAGCCGACCAATCACGCTTCGCCTTTTAACCTATGTCATCTATGTCGTCCCGACAAACTAAAAATTTCAACAATCAGGCTTCAGGATGTCTAGTTCTTTTTCATTTTGGGAAATCCTGCTTTTTGACTGCTAAGTCCTGATTTCATAATTTTTCCAAATCCTGATCAAATCCTGATTTTTGTGAGTTTGAATTTTAGCGAATGTAACTTCACGAAAAAAGCTCGATAAAAAAATCCGATCGGACGGCCGACTTTTCTCAAATCCTGATTTTACGACCGATTTTTCATAAAACCCTGATGGAATCAGGATTAAATCCTGATTGACCTTAACTCCTGATAGAGTCGGGAAAATCCAGAAAATCCTGCAGGTGCCAGACACCCTGCATACGTGATTTTTATCCACACGCCCCAGTGGAAATTTTTCCTAGAGAAATTATTTGATTTGGGGAAATTTGACAACGTTGAAATGGACGTAGGGCGTTCTTGCTTGATAGCGCGGCAGGAGTTTTGACGGGGTCGCCGTTAAAACGTAGGTGCGATACGTCACGGACGTGGACGTCAGGTCGTTTGCGTCGTCCATGTTGACGACTTCCGTGGCTCTTATCGTCGGAGGAGGTAATTGTGTCAGGGTCTAGGTCCCTGGCTCTTCCCGAGGATTCGCAGGGTGGGGGACGTAATTGGCTTTCCTGGCAACGCCCTCTGTGACGAAAATGTAAGGACCAGGCATGATGCAATGCTGGAAAACTGAGAAAAGTCAGGGAAAAAATAAATTCAAGGTAACCTGAAAAAAAATTGAGATTCCTTGAATTTTCTGGCGAATTTAGTAAAAATTTTCTGATTTCTTGGACCGGTGCGAGACAAAAATAGTAATTTTAAGGTTAAAACGGAGAAAAGTCAAGGAGAACTTAACCTCGAGGTGACCAAAATAAGAAAAAAATTGAAATTCCTTGAATTTTCTGGCGAATTTAGTGAAAATCTTCTGATTTTCCTCCTGATTTCTTAACCCGATGCGAGACGAAAATAGTAATTTTAAGGTTAAAACGGAGAAAAGTCAAGAAAAATTAAACCCGAGGTGACTAAGAGAAAGGAATTGAAATTCCTTGAATTTTTTTGGCGAATTTAGTGAAAACCCTCTACTTTTTCAGACCGATGCTGGAGCAATAGGACGGAACAGATATAAACATCAATTACTTTATTAAACGTCACTTTTTAAGAACACAAAGTGGAAAACTTGCGCAAGAGAATCCCACGGGACCCTGAGCGTCTACATGAAATTTCAAGAAACACTGCCTCTGTTTCTGGTTGGATATAGGCAGATGATCTGCAAGCTGCTTGTTGAAATTAGTAGACAAAGCTGTGGACAAAGAAGACAACAAGGATACGGAGGGATCCTATTGGTGGAAGCGGATGGTTGCAATGGACAAAGGAGGCAGGTGATCGACTAACAAGCGGCAACCCACGAAAAACCCTATAGGTAGTCCATCACATTCTCCCTCAGTCTTTAAGAACAAACCATTTCAACCAATCGGATCGCTCCATACTCCGTATGTCTTCTTCGTCTATAGCTTTGTCTATCAATTTCAACAATCGGCCCACAGAGCTTTGAAATGTCGCGATCGAAGAGAAGCATCTTCCAACTCTAATTATCTATATATAAAAATTGGTACGAGAGAATAAACAAAATTTTGTGACGTCACAAAGAGCGAAACGTGTCTTGTAGCTCCACCGCAGACGAACTCCAACACTTGCTCGGGCCGATTTCGTTGATTCAGATGGAAGCAGAAGGTGCAAGACGGGCATTAAAGCAGGGCCCGAGCGAGTGCGGCTTACACCGGCTGATCATCTGCTCCCGAATATAATAAAAATGATAATGCCACAGATTTCCATTCAATGCGCGATGGGCGGGGAATCCTGCTCCCCGGATCGGAGATACACCTCACTCCACTCCGAAACAACGTAACTCCGTGGATAATCCTACGCACATGTGCTGTTTTGACCCAGACGGGATTCACACGCAGGTAACACACCTGCCGGGTCGCCCAGCGCACCTGGCTCGTGTCGTGACCCGCGGGGCCCTCCCTGGGACCTCGCCGGGACCCCAGGAGGAGGGGAGGGGGGGTGTTGGGTCGAGGCACCTGCCGGGTGTCAACTGCCGTGCTCGGGATTGGAATACGCCCACGCATTTTCTATTCGATTGAGTCGTCTTCGATGCTGGAGTGGAGCCACCCGTTTTGAGACAACTTTCAGGAGTGTCTCACCTTCGGTCGCACCCGATCAATGACGTCATTAGAAAATCAAGTTTGACAATGAACTTTCCAGAGCTCCCATTCCAAGTCCGTCAAAAGTTCTAGGATTCGGAACTTTTTTGTTCCAATTTCTCTCACTCCATAACCGTCAAAAGTTTCGGAATTCATTTAGATTTTTTCAAAAGTTCCGGAAATGCAAAAGATCCGAAACATTTGAATTTCAAAAGTTCCGGGGAAAATTTAGGAAAATCTCAAAAGTTCCGAAATTCAGTACTAGTTCCAGTAAATTGGAGCACTGGAAAAGTCTTAGAAATCAAGTTTCACTAAAATTTCAAGTGATGAGAGAGCCGGTGAGAAAAGGACTTTCGTGCGCAATTTCCTCGGGAAACCCAGAGGTTTTGTTCAAATGTGGCCTATACAAAACCTCACGATGCATGAGACAGTCCCCCGATGAAAGTTTTTTCTTTGCTGATTTATTAGCTTATATTCCGTTAGGAACCTACAGCCATCAAGGGGTCGGCAAATCCATGCTCCAGGCGCCTTAAATTTTCAGGGATTAAGGCCGAGTTTCTAGAATGTGTGAGAAGATCCATTCGTCAGTTCCGTGAAAATTTGACGCCACTACTGGGATTCGGACCCGGGACCTATTGACCTCCAGTCATACGCGCTGACGACTAGACCAACCTGGCCGGCTCCAATGAAAGTTTCAGCTTCAGTTTTATAGAAACCTCAAAGTTTTGTGTAAACGGAGTTATACGCTTTTAAAGTTTCCAAATTTTGTCCGACCTCTCCTATCGACTCGATCCACCGTGTGACAGTGAGAATAAAATTGGCATCCTTTCAGAAACATAAAACTAATCTGCTGAAGTATCCCTGAGTCGACAGTTTTTCCCACTGAAAGCTCAGCGAATTCAAACTTGACAAAAAGTAGGCGGCCAAGCCTTAATTTTCCAGCTTCATGGATGCTGATAAGCTGCCTCTTTGAGCTTCATTAAAGCCGACAGGCCACCTGAAAATGGCGTTTCCACCACTCAATCCGAGTTCATCCGTCATTGACTATCATCTTCCTAAACATTTCAAAGGCAGATAGAGGATGGCGAACGAGGGTGCGAGTAAAATAGTGATACTTAGGTGCAGTTGTTTGATTTTCTTGGAGAAACTAATCGCGGAGGAAACTTCCATCCAACATGCGCCGCACGGTGGATCGAGTCAATTGGAGACGTCGGACAAATCGTCGTCCCTCTGACGTAAGGGCGTATCTCTATTTCCGAATGAGCTCTGGAAAGCATAGAGATGAACGGAACAGAGGGCTCACGTGAAAAATGAGATACGCCCTTCCGTCAAAGGGACGACGAAATGTGGATACTTTAAAAGCTCATAACTACGTTCATACAAATTTTTGAGGTTTTGAGAAGTGGTTCCATTGGCTTCCTCGTGAAATTTTCAACTGGAAACACCCCTTAAAATTAAAATTTGATAAATTAATAAACATAAAAATTTGCAATTTCAGTCAAAAATTTCGTGTCCGACCTTTCTGATTGACTCGGTCCATTGTGGGGCGTGCTGCAAGCGCGCTGGCGCCTACAAACCTAAGGGGATACTTTACGCATTGCGCAATGCTTGAAGTATCCCCTTAGGTTTGTAGGCGCCATTTTTACTACTTTTTAACTGTGTATAAGGCAATGTCGGATACGCTGAGCTTTTGATCACACTGACTTCAACAGTTTTCACTATAACTTCATTGGAAAAATCGTGTCATCCAGCTGAAAAGTCACCAATTAACTTAACTTTCAATGTTGCGTGTCCTCCTAGAGTGAGGTTGGAGAGTTAAAGATAACTCGAGAACTCTGCGGGTTTTTTTTTTTTTTTTTTTAAATAAATCATTGATTTAGACGTTGATTTTACACAAGCTAATGACACCATTTGGCAAAATTTTAGACTGTCACAGGCATGTACCTACATCGAAAATCGCACTGCATTCGTCAATTTTTCCCCCAATGCTCATCTCATTCGACTCTTCTTGTCATCAATCCATGATCCCTATCGTCCTGAAATATTCGCACGGAAACGAAAGGCTTGACAGGAATTTGCGTGGCTCGCGGGCCTCTTAAGGTTTCTCTGATCCTCGTTGCCAAATTTCCGTTTTCAGATCCCATGAAAAAACGCAGACGAATGAGATTTGGCAACTCGGCGCTCGATATAAATTAGATGATGACGGAGCGAAAAGAGCTGTGCTCGGGCGCGAGCGGTGATTTTATGGCAGACTTTTTATCGTTTGCCAAGGTCACTCCGACATAAACTCCATCATCTGACCGGTCACCTCGTTTACAAGTTGCATTCACACGCTGAAGTAGGGACTTTCGGTTACAGCCTAATTACCAGGTGTCAGTGCTAGTCGATTTTAAAACCTAGTCCTAGTTGTTAAAGAGGTTAAATTCTACGGGAAGGAAAAAAGCAAAACATTTACTCAATGGACGCGAAGTATACTGCCGCGCTAAGGAAAAAGGCCGTAAAAGCCTTCAGACGTTGCAATATTTCCTTCAATAAAAAACGAATTCACTGGGGAAAATTGTCATCTCTTTCTTTTAATTTTCACACAATTTTGCTTGGCATCTAGTCTAAATATCTGAAAATTTCAAGGAAAAATAAGCATAAATTACCTTTAAAATACATATTTATCCGGAGACATTTGGCAACTCTCGAATGTTCATACGGCGTTTTTCCTTAACACGGCAGTATAGAGGACCGTCGGGAAAGCCATTAATGTTTTTCGGATTGTATAGGGTGAGTCGTCATGACCAGTTTCGGCAATTCTGCTTAATCTGCATTGAATTCATGGGCAAATGTAATTTTTGACACATCAGGTTTTCGCAAGGAATGACCTATGAAGAGAAAGATGCTTGTGCTTTGGATCGCGTTAAGCAGAGAGGGACCGAGCTGCATCAGCTATTGTAAAATTTAGGTGGGCGATTTAATTTTTAACATGATAACGGCTGTGCGGATTTCTGTGCAAATTTTAGTGAATTTTCTGCCAAGTGCGAAGCAGATTCCCTTAAAAAATTTGTCGGTAGAAGTTAGGAGTAGTTTTCAGGCATTTGCTGTTCGAAATGTCAAACCCGCTCAAGGAAGCAAATGACTTGACTTGACGATTTTTCCCTGACATTTTCCCTGACTTTTTAAAATTCCCTGACATTTCCCGGTATTCCCTGACTGTGGCATTACTACGGAAACCCTATATTATGGACACACCCCTCCCTCTAAAATTTGAAACGAAAGCAGTATGTTTGCGCGACTTCAAAATCGAGACTGTTGATACCTTCCGGTGCGGGTGGTTACACCTCAAGGTACTCCAGGGGTGGGCGTGGGGCGTGAATCTGAACTTGGACTCGGAGGTGCGTGGCTCGCAGCTCCGCGGATCGATACCACCCTCGCCCACCCCCTCTTTCAACCCCCTCCCCCTGCTTCGCGCCCTGGTTGGAGCATCATCCACCCGCGGACTGCGCCTCTATGCCCGAGCCATCACTCATCGAGGAATCCTGACCTTCAGGAGGAACTGCCCTAAATTTTTCACCCGCCACACAGTGGATCGAGTCAATGAGAGAGGTCGGACAAGAAATTTTTACTCAAACTGCTTTCTACGTTTATTTCGTCACATTTCAACTTTTGACGGGTGATTCGGGGGGTAAATTTTACGAGAAAACCGAAGGGACCTGGTGTACCTGTATACGGGAGAGTATTACCATCTCTCTGCCACTCTCTAATTAGTTCCTCACACTGGTATAAAAACACATTGGATCTAGAGTCCAGACTCTTGAAAACATTGACAAGAAAAAATACTCTTGATTCAATCGGATTTATGCTAGAATCAAAACGAAATCCCCTTAAATTAAGAGGCTTGGTTCTTGATTTAAACTAAATTCTGATTGAATCAAGAGTACTTTTTCTTGTTGATGTTTTTAAGAGTTTGGATTCTAGATCCAATGTGTTTTTTTTTATCCAGTGCAATTTTAGGTTATCATGGAACTCCAAAGTTAGACCAATGTAAACAAACCCGACCCAGGGGCCGCATTATATTGGCTGAGAAATGAATGATAATCACACACAAAGGTTAATTTTCAGCAAAAATATCCATTAAAGGTCGATCCGAACTCAATTCAGAAGTTGATTATAAACAAATTTCTATCACATCAGAAATCACGTCTAGACGAACTTTGTCGCCATCTTGTTTGTTTACATTGGGCCAAATTAGGAGCGAAGGGGCTGGGGTTTGTTTACATTGGCCCAACTTTGGGGCTCCATGATAGACGAGGACGATCAATCAGAGAGCGACACACTTTTTCTGCAGTAAAAGGATTGAGATGGCAACACTCTCCCGTACACAGGTACTCTGGTGGGCCCATTTTTAAGACCTCAACATCTTGTGTTATAAGCGTTTAAAGTTTCAAAATTTTGTCCGACCTTTCCTAGTGACTCGATCCACTGCGCGACACTTCCCGAGCGACTGAGGAGCCGTTGCAATAGATGGAAGAGCCCCGTCACGGAACGGACATTAATTTCGTTCCGTAACTTTGAGCTGTAATCTTGGGAAGCGGCGCCTTAATTTTTCATCCCACGTCGCGTGGTCGCCACGGCTCGTTTCGCGACGAAAAATCGCCGTTCGGGACGGAGTGACAAGCCGATATGTTACTCGACGTAACACGGAATCGAACGACGCCAAATTCGAAGCATCGTTGTTTTTCGCCGACGAGACGTCCTCGTCTAATTGAGTAAGTGGATCAGTGGCGAGTCGTAAACGATCGATTATCGATATTTCACATATGACACCTTAATAATCGATTCTTTATCACGACTTGAAATGGAGAAATATCGATAATCGATCATTCACGCCTCACCACTGAGCGGAGATTCTGAAAAGCGCTGTCTCCACTCGTCAAAATGAAAGCTCAAAATGAATCGATTTCAACGATAAGTGGCTCAAAATCGGCACTTGATACGATTGATGAGTGTTGCAACTCAAAATAGAGCGGCGTGACTCTTTTTTGATCGACAATCGCGAACAGATCGTATTTATCGATTCAGTTTCAGCTTCCATTTTGACGCCATTTTGACGAGTGGACACACGGCTAAGAACAGAGACCGATAATCGCACTCATTCCTGCACTCACACCCTGTGCCTCAAATCTACGACTTGTGGGTTAGTTTTCTTTTTTTCTGCCTATAACTTTATTTGATTTTCCCTGACCAACTTTCTCTCCTGGTTTTTCAAGTTTCCCTGATTATGGACACCCTGAGTTGAGCTGAGCAAACTTTACTGATTTCTCCAGGTGTTTTTTAAGAACTGTAAAAAATCTCTACGAACTTGTCACAGTGGTCCTGAAAAAATCAACAAATCAAGACCCCTCGTTGTGCCTACACTGGGAAAAAAAAACACATTGGATCTAGAGTCCAGACTCTTGAAAACATTGACAAGAAAAAAATACTCTTGATTCAATCGGATTTTTGCTTGAATCAAAACGAAATCCGCTTAAATTAAGAGGCTTGGTTCTTGATTTAAGCTAGATTCTGATTGAATCAAGAGTACTTTTTCTTGTCGATGTTTTTAAGAGTCTGGATTCTATAGATCCAATGTGTGTTTTTTCCAGTGTAGGACTGCATTCACTATGAATGTAAAAAAATGAAGGAAGAAACTAGTACCTGTTGCACCCTCGTTCGATTCCAAGAAAACACGACAAGACACAAACGTTTAAAAATATACGATGAAACAAGAAAAAAAAACACCTGAAATGAAATTCTCGACTATTATGAGCTTTCCTGGCTTCTTTCGAAAGCAAATACGACCGCGCGAGACAGAACGACACCTGACGACCGGTCATTGCGACCAGTTTCTCGATCCAGATCGCCTGGATTTTGCCTTAATTTCGCCGGCGAATCGCGCAAAAAGCACGGGTTTCCTGGCCGATCTGCAACAGCTCCTTGACGGCGTTGAATTTGTATTCACGGTGTGTCCTTAGCCACTCTAGCACTCGTATACCGATGCCAAGTTGGAGCTCGGGGAAATGAACCGGGAACCCGCGATGATAAAAGCGAGCCCAGAAGCCATCGCCGGAACGTGCCGCTCTCGATGCGACGATGAGCTGTGAATAACCGATTTGTGGCAAAAGCTCGAAACTTGAAACACCGAGGAAAAAACCGTGAATTTCTGTCGATAAAGTTATAGCTAGGAATCAAAAAGTTGTGTGGAATGAGCCTGTTGGAAACTTCAACTGCTAGAGCACTGAAAAGAAAAGTTACGGGCTCAGAGGCCGAAAGTTACGGGTGCTGGAGCCGTAGCTTCGATTGCTCCTGGTTTTACGCCCGGAACGTAGACGGTATGTCTATATAGCCCGTAAGTGCGGCCGGAGTTTTATATCAGTGAGCGAAAAGAGGAGTCATTTCCTACAGAGAATCAGTGGCGTAGCGTGCTTTGCGATATATCCATAGATCTGTCATTCAAACATATGGAAAAGAATCGATAGACAGGGTGTTCGCAGCGAACACCTTAATAATCGATTCTTTACCGTAGCTTCAAATGGAGAAATATCGATAATCGATCATTCACGCCACGCCACTGCAGAGAATTGCTCAAAAATCACGATGAGCGCATTGGAAAAGTCTGAAATACACAACTAACATCACAATCTCCGTCTCCTAAGCGCTTTTTTGAGCTTCCTGCTTCAAAATGATTATGATTATTTTCAAATGATATGAAGGATCGCCAAAGTTCACGCTCTCTCACTGTTTCCGCCAAATTATTTGACACTGGAGATTAGAAGAGTTGGGGAGCTAATTTAATTAAGGTTGCAGCTGATGGAATACAATATATTTGGATGTAACCAACAGAATAAAAATCCAACGTTCAACCATCGCGTTACGTTACCATGAGGTAAACGTTCTCCGAAATAACCCGCAAGAATTTACGAAAAATTACGCGGCTGCCAAAACGGACCGACTTCATCATGTCACTTTTGCCTCATTCAGCATGAGACAAGAGAGACATTCCTGCATGTCTTTTTTTGCCTTTGACAAAAACAGCACCTCAATGTTACTCCACGTTGATTCCGGGTAAGGTCAGATGCAACCATCCGGTTTGGTTTCCGCGAGTCCTAATGCGTCGCATGATCATCCACCATGATCTTGAACTCTCAGAAACGATTTCATTTCTGAGCCGGGAGTTTTCAGCTTCGCACTCTGTAAAGCTTCATTGGCGTGCTCTGCGATAAATCGGTTTACCAACAATTTATACCTATGAAAAAGGATCGATATAGAGAAAGATCGCAACGAACACCTTAATAATCGATTCTTTTAACATAGTTTCAAATGAGGAAATATCGATGATCGATCATTCACGTCTCGTACACTGGAAAAAAAACACATTGGATCTAGAGTCCAGACTCTTGAAAACATTGACAAGAAAAAGGAAACCCGCTAAAATTAAGAGGCTTGATTCTTGATTTAACCAAAAATCCGATTGAATCAAGAGTATTTTTTCTTGTCGATGTTTTTAAGAGTCTGGACTCTAGATCCATTGTGTTCTTTTTTCCAGTGTAACTGTGGAGAGAATCATCAGGAGAGGGCGATGAGGTCGTCGTGACAAACTTTTTGATTTGTTCATTAATTTATTTTCGGATTTAATTATCTTTGATGAGTCGGCTTAGGCAATGTACGAGGCCCCTGGCCCAGGCATGATAATGTTGGATCTTCATCCAATTTAAGACGGATTTTGGTTTAAAACTGTTTCAGAGTCAAGAAAAAGTCAATTGACGCATTAGTATTAAAGAGATATCCAACTGCATGCACTGTGGGAGAAAATTTGTTAATTATCTTAAACAAAGAAAAGAGCATTCTCGGTTTGACGAACGAATGTTTGAGAAAAAAGAATAAGAAAAACTCGGCAACTTTCTAGGCTACTAAAAGGTTTTCCATAAAAATATTTAAAGAATACATGAAAAATTACAGATAGCTACAAATATTAAATGCAGAAAAATTTCAATTGTATGTATTCATAAAATTGCAATTTTAAAATACAGCAGACACGCAGGATGCTCCATAAAATTTAGAGCTTTGTACCACGCGCTAGACAATCAGACCTCAAAAAAAAGGACTTAGGTGTAAAACGTAGACTTATACATGTGGTCAAACAGTCTGAGAATGACGCAATTTTTTTCGGGCCCCTCAAAAAAGAAAGAAAGAAAAAGACAGCTGCAGAGGAACGGGTTCGCAATTCGGACACACGCAATTATACGCCCTATTCAAGCTGCTTCGAAATAATTAACATGTACGGACGAGCGTTTCGATTTATCTCCGGCCTCTGTAATTCGTTTTCCTTTCAGGATATTCTCTGGATCTTTCTTTGCAATCCGGTCTGTCTCGAAAAAACAACTCGAAAGAAAACAACTCGGGATGGGGAAGGAGGAGAAGAAAGAACTTGGAACAATAGAAGTTGTGAGCTGCGAACTTTCCCAACAGAACGCAATGTAGCGTGGGTTATGATATTCCGAAATCTTCAGTCCGTGGATCGTCAAAACTGTAATTTCGTCAGAGGAAGAATAAAGGGCTAAGAACAAATTTCAATATTTTCTGCGAAAATACCCCATTTTCCCTCATTTGTCATTCCAGAATAAAGTATATTTTTTCCCCGCCTTATGGCTTTCTTGTACTTTCATGTTTCTACACCCCTTCAGACACCCCAGTGTCGACAACCTCCAGTTTCCCCTGATATCTAGGTTAAGAAATTTTCCCCAGATTCGTCTCGGGATTTCTTGTCTAAAATGAAAAAAGTAAGAAATTTGGACAAATTACCAATTATTTCAGCAGATTTCATTCAGATTGCATTTTGCAAAAAGGGACCTAGAGGATTTCAAAGTTGCTAGGATTGCACAACTTACATTCTTTACAATAAAATTACGAAAGTCATGCAAAAAAATGAATTTGCAAAGGCAATTTTTGGCTGGAATTTATAGTTTATTGGGAGTAACGATAAAACTTGTTAAGCTGATCAGTTTATACTTGTAAGGTAAAAAAAGTGCACGTGTCGCTATTGGAATGCACCAAATGCTCTTGGTTCCTTTGTGTAAAATGCAATCCTATTCTGTAGAACATTAAATGGGCCACATTCTGTAATAAGGAACCAAAATTTCTGATCCATCCTTAAAATCATCTGTTCGCATTGGGAAACCGAATGGCACATACGTTGTTTTTAAAATGAGCCAGGAATGCAATGGATCATTAACCAATGTACGATTTTAAGCATTCTGATACACATTTCTAAACCAGAATTTCACGTAGAACACAATTCTTGCATCGAAAATTACTGAAATCAACTCCTAACCAAGATATTGACGTTTTAACTTTACATTACAGGCGCTAATATGTGTTTCACTCTAACTAACCGACTGCACTGCATTTGGCGTAATGCGAGAAGTATTCATGCAGTCTTGTAGGCGCTAATATGTGTGTCACTCCGACCGTACTTGTTTGGCGCGATGCGTGAAGTGTTCCTCCAGCCTTGCAGGCGCTAATACGCGTCAAACGTCGGTCGCACTGTGTTTGGCCCGATCATTCGAACTCGCGATAGAATAATCGTAGCATCGAATAAATGGGGCTCAAAGGGCCCATGCTGTGTCTCGACGCTGTGTGAGCAATTCAACGTTGCCTCGTTTCTCCCGATAGAATATTTTTCCGCGAAAAGTTAGGAAAGTTCTGTTTATTCGCTTCTTTAGAGTGAATGGACTATTAAATAAGGTATGAAATTAAGCATTCTGATGCATGTTTCTACACCAGAATTTCACATAAAACACGATTCTTGCATCAACAATTACTGTAATTAGTTCCTAACTAAGATATTAGCGTTTTAATTTCACATGGTTACGGGAAATTGAAATTGCCCGGTCACAAGAAACTCAATACTCTACGTAAGTCAAATCGCGCCCTACAACTAACAGTTGTGGCAAAATTCTCAATTGAGCATTGTTCCTTTCCCACCCTTTATCGTTCAAAGTGTAAACAATTTGCCATTGCTGAGCCAATGCGTCAAGATTGAGGTTGTCACATTTTCGTATCACAGAGACTACCACGGTATTGTTTAGTGTGCGATTTGACTCACAAACATAGACCATTGAATTTTCATGAGCGGGAGGTTTAAATTCAAGGTGAAGAAACATTAAATATCTTGGTTACAAGTTGATTTCGGTAATTTTCGTTACTGGAGTCGAGAAATTACGTTTTTGGTTACGTTACGTAATTTTGGTTAAGAGACATGTATCAGAATGCTTAACTTCGTACCTTGTCTAGTGATCCATTCTTCATTGCAAAATGCAGTCCAAATGTTGTTCTGCAAGGTGTCTACCAAAACAGGCTGACCGAAAATCAGTACTTTTACAGTGCTTATTTTGTACATTCCCAAACAATTCAGTACCTCCTTAACAGAGAAATTCAGTACTTTTTCAGTACCTCCATTTGAACGAAATTCGAAAAATTTCAAAAATTTGAATTTCTCGCTTACATTGCGACAAGAATAACAAATAAATGATCAAAATTTCGGACCATTTTGAAGAATTTCCGCCTTTTTTCAGTACTTCCGGACCGCTCTTAAGAAATCAGTACTATTTCCGAACTTTCCGAAAATTCCGGATTTGTAGACACCCTGCTGAACGTAGAAGGTCGCGGTTCGGACAGGTCTTATTATTTTTATCCAATCGACAAGAATCAAGCATCAAAACACGATTCTGTGACCAGCGCAACGAACCCATTCAATTTTCTCAGTTCCTACACTACTCGACGACAACAACTAGGTGTTTTCCTGAAAAGTTTGCTTCCGCGGACAAAGCTCCCTTTCCCCGAGGACGGTGACATCCACACAGAGCCCCCTCCCGATGAAATCCGGACGAATCGAGAATCGGACCCGGATTCTTCCGGATCCCGAGTCGGGGTCGTCGCCCTCGTTGATTTCTCGGGAGGATTCCTCGGCGCGGCGCTTGTTTTCAATTGACAGTCGTCTGCGAGGCGAAGACGACCGGCTTTTAATTGACCTCAATTGAAACGTTATGCGAGAATATTGATTCGGCATTGATGAGCATTTTCCTCCGAGTCACTCGTCAACGGCGTCGTTAATTGAGCCCCGCGCCCGATAAGAAAGCTCGCGTCGAGCGCGCATCATCCTCGCGCGTCGCTCTTCGGATGAAGGAACATAATACCGGTCAAAGGTTGCAAAATTACTCCAAAAAAATCATTTTTTATACGAAAAAAAAAAACGTTCGGGCAATGATGACATACCGTCCGTTCCGGACTCAGAGGCCGAAAGTTCCGGATGCTGGAGCCGTAGCTTCTATTGCTCCGGGTGCTACGCCCGGAACTTTCGGAACTTTGGAGGAAAAAACTCCGGCGGTGGAATTCGTACTTAGTACTTACAGGCTATTTAGACTCATCGTCCGCGTTCCGGGCTCAGAGGCCGAAAGTTCCGGGCATAGCACCTAGGGCAATCGAAGCTACGGCTCCAGCATCCGGAACTTTCGGCCTCTGAGCCCGGAACGCGGATGATGAGTCTAAATAGCCTGTACATAGTAAGTGAGAATTCCACAGCCGGAGATTTTTTTTTTTTTCCAGTGTATAGAGAGATGATGTAATTTCGGTCCAGAATTTTGATGATTTCGCATGCAAACTGAAAACTCATGCCGCAATCACACGCTGAGTGTGGCTTGAAAATGTGGAAGTCATCGTCCCGATGCCTGAATTTTACGCGTGTCGCGCACAATTCAGCAACGATTCTCATCGACCATCGGATAATGTCGGATTTTTCTGAACTATTCGAATGGATTTGATACACATCTGGATTAAAATAACTCTACTTTCCGAAATTTCAGCTATTGAGCGATGATTGTTGACCTCCATATTCAGTTGCCAAATTCAGCGCGTGATTCCGGCATCAAGAACTTGTTTAAAACTGAATTTGCGGGTGGAAATTTTGCAACATTGGAGTGGAGTTACGTTCTTTCCTCTACGGTCGACGACGCGACAGGGTCGATGATTGCGATCCCCGCGAGCCGGCTGTTAATAAGTGCGTGCAAACAAGAATAATTGTCGGCGCGGACGAGGACCGTTGATATGTTGTGTCGTAATGCTGGATAGTATTAATTGCGGCCGCGCTGATTTTCAGTGTCATCGTTGACGCAGCTCCGGGGAAAATTTATTGCCTAACGTCATTTGCTTCTTGCAGGTTTGCAACTTTAAAAAGTCCTACACTGAAAAAAAAATCTCGGTGTATTTACTAAGAAAAGGGTAAAATAATTACCAAGAATTCAGGGTTCTATTTGATCCCAGTTTTTTTTGGTAAAATTGCCATTTATGGAATTGGTAATTTTACCGAGAAATCTCGGTAAAATTGTTGAACTTTCTCGGTAATTTTACTGGACCTTGGTAAAAACGCCGATATTTTTTATCGACTATGGTAGAATTACTTACCGAGATAAAATGGCAAAGTTACCGGGAATTGATTACCAATAAAAGTGGTATTCTTAC
Source organism: Bemisia tabaci (assembly GCF_001854935.1). Classification (NCBI taxonomy): domain Eukaryota; kingdom Metazoa; phylum Arthropoda; class Insecta; order Hemiptera; family Aleyrodidae; genus Bemisia; species Bemisia tabaci. The sequence goes on from NW_017547167.1 coordinate 271,862, forward strand.
CTGAAAAAAAAACCAGTAAAAATGCCGGTTTTTAGGTAAGCTTACTAGTCTGCCTTGGTAAAACTACCAATAATTGGTAAAAAAAAGTGAAATGGTAAAGGTACCGACGGACCTTGGTAAAAACGCCGAAAATTTTTTTTTCAGTGTGTAGGTTTGCAACTTTAAAAAGTCCTGGGATTCCAGTTTGACTTCTGCATTTTCTGTAGGCTGAATTTGTGGCAGAACTTCTCGTAAAAAAGAGAAAAAAAAGAGAGAAAATAGAAAAAAATTGTACTTAAAAATTTTTAACAGGGTGTCTAGTTTTTATTTTCATTCTGGGAAATCCTGGTGAAATCCTTATTTTTCCTGATTTTCGGCTGCCAAATCTTGATTTCAAAATTTTTCCAAATCTTGATTTTTTGCGGAGAAATATCAAAATTTCTGCATAAGCGTGAGCGAAAGCATGAAAAATCCGATCGGACAGCCGACTTTTCACAAATCCTGATTTTACGACCGATTTTTCCTCGAATCCCGATGAAATCGGGATTAAATCTTGATTCACCTCAAATCCTAATAGAATCGGGAAAACCCTGATGCTAGACACCCTGTTTAATTTAGATCAACTGCTGCATGTTCGTTTGTTTATTTGTGCAACGAGGTGAGGATTTCGGCGAGAAGTAATACCTTATTAGTGTTTCTGGTGGCATGGTTCGAACTGAATTCAAAGATAAGTAACCAAGCCCACTGAGTTAGAAATTATCTGCCCACCAGGTAACAAGCATGGAACTTTCCCGGAAAAATGGAGTGTTTCTATTAAACTCAGCCCAATTTTACTTGTAACATTGGCAATTTGCTATTTCCGTCGGTTTGCGGTGAAACTCGACCGAGCCTATTCTGATCAATGAAAGATCGAATTAGAGGCGTCAAGCAGAGCAACGAGCATTCGCTACGAGCTCCCTTGACAGGATAAAATGGTCCAGCTTGTACGGCGATGGTCCAGTTGGTTCGTTTGTTTCCCGCCCGATGAATCAGCTGATTTGAGGAAAAGCGGCGCTGGCGTCCGGTGAAAGTCGCTCAGTTTTCACGCTTTGGTGGCGAGAGGTTGTTGCCTCGCTTTCCGCACCCACTATACTGCCGTGCTAAGGAGGAACGCCGTATGAGCCTTCAGGCGTTGCCAAATTTCTCCTGGCAAATCACCAATTTTCAGGAAAATTTTTAAATATTTCCCTGCCAATTTCTCAGATATTTTTGTTTGTAATGTGATCTAAAACTTGGGAAAATTTCAAGGAAAAATATTCATAATTTTCCTCAATAATAAACATTTCATCGAAGGAAATTTGGCAACTCTCGAATGTTCATACGGCGTTCTTCCTCAGCAAGGCAGTATACAAAAGCGGCGAAAAGTCGTCCGTTTGGTCAAATTTCTCCTAGCCATATTATTTTGATAGTATAAGTAGTAAATCTATCATTTTCCCTTTATTCCATAACAATCACCCGTTTCAACAAATAGGATCGCTCCATGTCCCCTTTTCCTCATTTGCCCGTAACTTTGTCCATCAATTTCGGGTGCAGAATGTTCTCGATCAAGCGATCATGATCGCGCAGCCGCTCGCGTGAGAATTGGGGAGGGCTGTAAAAATTTGTAAAAATTGGGGAGGACTTTTTCTCCCCTTGTTTTGGGGGAAAAAGTAGAGAAGCGCATTGTCTTTGGATTACATTTTGCAACAAGGCACCACTATTTTAGGCCCATTTTAGGAACAAAATACATGCCGTTGGTTTCCCTATGTAGATATATGCTTTTATGGGAGAGCCAGAGATGGTGGTTCCTTATTGTAAAATGTAATTCATTTGTGCTAGATGCATTTCAAGCGTGCATTTGGGGAAGAAAACTTTCATGCAAGTTGTTTTATTTGCTGAAAGTCTTTCTAGCGCCCTGCTTGTGGGGAAGGAAACTTTTAAGCGCGTTGCTTTTAAGTAAGGAAGCTGTTAAGCGCGTTATTTGGATTGCATTTTCCAAAAAGGAACCAAGCAGAGCATTCCAATGTTGCTTCTTAGGATTGCACAACTTACATTTTTCGCAAGAAATTATTGAAATCATGAAAAAAATCAGAGAAAATCAGAAAATTTTCGTCTTGAATTCATAGTTCATTGAAAGTAAAGGTAAAACTTGTTTGGATGATCAGTTTATATTTGCAAGGTGAAAGAAGTTGCACAACCAGACGTTGGCACGCTCCTGGTTCACTGGAAAAAAAAAAAAAAAAAAAAAAAAAAAAAAAAAAAAAAAAAAAAAAAACACATTGGATCTAGAGTCCAGACTCTTGAAAACATTGACAAGAAAAAATACTCTTGATTCAATCGGATTTTTGCTCGAATCAAAACGAAATCCGCTTAAATTAAGAGGCTTGGTTCTTGATTTAAGCTAGATTCTGATTGAATCGAGAGTACTTTTTCTTGTCGATGTTTTTCAGAGTCTGGACTGTAGATCCAATGTGTTTTTTTTTCCCAGTGTTCTTTTTTGCAAAATGCAATCCATTTTACGTAGAGGCGCAATTATAGAAAAATAGCGAATTCTGGGGAAGGCTAAGAACTTTCTGCACCCCTGTAGCCCGCCCGTAGGGCTCAATGTTTGCAAAAAACAAACACCTTTTGTGCAAACACATGCCGAATTAACGGACACGCCATGAACAGGAGTTGGTGATATTTGTTTGATTCGAGCCTTCACGCTCGGTTTTCGTGTTGGGGAGCTCCCGTGCGCGGGTTTCGCTGAAAAACGGACGCGTTTAAATCGAAAGGAACCATATCGAATGTGACACGAGCCCTGTCATGCATCCGTTCTTACGGATCTCAGGGCTCACATCAGAATGGATATAGGTCCTTTTGAATTAAACACGTCGGAATCAAGTCCGGAGGAGCTTCTATCGAGATGTCCCGACCTCCTACTCATCACGCGATCAGTGGCGTGGCGTGCTTTGCGATATATCGATTGTTACGCCATTTAAACTTATGGAAAAGGATCGATTATCAGGGTGTTCGCAGCGAACACCTTAATAATCGATTCTTTACCGTAGGTTTAAATGGCATAACAATCGATACATCGCACTTCACGCCACGCCACTGCACGCGATATTGCGGGTGCACCGAACGGTGCAGTTTGCCCGGCGCGGCCAACTGAACTAGTTTCCGGAGTCAATTTGTTTTCCAGACAGTGTAATCAGGGAGTCTCCGTCCGAGGTTGCAGAAAATTTATGCGGTGATAATCAAAAAGTAACCAGAAATAATTACAGCGACGGGGCTCGTTTCGTGAAAGTTTAAATCAGAATCTCATATTGCTCTTTTCGACGCAGATTATTTGTGAAAATCCTTGTTTTTTCCTAACCTTTTTCTTACCTTACAGGCATTTCAGTATTTGAATTAGAACATTGGATTATGATGGCATGGCAGAGGAATAGACCGAAAAACACGCAGAATCGATCCGGGAACTTGATAAATGGATTGTGTTACGAAATTGCATAGAATGTTCATACGGCGTTTTTCCTTAGCTCGGCAGTTGAGTAGGCGTAGATCAATTTTTCAGCGGATATCTACTCGCGGGGACTCGTTTTCAAGGGACCTGCCGCCTTGGCTCCGTTACGTTTTAAAATTGTGGGAAACCGGCGTGGCCGACCGTGAAGATTGCAACAGATACACCGGTGTCCCTCCGAAAGTAATTTCACGCACCGTAATGACCTTTTCCGCGCGAGACTCGGAGTATCCGTTTTTTTCTTTTTTCCTTTTTTTTTAATAGCTACCGTGGTTGCGCGCCGCGTCATCTACGATGCACACGAGCCTCTCCCGAATCAGAATCCATTCTTTTTCGCTCAGCATCCATTGTCAACGGCGACGGGAAGTCGCACGCCGAGGACCCAAGGTCGCGTCGGCATGCAACAACCGGCGGCACAAAGAGCCCTGCACTCGATGCAGTTTTGCATAGGTCACCTGCCCCAGGTAGACGAGGTGAAGCGAGACGCTGAAGCAGCCTGGGGCAATGATTTCAAAGATTCTTCGAGATGCCAGCAAACTTGAGAAGGAAGCTCCCTGATTTTTCTCGGAAATTCCTCCTTGAAACATCGTTTCGTTATTCACTGTCAATTTTTTTGCTATCGTTTTGTCAATTAAAAACATTTGCTAATTAACCGCCAACGCAACGGGAGACTTCGACGATTTCGGTGGCCGCGAAGCGGCTTTTGGGCCCCGGGGGTTGGGCCGCGTAGCAGCCAGGGGACAGACCCCCTGTAAGTTTCTTATGTTTTTCGTTTCTAATTTCTGAGTCGTTAGTTCGCTTCAGCTGCGCGTGATCGCAGCAAAAACCCGGGACGCGATGGCACGCACGATCCCGCTCGGCGGGTGACATTTACAGTCCGCGAGGAGCGATGCGCGACTCACCGCGAAAAAATTCGCCCGATGCAAAAATGCAGGGAGCGTCGCCCGTCTCGACGTTGCGGTCGCGCCAAAATTCACGACGAGACGCGAGAAAAAGGGAGACGGTGGAGGTTATATCCGCCGCGCTGAAGAAAAACGAGAATGCGAATGTCGCCAAATTTCCTCGGTAAAATATTTATGAATGTTTCGTCATCTTCCGGCCAAAGTATCACAAGCGCCATGCGACGTCTAAAAATTTCCGCCGCCATTTTATTGTTTAACAGAGAAATTGTTTAACGAAGCTGTCCGAAATGTCACTGAATTTTCTTTGTGCTTGCGATGAAATTTAGTGAAATTTTCAGACAGATTCATCGAAAAATTTCTCTGTAAAAAAATAAAATGGCAACGGAAATTTTCAAACGTCGTATTGCGCTTGTGATACTGTGTTGTCGAGACAACATTTAAGATCTGGGAAATTTCGGCGGAAAATTTAGCTGAATTTTCTTGGTGGAGCCGGTAAATTTCAGTGAAATTTTCAAACAGAAAAGACCTACAATTTCTCTGTAAAAAAATCAAACGGCGGCGGAAATTTTGAGACGTTGCATAGCGCTCGTGATACTTACTTTGGCCGGAAGGTTTAGATTTATCTTGGAAATTTTTTGACACATTACCTAAATGGACATCGTTTCGCGATTAGGACCTATTTCCGGCTTGAATCACATTTACCTAGAATTTGTTAGAGAAAATTTATACATTTCTTTCACAAAAAGTTATTCTATCGCAGGAAATTTGGCAAAATTCTTTCCTAGAGTTCAATCGGCGTTTTTACAGAGCATAGTAGATATCCGACGCGACTCGGAGACTCGGAGAGCGGGAGATGGGGGGAGGAGGTAAGCGATNGGGGGGGGGGGGGGTATTTACAGAGGGCGATGACGTTTCAGCGAGATGCAAATTCATCTCAACTCCGACTACGGACTGCGGTTCCCGAGTTTTTTCCCTCCGGACGCTGCGTTCGCTGAGGGCGGATATTCATTTGAACCCTGCGATATTAAAAAAGAATATTTACGACCGAAGGTAATTTTAGTTTTTTTGGGAGGGGGGGGGGGCAGAAGCACCTTAGAGAGAGGTCTGGCGGAAGTCCTTCAGCTCCAAAAGAGAGTACGGTCCAAAATTATTAGAATGAGGGATGTGCCTAGAGGAATTTTGATCTATACCAACTGAAAAATTAATTGAACAATAAAATTTTGAAGATGGGAAAAAATGCACGCATTCGTTTAAAAAAATTCTTACGTTTTCTAGAGATTAAGCAAAAGTCAGGGTTGCTACAGAATTTGGAGAATGAAATTCCCCGACATTTCCCATATTTTCTTGACACATTTTCGTGAAATTCCCTGACAACGCGCGGAGGGTATGGCAGATGGTTAAGAAGGCATAATTGAAAATAGTTCTCAGGCGTTTGTTGTTCGAAACCTCAAACCTATTCTAGAAAGCAAATAGAGGTCATTTAACATTTCCCTGACCTTTTCGTCATTTTCCCTGCATTTTTAAAATTCCCTAACATTTCACGGTTTTCCCTGACTGCGGCAACCCTGTATAAAGTGTGAATTAGGAGGGGGGAGAGGCACCTTCCCCTACCTCAACCCTCATTGCAGGGGGGTGGACTTTAATGTACGAAAAATGACTTGCCTGAAAATACGTCTGATGAGTCTGAGCAGCCCGTTTGGTGATAAAAGAAGTATTCAAAAGCAAGAAACTCACCTGAAACAAAAAAGATGGTTTAAATTGATTAGTACAAATCAAAATAAATTGCAGACATTTAAAATGTTGAGGAGTGAAATTGTTGTAAAAAGAAACCGATTGATGACATCGAACCACATGGAACCTCCTCGTACCATATCGTTCAATGACGTCCCTAAAACTCACAATCGTTCAGTATCCTGTACGCTTTATTTACCCGTAATTACCGTAGGCAGTACCTACTGCCGTGCTTAGGAAGAACGCCGTATGAACATTCGAGAGTTGCCAAATTTCCCTTGATAAAACATGTATTTTTGACGACATTCATGCATACTTTTCCTTCAAATTTCCACATGTTTTAGATTAAATTGCGTACAAAATTGTCTGAAAATTTGGGAAAACTATATTCAGAATTTTCCTAGTAAATTCGGGGTTTATCGGAGGAAATTTGGCAACGCCTGAAGGCTCATACGGCGTTCTTCCTTAGCACGGCGGAGTACTCGGATGGCGCTTACGTTACGGAGACATCTGTCGGAAGGGGATACCAGATGGCTCCCCCCAGGCGCGTCACGGTCCAGCGCGGTCAGAGCCGTAACGTTGCCAGGTTTTGCGATCTAATTCGGGTATTTTACGTGGGTTTAAACGGGGCAAATGCGAGAATTTTCGGCAAAATCTCGCAATAATCGAGCCGGGGCCGGGCATGACGTGAAGCCCCGCGAGAAGGGTGACGTCAACGGGGGGAGCACGCCCAGACGTAGACGCAGCCGCAACCGAGCGAGGCGCATAATTAATCGCAAAACGGAGCATTCTGCCGTGCTAAGGAAAAACGCCGTATGAACAGTCGAGAGTTGCCAAATTTCCTTCGATGAAATGTTTATTTTGGAGGAAAATTATTAATCATTTCCCTTGAATTTTCAAACACTTTAGATCAAATTACAAACAAAATTATCTGAAAAATTGGCAGAAAAATATTCAAAAATTTTCTTGAAAATTAGTGATTTAACAGAGGAAATTTGGCAACGCCTGAAGGTTTATCCGGCGGTTTTCCTTAGCACGGCAGTATGAACATTCGAAAATTGCCAAATTTTCCTTGATAAAACATGTATTCTTGACAACATTCACGCATATTTTTCCTTGAAATTTTTAGATACCTATTTTAGATTAAATTGCGTACAAAATTCCCTGAAAATTTTGGAAAATAATTTTTCTTCCTATTTCCTTCGATAAAATGTTCACTTATTTCGGAGGAAAATTATTAATAATTTCCCTTGAATTTTCAGAAGTTTTAGATCAAATAACGAACAAAATTATCTGCGAAATTGGTGGACACAGATTCAACAATTTTCTTGAGAATAGTGATTTGCGAGGGGAAATTTGGCAACGCCTGAGGACTCATACGGCGTTTTTCCTCAGTACGGCAGTATAGAACAAGAACACCCCCCTTCCCCCTCTCTCCCGGCCGGCCACTCGGAACCGCGAGAGTGTAAACGTAGAAAACTGGGATCTAATCATGATAATGGACCAGCGAGCGAATTAAAGGTTCAGGGTATCCTGTGTGAGAAAAATTACGGGTGTACTGAGAAAGCATGGATTTAGAGAGGTCAGTACGGAATTAAGGAAAACGAATGGATTTTCCGTAAGAAGGAGTGACAGAAAACTCGTTGCAATCCTGTAGGGCTGTATTTACAGTCGTTTATTAACTAGCCTCTTCCAGGACTCCAGTCCATTTTCTCGTGGGTGGTCAGATATACGCATTTACAACAAATGAATTAAATGTAAGATTAAATTAAAAACTGGAAACATCTAATTCATTTGAAATGAAGCAATTGAAAGCATTATTCATTGGTGCGTTAAAATTATTCTTTCGAGAAGTATTTACGAGCTACTGTCAGAAGCTTCGGAACGGTCTGATCAAACAGGCACGTTTCTCAGATCCGTTGTTTATTCGCCTGAAAGTCAAATATTGATACACCTCCGGGCGAACTTCATCGTTGCCCAGGTGCCCACCCCTCGTTCTAAAAGTATACACTTCTATCGTAACTAAATTTACTTAGCGGTCAGCGGACGGCTTTACGAAAATTTCCGACTTCTACGAACTGGAATTGTTTCATCTTCGAGAAAAACGTTGAGATAAAAAGTTGGTTCGGTTGGTTTATGGAGCACGGGTCGTCTGGTTTTTAATTTATACGTAATTTGCTTTCATTTTTTATTTTTTTATTTTTTGGTGGCCAGACACAGTGCCCGATTTTGTTTGGTCCAAATTGTGTATGACACATTTATACAGTTAGTCCAATAGTTTTTTTGTGCAATACTTTTTGAACCAATATTTCACTTAGCCCAGTTACACGCTGGAAAAAAGAAACACATTTGATCTAGAGTCCAGACTCTTAAAAACATCGACGAGAAAAAATACTCTTGATTCAATTGGATTTTTGCTTAAATCAAGAAGCAATTATCTTAATTTGAGCGGAGTTCCTTTTGATTTACGCTTAAATCTGATTGAATCAAGAGTGTTTTTTCTTGTCAATGTTTTCAATAGTCTGGACTCTGGATCAAATGTGTTTTTTTCCAGTTACAAGCAATAATATAGGTGCTCAGATTTTGTCAAATGATGAAATTCAACCCTCGGATGCCCAAGCCGGGTCAAACTGACCCAAGGATCGATGAAAACACGTGCCCCACGGGTTATACAGGGCCGGTACATCCAAACTTTAGATGTGGGTCTACAAATAAATCTTTAGAAAAAAGAGTATCTGAGACATCAGATTGAAAAAAAAATCAAATATCAACACAGCCGAAGATAGAATTGACGTATTTGGGTCTGGTTTTTTTTTTTTTAAATTATCTCCCGAATCAGAGTGACAATTCATTGGCTGCATAGAGCGGAGCATCGTAAGCTCACACCTCGCACTACAGCGCCTTCAATTTTGCAGATACAACACGGACATCCATCGTGCACGAATAGTTGTATCTCTGCGCCGTCATGTGCGCATGTCCTTTCCCTTGCTCCATTTTCATATCGTGTTGGTCCCATGTGTCTTATTTGTGGTGGTGCTTTAAGAGGTGTGTGAGCAAAACAGCCGAGGATAGGAAATATGTAATCGGGCATTGTTTTTTACCTCCTCTCCCGAATCTAAGCGGCACATCATTAACTGCAGCATAGAGCGGAGGATTGCGAGTTCACGCATTGCGCCTTCAATTTTCCAGATACAACATGGGCATCCATCGTGCACGAATAGTTGTATCCCTGCGCCGTCATATGCGCATGTCCTTTCCCTTGCTCCATTTCCATATCGTGTTGGTTCCATTCGTCTTATTTGTAGTTATGCTTTAAAAGGTGTGTGAGCAAAACAGCCGAAGATAGGAGAGATGTAATCGGGCATTGTTTTTTACCTCCTCTCCCGAATCTAAGCGACACATCATTTACTGTAGCATAGAATAGAGTGGAGCATTGCGAGCTCACGCATCGCGCCTTCAATTTTGCAGATACAACACGGACATCCATCAAGCACGAATAGTTGTATCTCTGCGCCGTCATCAAAGCGAGTCCTTTTATTTACTCTTTTTCCACGTTGTGTCGGCTTTGTCTGTTATATTTGTAGCGTGCTTGAAAGGCTACGTGATGAACACAGGATTAAATTGGTTGGCCAAACTAGGTATCTGGTAAAAAAGTGGGTAAAATGTCTAGCTACTTTTTTTTTTTTTTTTTTTTTTTTTTTTTTTTTTTTTTAAACTGAGCTTTTTGTGAATAGTTTACGAGTTTGTAATTGTCTATGGAAAAAGGACCTTAGTTCATGTTCATGGTGTCAACATTTTCGAAGAGCTTGTAGATGAGTTGCGTTGGAAAATCGGATTTTGAGATTTTGACGAAAATCTCTATTTTAACTACGAGTACGAACAATTTGCGAGCGGTTACAGTTCCTTTGGAAATTAGAGTGGGCGAAAAGTTGCATTTTATTCGGACAGTGTCATGCTATTGACCAGACATATTAGAATTTTAAAAGGACTTTAAATAAATAAAATAAAATGTCTACTTGATATAAAGATAAATCCTCGCAACAACGATTCTTGAGCTTCACATGGACACGCAACTGAGTGGCGACTGCGGTTTCGTTTGATACATATGTCTTTAAAAAATGGGTGTAGAGCAAGCCTTTAATACATTCTAGTAAATACAACTGAATTGTGAGTTCTTCGGCTGAACCTTCCTATTAACATAAAATCACAATTATGATGAAAAACAAGGGGGGCTCCACGCGAAATCGCGGGTAGACGTGAGCAATCTATATTCGTCTATTTCTATAATGTCTAAATACGAAACTGCAAACACAGGATCGCTCGGTGGAGAGAGACTTGACCATAGAGAAAAAAAAGGAGGTGTTCGCATATCGGGCATCTTGGAATTTTTTTGCTGACGTAGGTCGGTACAGCGACTTTGAACGTAAATTTTCTCGGAAATGGTGTAATTTACGGAAAAAAGTCATTCTACAAAAAGTGCTTGGAATTATATCCCGAGTTGATTTAAGCAAAAAATGGGACATTATGGTCCGTTTTTCATACTTCGAATTCCGGATTTCGCTGGCCAGGTTGTACCGACCTACGTCACAGGGTAAACAAATCTCAGGATGCAAACACCTCCTTTTTTTTCTCAAGAGACTTGACTGACGGGAGCGGACTGCTGTGAATCCTGTTTGCATCCAATTCATTGATTCAATGAAAATATGAACGGGGAAAAACGTCTTATCACGGAAACATTGCAGCTATTACACCCCCGTATTTCAAACTAGGGAAATCCGGCGAGTGATAGCTGTTATCAGGACGATTCCAGTTTTTATCATCTGTCGCGCAGCAGCAGCGCGGCGGCGACTTGATGTCGTATTCGTATCGGTTGCACAGTTTGGTTGACGTCACTTTCAGTATCGAGGCGTGAAAGATCGATTATCGATATTTCTCCATTTGCAGCTGTGGTAAAGAATCAGTTATTAAGATGTTCCTTGCGAACACCCTGTTCATCGATCCTTTTTCATTGGTTTACACGGCAGATCAATCGATATATCGCAAGGCACGCCAAGCCACTGGTCACATTCCCTAACATGCGAATGATAAATTCGTCACCTACCTGACATAAGGGCGTAACTACACTCTGCAATGAACTCTGTCATCCATACAATTCAATGCTTTTCCAGGATCATCTCAATGTGTAGTTACGCCCTTATGTTAGCCAAGCGACGAATTGGATGACTGGATCGAGTGCGGTGAGAAGGAACCAAACCATATAAAGTCCGGACAGGGCGCCAAAAAAAAGAGGAATAAACGTTTACAAGCGGGGTTTCATAAATAATTCACCTCCGAGCGAGCGAAAAACGAATTGTCTGAAATGCTCTAACATCCTTTTTATTACAGTAAAAAAAGGAAAAGTAGAAATGTGGCCGGGCCGTCTATGGGAAAAGGAACCTATAGATTCAGTTATTGACACCGGGAGGCGAATTTCATCGATCCATTTACATGGAGGTACAACATCCACCGATGAGTCCGAACTGCACCACTGGCCAATCAGAAGCGCTAAGCCGGACTTAGGTGCATTCGAGACTCGTCCTACGTATATTTCAGAACGGTGGAGGGACCAACAAAATGGACCACTAGACAACTTTACCGATTTCCCAGCATCATCCCGGGCGTCAGGGGCGATTTTCATAAGTTGGCAAAAGCACTTCCCCGATTGTTTCACGTACATTTAAACGGACGAAACCTGTAGTGTTGCCACCACACCGCGAGAAAACTCCACTGACCGTGACGCTCATCAGTGACAAATGACGGTAATGCAACGTATGCAACATCCTCCCATCATCTTTCAAGGCTGCCATCCGTGCGGCTCAAAGCCGTGTGTCGGGACCCGTTGTTAGGTAACTTTTCTGCGCAATTGAGCGGCTTACTGGAAAGAATGAAAAAAAGCGCAAGTGCTGCAGGATCCCGAGGGCGTTTAGGGCCTTCTTCGAAAAATCCCTTCAACTGGACCCGCCTAGGAGGTAGCCATGTACCCTGCATAAATCTGTGAACGATTTCCTCAATGAAGACCCTATTCAATGTTTTGTAGTTCTCACTCCAGAGTCTCCGCGCACAAATGAAAGGTTGACTACGCGAATTTTATAATACAAGTTCCGAATACCTCCTTGTAAAGTTCTGCTCGGTTCTGTTTCATCTATCATCAACCCCATCGTCATCCACCGCGGTAGTGACACCCTTGGTTTCCTCCACCTTGCTTTCATCAGTCGGTGTGACGCTAATTTGCACCGATTGTTCAACGTGAAACTTAAATGAAAGCAAGGTAGAAGGAACCAAGAGTGTCATAACCGAGGTGGATGACGTCAAAAACCCCGACTTTTCAAGGGGCGATAGCTCGGTCAATATTGAACGTAGAAAATTGCTGTTGAGACAGCGATCTTATTATTTTTAGATAATCTACAAGAATCAAGTATCAAAACACGATTCTGAGACCAACGCAACTTACCCATTGGACTACATTTTGCGATTAGGATTTACAATTTCTGGCTCACAATCAGTTTAGGAACAACATATGTACAATAAGTTTTCGTATCCAAGTAAGTGTTTTTACAAATGAGCTAGAAATTTTAATTCCTGATTGTAAAATGTAATCCAATTAAATTAGACAGATCTCATTATTTTTAGATCATATACAAAAATCAAGTGTCAAAACACGATTCTGTGATAGCGCAACTGAGCCTCACTGGGAAAAAAAACAAATTGGATCTAGAGCCCAGGCTCTTGAAAACATCGACAAGAAAAAGTACTCTTGATTCAATCAGAATCTAGCTGAAATCAAGAACCAAGCCTCTTAATTAAAGCGGATTTCGTTTTGATTCAAGCAAAAATCCGATTGAATCATGAGTATTTTTTCTTGTCAATGTTTTCAAGAGTCTGGACTCTAGATCCAATGTGTATTTTTTCCAGTGCTCCATCACATGCTTTTCCACGTTTTTCCCGCCTTTTCTCGAACTTGCAGCCTGGCACTAACCTCACCTAACCAACGATGACCACCCGTGCTGTGACCACCAAGCTCATCGGCCACCCAGCGATGACTCATTTCACGAAAGTATCCAATTCTAACGGGGACATTGACAATGTCGCGGAATATGGAGACTCCTCGATCCAGGCCCGATCAAATTTCATGTTCCGTCGCGACGCCAACATTATAAACGCGCGACCGCGCGATGGCGGAACGGGTTTGATGCCCCGCCTGGACCAGTTTATCGACGAGACGAATATTTACTCAACGCAATGAATCAGCGGACAAACAATGAGCCGTTTACATGCCGACAAGAGTGCGTCCATGACTCATGCCGAGCGGAGTGGCGGCAGATGTCTGAGAAAGTATTATTGGAGCGAGTGGCGGCAGCGCAAAACTGCATGAGTATTTACAGCCGGCTCGTAAAAGCGCCTGGCGGTGGCACTCGACACGACTTCCAGGATAGCTTCAGCCAGAGATTAAAGTTCAGAAGATCTTTGCACACTTGCTGACGCCTACATCGGAGGCAAATAAAGAGAATTTGTGCTAGGCCTTGTCTCCATCGGACGTTTTCATGAGATTTGTACCAGGGGAAAATCCCAATTTCCAGAGGACCTGTATACAGAAAAATATTGTCATCGGCTGTACTCGAATCGGGCCCGGGGTGGAAGGTCATCACCTGGTCATCACTGGTAGCAACACGAATAATTGGGTCCGGGGTGATCAATGCTCTAATATGAATTGGATCCATAAACTGCACGATGAGCGATTCGATTCGGCTCACTGTGATCTCAATCATTTTACTACAGAAAAAGTGTGTCATTCTCTGATTGGTCGGCTATCATGGAGCTCCAAAATTGGTCCAATGTAAACAAACCCCGGTCCCTCGACTCCTAGTTTGGCCCAATGTACATACCCTAAAAATGTCAAGCAGTATTTTCTTGAAGAAATAAAAAGGCGAGAATTTCCGAACACCGAGATCGAAATCTATGATTTGATGGTTTGACCATCTAAATGTAAAGCAGCAGGTATGATTGAACATCCTACTGCAAAATGCAAGTCGGAACTACAATTGGACCACATTTTGTGTTTAGGAACTACAAATTCTGTCTCATTTTAGGAACAACATAAGTACCATCAGTTTCCCCATGCACATGAGTGTTTTCACGGTTGAGCAAGAAATTATAGTTCCTAATTGCGAAATGTAGTCCAATTTCTGGCTCATTCTTAAGAACTCTAACGTAACTCAGGAAACTAATGGTACATACGTTGTTTCTAACCTGAGCCAGAAATCATAGTTCTGAATCGTAAAATGTAGTCCATGGTGTCTAGTTTTCTTGGTAAAGCTCATTCCCTGATTTTTCCCTGAGTTTCCCTGATTTTCAGGAGCTCATTCCCTGATGAGAAACCGAAGTTTTCTTCCGCTTTTCCGGGATATTCTTGGGGAAAAGAATATTATTTTCCAGAGTTTCAGATAAGAATAACGATTTTAATTAATCTTTCAGCCATTTCTTTGGCGCACATTCAAAATTTTAATTCAAAAAATGTTCCTGGGTGTTCCGAAATGATCCCTGGGTGGTTGGAGAAGAGATTCCTGGTTTCTGGAACAGATTCCCTGATTTTCCCGGTAAATTTTCATTCCCTAATGAATCCCGGTTTTCCCCGGTTTTTTAAAAACTAGACACCATGATGTAGTCCTATTCTCCGGTAGAAAAACAGATCAAGTGACGGACAGTTCAATTTTCGTGGATACAAGAGCATTATCCCTGTTCATAATGGATGCAGAAACTCGTCTGTTTCGACAGATGTATTATGTTTTGGCGGGCTACGACTAATTGTAAGAGCTGCAACTGTGGAAACATGATTTCATGCCACGCGCAGCAGACCCAATGAAAGTCGAGAAAAATATGAGGAAATATCCGAAGACGCACAGTGGATCGAGTCAATTAGAGGGGTCGGACATGAAATTATTTACTAAAACTGTAAATTTTGATATTTATTTCGTCACATTTTAAATTTAAAGGGGTGACGAAAGAGGGAAATTTCACGAGGAAACCAATGGAACCGCTTTCAGAACCTCAAAATTTTGTATTAACGGAGTTATAAGCGTTTAAAGTTTCCAAAGTTTGTCCGACTCCCCCTATCGGTTCGGTCCAGTGTGCGACGCTCAGGATGAAAAGAAATAAGAGAGAGAAGGAAATTTAAATAATTTTTCCCATCAATTCACCGATCGCGGGCACGACATCTGAATTTCAGATCGGTAGCACTGCACTGCCGTGCTAAGAAAAAACGCAGTATAAACATTCGAGCGTTGCCGAATTTCCTTCGATAAATGATTATTTTTAAGGAAAATAATGAATATTTTCCTTGATATTTTCAGACACTCTAGATCAAATTACGAACAAAATTACCTGAGAAATTGGCAGAAAAATATTCAAACATTTTCCTAAAAATTGGACCGCGTTTAACAGAAAGGAACCAAGCCACATCAGCTATTGCCAAATTTAACTGGGCAAGTCAATTTTTAACGAGAGAACGTTTGTAGTGATTCCTCTGAAAATTTTAAGGAATTTACTTCGTACTATGGAGAAAATTCAATGTTTGCACGACAATCCGCCCAACCGTTTTCATGTAAAAAATTAATTCGCCCAATTAAATTTGGCAATGGCTGATGTGGCTTGGTTCCTTTCTGTTTAACGCAGTCCAATTAGAGATTTGCCAGGGAAAATTTGGCAACGCCTGAAGGCTCATACGGCGTTTTTCCTTAGCACGGCAGTATAGTTGGAAAGCAGATGGAGTGAGCGGATCGGGAAACAGTTTTTCTCGAGAGAGCGAAGAAAAGTCAGAAATGGACGTATTTCTATCAAACAGAACTGTGTGCACTATGACGTGAGCCCTGTTATGCATATATTCTTGTGGGGTTTCAGGGCTCATGTCTTAATGCACATAGTTCCGTTTGGCAGAAATGCGTCCAGATGAGAAAACCCGGAGCGGAAACGGATATGCGCTGACTGGGTTGGCAGAAAAAACGCTCGAGGGAGCTCAATTGTTGGGACTTGAGAGGCTCGCTGCCGTGCTGAGGAGGAACGCCGTATGAACATTCGAGAGTTGCCAAATTTACCCGGATAAAACGTGTTTTTTTTAGTAGAGTTTTGCATGGTTTTCCTTGACACTTTCAAATATTTTAGATTCTATTGTGAACAAAATTCTCTGAAAAATCGGAGGAAAAATATTCGAATTCTTCCCAGTGAATTCGTTTTGTATTCAAGGAGATATGGCAACGCTTGAATGCTGATACGGCGTTATTCCTGAGCAGAGCAGTACTGCTCACAGCTTGAGAGGCCGGTGTTGTGGCGACAGCTTGATAGAAAAGGGCGCTGACCGACAGAGAACGAATCGCAGACGGTCGCGATGCACTCCGGAGAATATTTGAATTCTTGGTGCTTGAGTATTTACGATTAAAAACAAGTCGGATTCTTTCAGATACCGACTTTTTTTAATACCAACAAAAAATTTTTAAGGGGTTAAAGTCGAGGATCAAAGGAAAGACGCAAGAAAAGGTTCTCACTTTTGAAATTGACCCGTGGGAAATGTGGAAAATTGATTATAAGAATGTGGAAAGCCAAGGGGCGGCTGCGTGAAGACTAAGAAACCAGCAGTGCAGAAAGTTCATAAGGGTACCCTTTCACCGGCAAAACGCAAATTTTCCCTGCTCGCTATGACACAGCGCAGTCGAAGTAATTTAGACAAAAAATCAGCGCGGTTAAAGTAAATTCGACAAAAGTTAAGCGCAATTGAGGTAATTTTAACAAAGATCAGTGCGATTTAAGTAAACTTGACAAAAAAATCTGTGCGATTGAAGTAAATCAGACAAAAAATCAACGCTGTTGAAGTGATTTGAACAATTACTTCACATCGTAAATTAATGTGGGTGATACCCCCCAGATTTATTCACAGCTCACTCATTGTATTTATGATGAGACAGAAGTCAAGTATCTATATTTTGTGTCAGCACTTCATACTGGTGCCATCTGAATGCATATAGTGACATACTGAGTGGTGCTGATTTAGAGCTGGTTAGAGATTGGATTCGTCTCGACATGTGATAAGCAATCACTAAATTGGTGTAGCCACACAGTTCGTCTGGTTTGTCTACAGGTTTCAAGACTATTGCTCTGCAATGCCACTGGTCATGTAAGCATAATTTTCAAGATCCAAAAACTAGTTTATGATTCAGTTCTGCCAGAGACAAATATCTTCCGAGTTAGGGCGTCGTGAAATTGCATTTTCGTACCTGTAGTAAAATGAGTATTGAACCGTGTTGCCAATGCTAAAAAATGTCTCTTAGAAGGTAGTCCTAACTATAAAGACATGATGCTATTGTGCTCTACAAACATTCCCAATGATGAGCCAACCATAATAGAAAGTCATGAATTACGAGAGACACGAAAGGGGATTTTAACCTCAAAATCGACTGGTTTCGAAGGGTGTCCATTTCAGGGGCACTGGCTGACCAAATCACTCTGTTGATAGGGCCAGGAAACTAGAACGATGTAAAAGCCAATAAATTACTTAAATTATGAACAATTTAAGCATTACAAGGCATTCATGTTGGGCTGGCATGTAAAACATAAATGTCCTGTGGGGGGTAGCCACCCTCACATGGGGCGCAAAAATGCCGCAGATCAGAGCAGGATCTCAGAGCTTACGAGTATCACATAAAATACGTGCAGACTTACCAAAATTTAACTGATGTGACTGCCGATCCAGGAATCAACGCCTTCAGAACATAACTCCTTGAATTATACACTACCGATGATGCACTAGTAGACCGAAACAAGCCTCTCAGTCGACTTGAGACTGAAGAAGCGGTATACAACAATTTGTTTAACACATCAAATTTTGGACGTCGATTTCACAGCACAGTACCACTGAATCCGCGAAAGTTTTCACTTATGGCAGGGCATCCGAACGAAAACATTGATTGATTGATAAGCGAAACGCGCACCGAGTCTTCGAGCAACGGACGAGATCACGAGCTCGTGGTCCAAAAATTGCTCTCACTAATTTTGCACTAAAATTTTGCACGTCGATCTCACGGCAAAGTACCACTGAGACTGAACCCGCGGAAGATTTCACTTGAAGCAGGGCACTCGAACAAAAACATTGATTGATAAGCGAACGCACGCAACGGACGCGATCACAACAAGCTCGCGGTTCAAAACTTGCTCTCACTAAATCTTTAGACTAACCTATTTCTTTTCACCTGAAAACCAGCTTCTTGTACTGTAATTATCAGGGGCCTTTGCTTCTCCCGGGCGTGGATTTTCGTCATACATTCTCCGAGAAAGATCTGTTTGTTAAAGACATAATTGTAAATTAACCTCTCAATGTCCAAACAAAACACAAGCACGAGAAGAGATAAGAGACGCGCGAAGCACAAGCAAGCGAGGGGATCTATGAGAAGACTGCCATGCGATTCGTCAACCCGCAGCCAGCGTTTGCTACTCCTGCAACCTGATTGGTTCAACGATATCGCAGCTGGCGCGCTTGAAAGCTCATATTTTGATCATGGTCTGCTACCTAGCGGTGAATATTGAAAGTAATATTCATGGCGGCAAATTCAATTTTGCGGACTTGAAATACTTGCGCGCAAAACCACATCGCTTTGAACTTTGGTATGTATTCTAAAAGCGATGTCTCTTTTCTATTTTTACGAATTAATAAAATTGTGATTATGATCTTAGATAATATATGTAGCAATCTCTCTCAGATATATACATTTATCTGCGTAGAAATTGTCTCTAAATGTTTGCTGATTTGGTAATAATTGTCCTATTAAAGAAAAGAAGGAATGGATTGAATATTTGCATAGACCTCTACTAGGACGTTCAAGATTTTCACGGCCTGTTCAATTTTGCATGTATAGATTGATGAAAAATCTATTGGCCATTTGAATTAAGTTTTTGAGTAATATGAAGAAAATAATTCGTGTTTTCCTTAAACAAGTTCTCTCAATTTGCTGACCATTTTGAAATGTTGCAATGTACTTAGGTACACCTTCATACCTAAAAACAATGTATTCAATTATGATTGATCTATTCATATTCGATGTGATATATCACAAAAAATGCTTTAGTAAAAAATGTGTATCTCTGATTGCAATGTTGCAAGTCTTACTTGAATATCATGTTTTAAAAATAAAGTTAAGTGCATAGTAGTTTTTTTTTTTTTTTTTAAAAAAAAAGTTTTGTGGCTTTTTTGTTTTAAGATTGTAGTTATTCGAAATAGTTCCCTGAAAATTTGATAGAGATAAAAGAAATGATCCAGAAAAAGAGAGATCATCCTTTTGAAAAAAAAAAATTAAACATGATTGGACAGTTTTAAACTTTGCTAGTGGAGATGCACATTTTTCACATTTGGCTCTCAAGAAGCAATGTAATGCAAGTGGGAATGGACTTGTGCTTTAGCGATGTTATTCAGTGTTTTTAAAGGAAGTATTTTTGACAATAATTTTTTGCTCTTTCAAGCATCTTTTTAATAGCTCTCTTGACCTCACTTACACTTAACATCCTTCTTGTTATTCATTTTTACCTATATTTCTTTTTTCCTTTGTTTATTGAGGAAATATGACTTTTGCAACCAAAATAAAATAAGAACCAAGTTCTGAAAGGAAGTTCCATCAAAGTTTTATTTCAACTAAAAAGAGTGATAAAAAAATAAAATAATATAAAATTAATGATGAGAAGAAGAAATAATTTTGCAAACATTATCACCTCTTCATCACGGAAAATTACACGACCAAATCGTAAGCAAATTAGGGAGATACCAAGTATGCAGGTGATATACATACCTTATGCCTTATGCAGTATAATGTATGTGTATGACTAGAATATTTATTTTAACAAAAATGAACAAGAACCCCAGAATGTTCAAGTCACTCGAGAAAATCATATTTCGATTTTGAAAGGAATATATTTTTTTTTTATCTTTTGAAAGGGAGAAAAGGATCTGGATGGGTTTCAACACATGTATCAAAAAACAAAGGTACCAGATCACTCTCAAAAATAAAATTAGGTACGTTTACAATTAAATTTTCACAAAATTG
Organism: Bemisia tabaci; assembly: GCF_001854935.1. NCBI lineage: Eukaryota > Metazoa > Arthropoda > Insecta > Hemiptera > Aleyrodidae > Bemisia > Bemisia tabaci. The sequence continues at coordinate 292,108 of NW_017547167.1, forward strand.
ATTGCTTCTTGCGGTCAAGTCAAGAACTTGAAGCAGAAACAAAAAAGCATGTTATTATTTTGAAATTATTAGATTCTACACCATCATCTAAAAGACACGATAAATTTGAAAGAATAGTTAGGATACTTCCTTGGGATAATACGAAAATTGAAAAGTGAAAGTTGAACCTTTCAAAAAATATTATTTTTACAGAAATAACGAATCACCTTGTTAAGAAACAATCAGTGAAACCCAGCCATGAATGATCCTGTTAAAATTTATTATTCAAGACTCTTCAAGGCGGAGCTTTTACTCAGTTGAAACTTCAGATTCCAAGGGGAATTTTTTTCTCTTTTTTTAAAATATTTTTATTGATTAAAATTTGAATAATTAAATTTATGAGTGATCATTTTTAGATTATTCATTAGTTATGTATCTTAACAGGTCATGAATATATCAATAAATAAATAATAAACCTAAATTTTGGAGACTCTTAATTTACAACTCTACCGAGACAACAACCAATAATTTTCTTAAAATAGATAGGTACTCCTTTTCATGAACAGCAAATTAAACTATGGAAACAGTGATAACTTTATCATATATAGTTGGTTTATTTTATTTATAAACACAATTGAGAATACTTGGTAGAATAAAAGAATAAAATTTGGTTAGCACCGATAAAAAAAGACGGGTAATAACTAGAGAGAGTTTCTGATTTTCAAGACAGGGCAATTATTCTTGGAGACATGGTGCATCGGAACATCTTCTTCGAAGAATGCCTTGTTTTTTTTCCACGAATTCAGGAGGAATGACTCGGGAGAGACCATATACAATACTAAAATTTCATAACTTATAACAGTAATCTACAACATTTATACTGGCTGAAAACCTGATGAATTGAAAATTTTAAAAACATTTTGAATTTTTAGAGAGAAATATTTATCTAACAATAAAATTAACTGCAATTTACTGTCTTTAGACACTTACTTAAAATCTACATTTGTGTTTTGGTGTTTCCTTTTTTTCTTCGAAGTTTTGGGAAAAATCTGTTCTTTAATCTTCGACTTTACAGGTATTCTTTAGTTTCTATGAAAGACAACACAGAAAAGGGAGAAATTTTTGAGTAAAAAGTTTCAACTCCATTGTAGGTTGCTGAATGATAATTGGTATGAGGTTGTATTTTAGAAGGATCTTACTGCCATTTCAAGACATTTTTCCCTCTTAATCTATAATATTAGAATACACCAAAAATAATGTGTCAATTAAAGCTTTGCTCCTTTCAATCATTAACTTTCGATGGAAAGTAAAATGGTCTTGTGAGTAAAAAAAAGTATAGTAGTTGGACGGCTTTCACCAAAATAAACTTACTTACTACTTGTAGAACCTGCCGCCAATTGTAGGGAATGTAGAAAGTCAAAGAAGGAAAAGATGGAGAGGGACTTTAAAGTTAGTATTGGAATGAAATAAAAATCACATTAGTTGTTAAAAATTCTTTCACCATTATTCTAATATTACAAAATTATGAAAATCACTCTACTTAAGAATTGGTCAATTCAGTGAGGAGTCATTCTCAGTAGTTGCATTGTTGTGAAATGAAATCATTGCATTCAATTAGGGAACGAGACATCATTTAAAAGAGGAGGAACTAAAGTGGACATTGTAGTGCTTATAATGCACGTTCTCAAATAGCTCCCTTCACAGATGTATCTCTACCATTATATGATGTCCTATTAAAAATAGATAAGTACTTACCTACTAAGAAATAACATTTACCCGCTTTCACAGCTCTCTCCTTAAACATTTCACACTTGGTGAAATTAAACAAATTAAAAATGAGATGTAAAATTTGATGTCTTCGATAAGAACAAGTGCCTGTGAAGTCCATTCCCTTGCAATTAGTGTAGAACTTTTTACAAAGAACAAAGTATTCTGACCCGCAATCTGCATATAGTTTGAGTATTAATATTTTGACATCAGTGAATATTCATGATCTATAATGAGAATGAGTGAAGGGGATAGTGGAAGTAATATAGTGCAACAAATGAATTAGGAGAAGAGGGGAAGTTGTTTTTATTCTGGCAACTGAATATAATTTATCATTCGGTTAGCAATTACTTTAATTAGGTATGTTAGATTTTTCAAGAAAAACATCTTTATTCTTTCCTTCAATTATTTAAACATCATTAAAAATTCTATAAGATAAGTTAGTACCTTAAATGATAATGAGACCATATTTAGAACAAAAGTTTTGGAAGAATAAGCAGGTAGGTAGGTACAGTAAAACCTCGCTAAGTCGGTTTCCGGATAAGCCGGTAACCCGCTTTAGTCGGTAGAATCGCCCGGTCCCGTTTATCACCCATATAACACAATGCTTAATAAGTCTCGGTATCTCGGTTTGGTCAGATTCTGAACCCGCTTAACTCGGCGAAATTTTTCCATCTCGACCTGTTTTTCTTCGATCGTCACCCNCAAAAGTTTTGGAAGAATAAGCAGGTAGGTAGGTATATGATTAAATTAAATCGTATTTTAAATATATTGAAAGAGATCCAATAATTTTACGTTTTTTAATTGACTTTTAACAGGTTTATTAAACGTGGAGAAGCTACATAATTGTCTGAAACACCTTCACCATTTTGTTGGTAATGTTGGTATGCAACTATGCTGGAGGAGTGGGTATCTTTTTAATAATATATAATTAGGTTTTTTTTTTTTTTTTTTAGAAATACCTACGTAGGAAAGGTTTTGGAGACGTATAACGTTGTTACAATCTTTGGGCAAAAGTTCTTCATACCCATTTCCCATGGAAAGTTAGCTCCATCCACAATTGAATCAGCTCGTATGAAAACATCTGATAATTCATTTTTATATTTGCCTGGGCGATTTCATGGTAATAATTTTACAGAGAAAATTGGTTTGAGACGTTAGAAATGTAGAATAATTGTATCAAAAGTCCCCCAAATATAATTAGATGTTTACTGAGGAGATCAATCTCATTAATCTGTGCCGTGGGGCGAGACAATTAAACCACTGCAATGCTGAAGCATTGTTGGACATCGGATGTTTTTGCATGTCCCTTGAGCCTATTCAATTAACTTTTCTTCAATAGTAAATCCAATATGAGGTAGGTAGACTTTCAATTCAATTAAGCCATACTTTTTGGTTTCAAAATTCCTCCCCTAATAATTTGATATCCATCTCATATAATTATGTACTCCATTTCCTTACTTCTAATGGGATGATTTATATCAAATCTCCATACCCGCAGACAGGGTGCAAAACATTTAGGTCTGATATTACAAAAGGTAAATTCGATTACATTGTAATAAAAAAATTATGCTGATCTGATTCCAATTGGTCCAGGTGAACGGAATATTGACCGGTGAGTAAGAATTCAAAATACCAATACCTATTGAAATTTTCATGCATGAGACGTGTAGATAGAATAGTGGCTGCATGTTAATAATTCTACAAGATCTAATGTGTTTGAATAAAAGATGTTATGCATTCAAGGTAATATTGACAATCTTTAGAGATGGGTCTACTCGTTGGGGGCCTGTTTCGTTTCGTCTATTTTGATTGAAGCCTCCTCGGGTTTTGGGAGATCAGTAATCGGCTCGTCGTTGAACAAGGGATTCTTCACCTCCATTTCACCAGCCTGCAACATAAAATAAATTAATTATTGATGACGATTATACATTTTCTAAAACATTTTAAACTATAGAAATTGCATGACAGTGTGCCTCTCAGTCTATCAAAAGTTAGAGGTATATAATTCATGCTCTAAAAATCGTTCTTGCTTGCAGTCCACGTAAAAAGTCTTAAGGTACGTAGGTAAACTTATTTGCCGTGAACTCTACACGGAGATCCTTTTCAAATTGTTGATAATTCTGCCCAAATAACGCTAAAAGTCTGTCTTTGAATGAATGAAAAGCATAAAGTAATTTGCCCTCAGAAAACTGAAATTTGAAGTTGTTACTTCAGGTGACTTCAGGATTACAGTAGAAATTACTGTAAAGCTGTAAAGACAAAGCAAGCTGTGTGGCGTTGTGGTCGCAATGAAATGGGCAACAAATGCGGGCCCGCGCGCCCGCGTGTTACCAGTATCGCAAACCAAGATAGAGCGCCTTCAACGTCTTGCACATGCAACACGGACATCCACAGACCACGAATAGTTGCATCCAACTCCTGGCCTCCCAAAGTTGAAGGAGGGAGATGGGCATTATTATCGACTCAAACAGGAGAGTTAATTTGAATTTTGGCATATCTATGGCTAAAGTCGAAAACTACGTGTCTCCATTGCAACGTTTTACTATTCCTAATCATGTTTCATTTATTTAAAAAGGAAGTAACTAAAATATTCCTTTGAAATTTTCTGTTAATATATTTAAATGAGTATAGAAAATTTACAGGAAATTGATAGGAAAAATGTTCACCGATTTTCTTCAAAAATAAGAAGGAAAACAAGGAGGAGAAGAAAAAAAAGAAGAAAAATAAGAATAAGGAGAAGCATGATTGGAGACTTGCAACGTCCTAATCGGAGATATGGATGTTTCGATCAATCTACAGAGATCTAGAGAACAACTGTTGCAAGCCGAAAAATTACTGCTGAGAAGTTATGAATAAAATAAGTTTGTGTGGACCTCCGCTCCGAGCAACCGGTAATTCTAAAATTTTTGTGGTGCTTTGCGTCCCAAGTTGGAAAAGTTATACTATTTTGAAAACTGCTGTGCGTTTTCTATCCATACTTTCCGCAATTTTTTCGCACCTACATTAAAGGTTACGTATGCAAAAAAAAAAATAAATAAATAAATAAAAAAATAAAATTCAAGAAAAAAATCATTTAAATAATACTCGTACGAAAATACTGACCACAGCAAGTCCTGGACACTCATAGACGGTGTAATCGCCTTCTTCGTCGCTCTCTGCTTCTGATACGGAGCCCCTTCTCGCTTCATTGCATGATCGCCCACTGGAAATAAGATAATTAAAGGTTTAAAAATAAGGACACATTTAGTGCATTGTTCAGGAGGGTACGGATTCGATCGACATAAATCGATCGACACCGATTCGATCGACATGAATCGATCGACACCGATTCGATCGACAAATTATTAAAAAACCAATGTTGATTTGATCGAAATACAAGAACGGAGTCAATCGGCGTGAATCAATCGACACCGATTCGATCGACAGTTAATTTAAAAAAAACCCGTGTCGATTCGGTCGACATGAATCGATCAAAAAATGAAAACGTGAATTGATCGACGTGAACCAATAGACACCGAGTCGATCGACAAACGTGAATCGATCGACAAACCCGGGAGTCGATCGACAAACCCGGGAGTCGATCGACAAGCCCGTGAATCGATCGACAAACCCGTGAATCGATCGACAAACCCGTGAATCGATCGAATTTGTCGATCGATTCATTTTGATCGAATCGGTCTCGATCGGTTCATGTCTGTCGATTCACGTTTTCAATTGTCAATCGATGCATGTCGATCGAATCCATACCCTCCCATTGTTCATCGGTCCTTCCATAATTAAAACTATAGGAAAGATATGTATCGTTCTTGTCATTACAATATTCTACATGCAGCCTTGATCCTGTTCCTTGCGACTTTTTTTATGTGTAAAATTTAAAAAGCCATCTCGCTGATAAAATATTCTCCTTGGAAGATAGTCCCAAAGAGGCTGACTCAAGAACAGAACTGGAAAACACTTCGTTTACGTGAGAAAAAAACTTGCCCGACGTAGAAAACGCTTCGTCGCTGACGTTATAGATGGAGGCCACGTTAAAAATTAACACATTATTTGAGAGGTAATTTAATGTGCTTTTTAGTTTTGTATCAAATCTGTCACCGTCAGTGTGAATATTTAGAAGTATGTGTTGTTTTTAGTTCAACCTTCGTACTTCAAGTTTAATTTTAAACTGAGCTTTTAAAAGCAGGTCCACGGTTCGCAACCATTACGTCTACGTTAAGGGCGCTAAAAACTGTAAACACCCGCACGCCTCACTTCTGGGATAAGGGAAAACAGCAAATGCACTCATTTCGCCTTCAATTAACGAGGATACCAGGAAGCACCCACGTGCCGGAATAATTGCATCTCTCGCCTGCGCTCGTGTTTGCCTCTAATGAGACGAAAATGAGCATTTAAGGTCGCTCATTACGTCGCCCCTCTGACGTAAGGGCGTATATCAATTTCCACGTGAGCCGTGTTTTACATATAAATCCATGCTCTCTGGGGCTCATGCGGAATTCGAGATACGCCCTTTCGTCGGAGAAGCGACGATTAATGACGTTTCACATTACCGAAGAGAGAATCTGTGCCTCCGTGAGAGCAATGAAATTTTAAGGGATGAAATTTCTGTTTATTGAAAAATTTCATGGAATTTTCGGGCGCTGAGTATGTTACCCGCAACGAAGAACTGGGAATCCGACATAAGACTTTGAGGAATAACTCGTGATCATTTGTATTTTATTTTCCTATTCATTTTTTTTCTTCAAGATGTCAAAATTGAGTTTTCACTAGACAAAACCGTTTCATGACTGCCTCAGTATATTATAAGAGTATCAAAATATTGAATGAAATTCCACTCATGCAGGTATTCATTTTAATAAATTGTGATTTTAAACCATTTTGTGACATTTTACATCGTCGGTGACGGGGAACCACGCAGAATCGTCGCCAAATGTCGGTATTTTCAAAAGCTCCTCGGCAGTTTTGGTAAGAACAGGAAATTAATAAAAAATCACACCCCAGACGGGATTACTCAAAAACGACTTTTACAATTTCTTCGAAAGTTTCTTTAGACTATTTGATATATGGCACTTCCTGTGGTTAAAAAAGATCCCAGTTTATTATACTCTATATTACTAGTCAGAAAATGCACGCATCGACATTCGTTTATGCGTATTGCAATCGATTTTATTGATAAGTCAGAGTTAAAATTTACATACAATTGAAGAGGAAAATAAAAACAAATCCTTCCATCTAAGAAAACATAAAGTTGAAGAGGAAGGGAAAACAAACAAAAAAATTATTCTATCGCGATGCAGTCGGGCTGATTAGAGAGGAGAATGCAAATTCCTTCTCAATCTTCTCTGTGCGATATGCAGATACAGAGAATACAACTATTACCACTCCTGAGTAGCCGCTTTTGCCTATCTTCTCAATTGAAGGCAAATCTAGTGGCTTCCGCGGACATGCAGTAAAACAGGTAGGTAGCTTACGCTCAAAAGTTTCCATCTCCTATCATTATTCATTTGCAAGTTCATCGATGGTGAAACGCGAATACACACTCTCAATTTGCGACGTTGCAAATTTCCTGCAACCTTGATTTTCATACTAACAAATCAGCCGTTTTTAATTCGTAGCAATTTGCAGGACTTTTACGACTATATCTAAAAATATTCACCAATAATATTTGTAAAATTGCTTTTAAGGTGATTCGATGGACGCGGTGATTTTGTGTCAAAACGATGTGCGATATATCGCATCGATCGGTTCCATTTTTTCAGCCACTCGTCATTTTTCTCGAATTTTGAGATCGCAATTCTGTTGTCAGGAAACTGAAGAATTCACTTACCAATTTTGACGAACAAATTCAACATAATATAGGCGTGCTTATTTAAAGAAGGAATTATCGCATTCGAGTGCAGTTTCGATATCAGTATCGAATGCGATATTTTTCCTCTAAAAAAAACCACGCCTTTATTAAGTTGCATTTGTTTGTCAAAATTGGTAAGTGAATTATTTAGTCTCCTGACAACATACACTGAAAAAAATAGTTCTGTTCAGAGGGCTCCTGCACTCCTTTTGCACAGTCACAGAAGCTTCCGTTATAAGGACAGAGTACTCTGTTCCCACGACCGAAGTTCTGTTTTCACGACAGAAAAAATCTGTAAGTGTAACAAAGAAACTGCAGGAGCCCTGTGAACAGAGGGTTCTGTCGTTAGCACCATCTATTGTTTTGTTTTATGTGTAATTGCGATATGACAATTAAAAAAAAAATGACAAGTAGCAGAGAAAATGGAACTAATCAATGCGATATATTGCATGTTGTTTTGACACAAAATCACCGCGTCCATCGAATCACCTTAAAAGCAAATTTACAAATATTATTGGTGAATATTTTCAGATACAGTCCAAAAAATATCGTGCAAATTGCCACGGATTAAAAACGGCTGATCTGTGAAAATGAAAATGAAAGTTGCAGAAAATTTGCAACGTCGCAAATTGAGAGTGTGTATTCTCGTTTCACCATCGATGAACTTGCAAATGTATAATGATAGGAGATGGAAACTGTTGAGCGTAAGCTACCTACCTGTTGTACTGTCCGCGAAAGCCACTAGATTTGCCTTCAATTGAGAAGATAGGCAAAAGCGGCTACTCAGGAGTGGTAGTAGTTGTATCCTCTGTTTTTGCATATCGCACAGAAGATTGAGAAGGAATTTGCATTTTCCTCTCTAATCAGCCCGACTTGCCCGACTGCATCGCGATAGAATAATTTTTTCTGAATTTTAGCTAAGAAAATGGAACTAATCGATGCGATACATCGCATGTCGCTCTGCCACAAAATATAACGTCCGTCGAATCGCACCTTAAAAAATGTATGAAGAGTGGACATTTTGAATCCCCGCAATCAAGACGAGTCTTCCTTGCGTTTTAACATCGATTCGGAGAGAAATCGAGGATTTATACTTACTTCTCCATAGCAATGATTTGCTGTTTTTGATGCTGATAGTGGTACATCTGAGCGGAGTGGGCAAGCCGCCTGTCGCCCGTGGGGGATGAGTCCTTGTGTGGTCCCGTCACTCCATACGCGGGATAATCCACGTCAGCTGCCGCCTTCACTCGTTTCTGCAATCTGGAACACCATGACAACACGATTAACCTCACTTATATTGGTATTAGATCGTCACTCCTGGTCCCTACACGGTCCAACCCCGGACGAGGAAGTGGCGCACAGTGGATCGAGTCAATAGGAGAGGTCGGACAAACTCTGGAAACTTTAAACGCCTACAACTCCGTTTATACAGCATTTTGAGGTTCCAAAAGTGGCTCCATTAGTTTCCTCGTGAAATTTTCTTCCAGAAGCACCCCTGAACATTTAAAACGTGACGAAATAAACACCAACATTCTCAGTTTTAGTCAAAAATTTCATGTCCGACCTCTCTAATTGACTCGATCGACTGTGCGGCATTAAAATGCCTACGTCATGATAGACCATTACAAGTCGAAACAAAAAATATAATCATACACCGAAAAAAAGTTACGGGCTGTATAGACATACCGTCTGTTCCGGGCTCAGAGGCCGAAAGTTCCGGGTTCTGGAGCTGTAACTTCGACCGTTCCGGATGCGACGCACGGAACTTTCGGCCTCTAAGCCCAGAACGTGGTGGGCGGTATGTCGATACAGCTCGTAAGTGCAGCTTCCACGGCCGGAGTTTTTTTTTCAGTGTGTGAACAGTTAAGAATTTGGAGTAAAATGGGTCAGTTTCGTTACTCATAGAATCGTGTTTTGATGCTTGATTCTTGCAGAATAGCTAAGAAAAACAGCAACTTTCTACAAGCACATTTTTAATTGACAATTTTGTCGGTCAGACCAATGCAGGTCTTTACTTTAATGTAAAACACAAACAGAAAAAAAGAGAACAAAAATTATAGGGGAGGTTTTTCAAATACTGATGGAAGTAATATAGGTACCTATAACTTTAAAGACTTAAAAGTCACGATCCTTGCTTTAACGCAATGCTGCTTACGAAGATTTCTTTGAATACCTCACGTAAAGTAAGAAATAGAAAACAAACGCGAAAAATATGATATTGCACAAAAGTAGGAAGCACAAAAGTATGTGTTGCGATCTGCTCATTATTTATACATTTTAGAAATATAGCACTTAGTTCTATAACGTCGATCTCGTTCGAAAAATTTTACACGATACGGAGAGAAAACACTTTTCCCATCACTATCCGTTCCCTGACTAAATGATAATTTAGGAGCTGATGTATTGAGACATTACGGTCACTTTCCGGTCAGCTCCCTAAAAAGAGGCGAAAGTGTCAATGGCGAAAAGTACTTTTAATAAGGATGAACAGGTTAAACGCTGCGACTATTCTGCCGTGCTAAGGGAAAACGCCGTATGAACCTTCGTACGTTGCCAAAATTCCTCCAATAAAAACCGAATTTACTGAGAAAATTGTGCATACTTGTTTCCATAACTTTCACACAATGTTTTACGCAATTTAATCTAAAATATCTGAAAACTTCAAGGAAAAATATGCATAAATTTCGTCAAAAATACATGTTTTATCGGAGGAAATTTGGCAACTCTCGAATACTCATACGGTGTTTTTCCTTAGCACGGCAGTATACGGTATAATTTGCGGTGCCAAAAAGAAAAAAGTACACTTTATCCTTTCATGAATGTCAATCACAATTGAGACCGATTGAAGGAATTATACACCTCGTTAAAGGCGGCCTCAAGCACACTTGAAAACACCCTGAGCTTGAAGTTAAAAGCCGAAAATATCGGCGTCCCAAAGACGTAAGGGCGTGCCTCCATGTTGGTGTGAGCCTTGGAAAACATAGGGGTATATGGGAAATAGGGATCATGCCATAATAAAGATACAACCTCACGTGGGGGCGGCGATATGTACATAAAAAGGGGTCACTAACCAGAGAACCACGGGGGGAAAGGCGGGGGTGTTTTAAAGAATGAAGAGGGAGTTTTCCCTCCCACCGGGTGCGGTTTTCCTCCAAAATAAAAACATGCCTCCCGTGGGAAGGTAATAATTACTTTCATTAATGGACCTCGAGGCAGGGTGGGAATTTAAGCACCGTAGGACGTGTTTTCGGACCGAAATTTCATATAAAACACATTTAAGATACTAAAAATACTCAAAATCAACATTTGAGAGAGATATTAGCGTTTATTGTTCTGTTAGGGTTAGGGAATTCAAACTTCCCGCTCGCGAAAACAACCTAAATCGACCACATTTCAATCGGTTGTTTTCAAAAGGGAACAAGTCCATTTTTGCATGAGCCTTGACCTGCATTAAAAGACATGCTAACTAAGAGTCATCGAGGAATGGTCCTGTTCCCCTTTGAAAATAACTTGTTCATTTTTCATAGAACACCTCACTTTTGTATGTGACGAGGGTTCAGTGACTCAAATGGACTTAATTTTGCAATTAGGAACTACAATTTCTAGTTTACCGTTAACAACACTTGTGTACGCAGGGAAACTAATGGTACGTACGTTGTATTTAACAATAAACTAAGCCAGAAATTTTAGTCCGAATGGCACAATGTAGTCAAAATTTGAGTTTTTTTAAACCAAGGATCCTCTTCCCATGGACTGTGATAAAAGATGTGGATGATATTTTCCTAATTACTTTTGATTCGTGTTCAGGTTTATTTTTGGACACTTTTAGGGTTGTCCATAATACAATGGTCTACAAGAAAATAAAATAAAATTAAGGAGAAAAATGTGACAAAAACGTACCCAAAAACGGTTTGCAGGAAGTGAGTCTGTGGTAGGTGCTGACTTAATATCGCGAAAAATCAAAATCTTGGCTGATCCTAATTTCGAGATATCGCAATTTGAAATTTCAATAATAAATGCAAGTTTTCTACTCATTTTGATCCGCTTTTTTTATTTATTTGTTCATTGAATCGGTGTTGGTCGGTTCACGTTTTTTATTTTCGTTCGATTCATGTAAATCGAATATACCATCTCGTTACATGCAGACGACCCATCACACTCTTTTTTTTAACCGAATAATTCGCCTTCTGCAGCGTCTGCAGCAATTGTTGTTATGAATATGTTGTGCGTACTGATTTCAGCTCATTACATACTTGACTCTCTGAAGGCGTTTAATGTGCGAAAGTAGAGCACCCTGTTGGAAAACAACAGAAGTGAGATTGAACGAATTTCTCAATGCCTACTTCGTTCATTATCCGACAGACTGCACTACTTGCGCACATAAAACGCCTTCAAAGAGGCGAGTATTTAATGAGCAAAAATTAGCACGCACAACATATTCATAACAACAATTGCTGCAGACGCAGCAGAAGGCGAATTTTTCAGTTTAAAAAAAGAGGATGATAGGTGGATTGCATTCAGCGAAAAGGAACCAGCGCGATTGCAGTGTTGTAAAAAAGTTGCTTCTTTATAATTTTTTAAAAAAAATCTCCAAGAAAAGCAAATAGTATCTGATTCCCACCAAAAAATTCCTAATTTCAAAGGAAAATAATTGTGTGAATTTTAATACTTTGCATATATTGAGTATTTTTAAAAGCTGGTGGCCGTTGTCGTCCCAGTATTCGGCGGGCCCCTTTCATGGGGGCGGGGGGCGTTTCGGTGACCCTCATGATGGGGGCACTGTAGCAAATTTTTCCCCGAATCCAAAAAAAAAGAAAAGAAAAGAAAAAACTGAAAGTCTTGGAATGGGTACGTACAGTTCTTGTTTCATGGTGCTCAGGTTGTCTTGAAGATAATCCTTCATGCCATTAAACATGATTGATTTGATATCGAGAATATTATTTCAGGATTTCACCAAATTATGAACTAATAAATAAGGCGACTAGGAACACTGTTTGACTCTACAACGGAAGAAAAGACGCACTAATTTCGCGTAAGGCATTGCAGAATCTCAACGGAATAATTGTGGTGGCTGTTGTTTTATGACACTGACAGATCGCAAATTAGTAAATATACCGAAAAACTTAACGAGTTTTTTTTTCGTCAATTTAAATCACACTTGTCTCGAACACGAATGACTTGATTCATATATTTTAAAGCGGGTTAGAGGATAACTCCGCGGAATGGAAAGCAGTGCGCTAGTGCACCGTCATGAGAGACAGAAGAGAGACTATGATGAAATACCACTTGTTCTTGACACAGCTGACTTGATTCCAGAATCGTAAAACGTCAAATAAATTTTGATCGCACAGCCACTTGGCTCACACACGGTCCTATTGGAGTCTCAGAACTTTCCCGAAAAAACTTATTGTGGTGATCTTGAGCACACCCGACTTGAATTAAATTTAGGTACCCGATAAAAAAGGAAATATGTGTTTTACTTCTGTCGGTTTGAGCCGGCTGAGCAGACTTTCCTCAGAGTTTCGTTAAAACGCCGGGGGAAGAAATTAGAGGCACTGGTATCAATGCGAATTAAGAGTTTTCTCAACTTTAAGCCGCAATTTGGAGACGGATTAATCAAATGCCAACATCAAATGCCACGCACTTAGTAATTGAAGACCGCAATGGGACCAGGAAATTAATTGCTAAATGAATACCCGATAGGAGAGAAAAGCCGATACACTAACGTTTTCCACTTAAAACCGCTATTGAAATGGTCTCAAAGTCAATGCGACTGCAGGCACCAATAAATCAATAAAATTTATAACCGGAAAAGAGAATCAGTATAGATACAGTGATGTGAATGAGCAATTAGATTATTCTTCATTTAAAAACCCAATTAAATAGATCTAAGTACCCTGTACCAAAGTCATTAGGTGATTCACTACCGCACGCAGGGACAATTTTTTTTCAAAATCAAACCAAACGAATTATTTATTCGTACAACATTTTATGCAGCCATAGACCTGGCATAGAAATTTCGATTCAGTTAGGGGCTTCTCAATCGACCATTGATTAAAGTAATTAAAATTTTACTGTTCTTTGAAGGGTTTGTTCGGAAGTTACAATTGGTCGATATTTAATTTTCTGATGGGATGAAGAACGCGATTGACCGAGGTCTTGGAGCACGACTGAAGACTGCGGTTCTGCTGTTGTAAGGAAGAAGTGTCGGGGCTTGGGGCGCAATTGAGTATGTCGGTCGGTATGCCAACTATGTCATGCAGCTCTCATCAGGCCCTGAACGCCGAACCCGGACGCCTACACTGGCGTTCGGAGCTAAAACGACGTATGAACGACCAGACGTTGCCAAATTTTGCACGATAAAACACGGGTTTTGTGGAAATATTGTGAAAATTTTTCTACTGCTATAGCAGCGAATTTCACGCGCAATTCAATCTGAAGAAGGGGAGGAGAAGACAAAGAAGGAGAAGTAGAAGAGGAGGAGGAAGAAGAAGAAAAGAGAGGGGAGGAAGAAGAAGAAAAGAAAAGGAGGATGAAGAAGAAAAGAGAAGGAGGAAGAAGAAAAGAGAGGGAGGAAGAAGAAGAACAGAGAGGGAGGAAGAAGAAGAGAAGGAGGAAGAGGAAGAAAAGAGAAGGAGGAAGAAGAAGACGGGGAGAAGAGAGAGGAAGAAGAGGAAGAAAGAGAAAACGAAGAGGAAGGAGAAGAAGAAGAGGAGGAAAATGATGAGGAAGGAGAAGACAAAGAGAAGGAAGAAGAGGAGGAGCTAGGAAGGTGAAGACGAAGAGGAGGAAGACGAAGAAGCGGAGAAAGAAGAGGGTGAAGAGAAAGAAGAAGAACACGACAAAGAGGAGGAGGAAGAGGAGGATGATGATGAAGAAGAAGAAGAAGAAGAAGAGGAAGACTAATGAGAGAAAATTAAGAGAAAAATAATGCAAACGATAAGGTGAGGAAAAGGAAAAGGAAATGTAAGAACACAGGAGAAGAGGAAGAAGAATGAGAAGGAGAGAAGAAGGATGGGGGAAAGGAAGGGGAAAGAATATGGAAAGAAAAAAAAGAAAAAGATAAATATTAAGTAGAGAACTAGAGAAGAGAGGAGATCGGAAGAACAAGATGAACAAGAGGAACAAGAAGAGGAGGGAACTCGAGCAGAGCAAGAATATTTTTCCTGTATCTTTTTAGGTTGTGGTATCCTTCCTCCTACTCTCGGAGAAGTTTATCCACAATTTAATTTACAGTGTCTGAGAATTTTAAAGGACCATGTTTAGGTATAACTTTCCTCAAAAATATATATTTCCGATGAGAACGTCCATATTTTTTCTTTCGAAACCTTTCCGCAAAAACAAACATTTTATCGAGGAAAAGGCAACGCTCGACTGTTCATAGGGCGTTCCTCCTCAGCGCGGAAGATCTCGCCCCTTAGCAGCTTCGACCCTCATCCGTTGAGCTTTTCATTAAAGTCCGAATTATTCGTGGGTTATTACCGACTCCGGCGGACACGTTCGCGCTTCGATCCGTAACCTTAGATGAGGTATGTGCGCACCCCCGGGCGTCTTGTACGCGTGACGCCATGTCCGTGTTCCGGGGATTTCAGGATCGTGACCCTGGACTTGACAACCCGCTTGAGCTTCAATCCCTCCGGACATCCCCTGTATAGGGTGGTTCCGCGGTTCACTGGGATCGTGGATGTTTTCCGAGTGATCGCAGCTTGAAGCTCGATGTTTCTCACCCTGCGATGGAATAGGGACCATAGAGTACATGGAGTCACGATGTAAATGGAAGAGCTGGCGCCACTTTTAAGCACACCGAAAAATAAGTGATGCTGATTTGGACCGCGTTAAACAGAAAGGAACCAAGCCACATCAGCTATTGCCAAATTTAATTGGGCAATTTAATTTTTTACATGAAAACGGTTGTGCGGATTTTTGTGTAAATTTCAGTGAAAATTTTCCATGGTAGGAAGCAAATTACTTAAAATTCTCAAAGAAATCCGAACAAACGTTCTCTCGTAAAAAAATTAATTGCCCAGTTAAACTTGGCAATAGCTGATGTGGCTTGGTTCCTTTCTGTTAAACTCGGTCCATTTATCATTGTGGATGTAAAAAAGTGTGCGAGAACTCACAAAACGCTGAAGCAGTTACTTTAGCAATGCCAAGATGCCAAGCTGTAAAGCCAAAATGTAAAACTAACTGCTGTGTGGCTGTTAATTCAGCGGTTTGTGAGTTCTCGCACACTATTTGGTGCATTTTCCAGGTCTCGAATTCTGAGACTGTGTCACGTTGGGTCGCTTTTTCCATACATAATCGATATCGTTTTCGATACACGGGGATCCGGCTATCCAATTTGCCCTGATAGCGAAGAGAGTAGTGAGTGTAAAATTCTCGAAATCAAGTTTCCTTCAAAATTCGTCTTATTTCTTTTAGATGAAATCACTGAAATAGCTAAAACAGCAAGATTTAGCTTAATTGTACCAATACAAGACATGTGATCCGTAAGTGCGCAAAACATGATGCAGTTTCAGACAAGAAAGCAGTAAAAGACAACATTCCTCCTGAGCGTCAATGGAACAGTGCCCTCTTCTAGATGATTTTGTTCATTTGGTTAATCAGAATTATAATTTTAAAAACAAATGATCAAATAATGAGTTTTGCAGTAACTTTGACTCTCTCGGCGAGAGATAGATACGCAAAGCTTCTGCAAAATTTATGGAAAATAAAATTTTGAAAAGAAAAATTTTCTTCATGAGAAATAAAGAGGACATTTCACAACAGGCAAACTTCTTACTTGGTTCAATTTTGCGAAACACAGAGGTGTCCATGAGCCTCCGTTCGACCCTGTGTGAAGGAAAATGCGCATCATAGCCTTACGATATGAGTGGGACGCGTGTAATCCGGATAGATTCGCGAGAATATTTTCTAAATCTTTTCATTGTCACCGAGGTTTGAAGAGGCGGTGCCTAATCAATCCACATACTAGAGCCGGGGAGTATTAAATTATCAGATCCCTCGAGAACATTTTCAGATTGGCCAGTAAAAGCTCTGAGGGTTTCGCGCTTCTCGCGACAGAGGGCGTGTGCTGTATCTTCAAGAATTTACTAGACACTAGTGCTGCCGTGCTAAGGAAGAACGCCGTATGAGCCTTTAGACGTTGCCAAATCTCCTTTTATATAATACAAATAATACACTAATGTTTAATTAGTCTTGCTCTTCTCAAACATCTCCTCTCTGTTCGGAGGAGACACGGTGAAAGCGAGTACATTTTTATACCACTCGTGTGGGGTCGACACACACCAAAAAAAAAAAAAAAAAAAAAAAAAAAAAAAAAAAAAAAAAAAAAAAAAAAAATGCGCAATAACTTGATGTGTCACAAGTGGGGGGTCCCTATTTGAAAATTTGGATATTTTGGAAGGAGGGGGATGCTTCTCTCCCAGCTCCCCTAAGGGATGACGAGAGGTCGTGACCTCCCAAAAAGTTTTCCATCTCGATTATTGGGACACTAGTCTACAACGGAACTTTTTAGCTCAATAATTGGACGTATTTCTATCAAACGGAACTATGTGCATTATGACGTGAGCCCTGAGACCATAAGAGTATATGCACAACACGGCTCACGTCATAATGCACATAGTTCCGTTTGATAGAAATACGTCCAATTGAAAATGTTAAAACCATCGAGCGTTTCTTCGTGACCCATCCCGGGAATTCTGATTGGCTTCCATGCCCAGAAGCTGAACGTCATCAACCGCTGGAGAGATTATATTTTCTGCGGTTGCATGGATTATCTTACTGTTATAAAATCCTAAGCCCTTAAATGCGGAGATCTGCGACGTGCAAATGGTGTCCTGAAGTTACCACTAGGGCGAGGTTATAGAAGTTTCACGGAGATGTGAAATTTTACGTGCAGTGATGCACTTCGATCGCCTTTTATCGAATTGTCATTTTTAGCCGAGGTATTGCAAAACCAAAGCGTTTCTTTGGCCAATTCCAGTAATTCTGATTTGCCTCCATGCTCAAGAGCTGAACCTCACCAACCGCTAGAGGGATTACATTTCTCTACGGTTGCACGGATTATGCGGGGAAAATCGACGAGGGAGGTGCTCTGGGGGGATTTAACGAAATAGAATGAGAGAGGGCACCTAATCAGACGTGAAATTTTATGAGAACCACGGCGATGCTCACTAAAATCCGCTCTCAAGGTCACAAACAAAGCTCTCAAAGTAAAGGTCATGAAAGCCACCGTTAAAAATAGAGCGAATTTCAGGGCTGTTTTAAGGAACAGAGTGAAATGAAATAAAATAAGCCGTGTAGCAGAGGCTTTGTTCTCGAGAGACTATTCCATTATTAAAATTAAGATTAATCAGTCAAAAAGAAAAGCTGGTGTACAGCGCAACGGCACATGCCGTCAAAAACATTCTTAGCGAGCCATTTTTGATTAAACAAACTCCCTACACAAAGATATAAATTTGAAAAGATGAACGGAGTTACCTCACTGCATTTTTTGCTAAATTCAGCTAGGAATTAGTTAGTTAATTCAAGAGATTTCCAGGAAAAGGGCTCATAGCGTAACTACGCATGATATCAAATTATTCTTTGCACCTGCGTGGGCGTATATTCCTTCGGAAAAACACCCACAATTCCTTCTTTCTGCCATAAAAAATGGTTCCCTGTCTTCAAAAATTGACTATTCAATCCTGAATTGGCATGGAGGACAAGGCGCATAAGTTTGTGCGCAGTTTTTCAAAAAATTGAGATATTAATGATTTCAAGTAAAACTATTTTTAATGCATATTCTGTGAAAAATTCGCTCCCAAATTCCAACTTTTAAGCATCGAAAGGTCAGCCTGAACTTTCTTTCCGCCACAAGGATCCACGTAATTTCAGAACTTCAAACACATATTTTTCAAAATAGCAGAAACTGGACTTATGCGCCTTGTCCTCCAAGCCCCTCAATTCATTTTTGTACAAATAAAAGACGGAAATCATTGTAATCCGGTTATCGCATACTGTAAACATGGCGATCAGAATTTCAAACTTCCTCGCGAAACTAAGTTTTTTTAATGATAATTTAAAACCACCATGACTCCAGTTTGCTTTAAAATTGCCTGATCGAGCATTAGTTTGCATCAGTTTGTGCTTTAAAATTGTTGGACGTTTTACATTCCAAAATTTCCGCGGAGTTCTTCCCTGAGCTCTGATACCAATGGCTCAATTAATTTATGAATTTTTATGGACTAAATTCCTTTATAAACCCCTTAAAACTGTCCCCTTAGCCCTTTAAACTGTCCCGCATGACAAACTACAGTGAAAAAAAATTCTCGGCGTTTTTACCAAGGTCCGTTGGTACCTTTACCATCTCACTTTTTTTACCAATTATTGGTAATTTTACTAAGGCAGGCTGGTAAGCTTACCTAAAAACCGATATTTTTACTGTTTTTTCCAGGTAAGAATACCACTTTTATTGGTAATCGATTCCCGGTAACTTTGCCATTTTATCTCGGTAATTCTACCACAGTCGATGAAAAATATTGGCGTTTTTATGTGGGTCCAGTAAAATTACCGAGAAAGTTCAATAATTTTACCGAGATTTCTCAGTAAAATTACCAATTCCATAAATGTTAATTTTACCAAGAAAAAACTGGGATCAAATAGAACCCTGAATTCTTGGTAATTTTACCCTTTTCTTAGTAAATACAACGAGAGTTTTTTCAGTGTAGTAGGCGAAATGGACAATTTTATTTTTATTTTTTATTTTTTATTTTTTACATAACATACATAAAGCCACCATATGGGGCTATTGTACTAGTCAACATGGTATTTAGTTACAAAAAAGACGTTAAAACAAATTTATCTTATAATAAATTTATAACCTGCAATAACAGCAAGTTGGAAAACAGAGAGAGTGAATACCGTGAGTTATCAATACTAGAACATTAAGTTAGGAAGTTAAGCAGTGGTGAAAAACTCAGAGAGATCTTGAAAGGATTCAGCCAAAAGAAACGATTTCAAATGTGAAAAAAATTTGCTGATCTCTGAGTTCTTAAAGTGAAGTCTAATATTTAGAGGGAGAGCATTGAACAGCTGAATAGAAGCAAACTTAACACTGTTTTCAGAAATTTTGTACTTGGTGGAATTGTTGGGGATGAAGAAGTGTCTGCTGTTGTAGTTGTGTGTGGGAAATAGATCAGCCGGCTTTATTATTTCTCCTTCTACTGCATATTTAATACATTCATAGATGTATAAAGAGGTCACTGTAAACAGTCTCTCTGATGACATTATTTCTTTACAGTCACTTCCATATGGTTTGTTGTATATAATTCTAATGATCTTGAGGTGTTCTTATATTTGAGGTAATATTTTGCATGTAAACCCTTAAAATGAAGCTCTTGTTTAAGACTGCATAATATACACGTAATAAGTTTCACCATGTAGGTGGGTGCTGCTGCCTTCATGGACGAGCAATAATAGTAACTCCTACTGATTATGAGGAAATCTCCTGCGCCAACAGTGGCGTTGGTATCACTTTTTGGCTCCAACATTTTAAATTCCTAGAACCCCCAGTGAAAGGTCACTGAAAATGTGGCTTCTTGCGGCAAACTATCCCCAGAATTGTGATTACACTCCTTTCACGGCCATATTTAGAGAAGAGATGGGGAAACTTTGGCGAATCACTACAACTTCAATGCGCTCAACTGCAGCTGATGACAAAGCTATAATGGAAACAATGGAACTCTTGCGCAACGCCGGGATACAATGTTGCCATCGGTTCCTCTTTAATAATGCATTTCTCTGCGAGAGGAATTTGATTATTCAGCCTCTTCCCGGAATCCGGCAACACCGCAGGGATTCGCGAATTAATTATTCTTCCCTCCGTAAGCATAACAGCTCGTGAGAAACAGTTGGTGCTGCTGATTAAGCCCCAAATCCAGCCCCCCCCCCCCCCCAACCCGTTGCCCCGAGCATGAAAGGGGTCCAAAGCTGGGGCTGCGATGGCATATGAGAAAAGAGCTATTGGCAGGACCGATAATTTTGTATAATTATTCGTCATTCGTATAATTTATGCAGGAGAAGGATTTAACAAATGAGTGGGGATGTATATTTACAAGTGATGTGATGAATTTTGGTTATTTGACGCGGGTGCGTCATTCCAAAACTGAATGGGGGAGCTTAGAAAATATCCCAAAGTTTTATTATGTTGATTAAAATTTTCTGAGATAAAAAGTTGAAGGTTGGAATCTTTAAAAACTGAAAAAGATTGTTCGCCTCCGCCCCCTTTTCATGATGATTTCCGTATTAGGAAACCAGCGGGCTGATTTTTGAAACTGATGGGCATAGTTATGGACAAAGGCGACAAAAGGGATATAAAGGGGATCTTATTGGTGTAAGCGGGTGGATACAATGGACAATGGTGGTAGACAATAGACTAAATAGCGGCAAACCACGAGAGGCCCTGTAGTTAGTCCATAACTTTCTCCCTAGTCTGTAGGAATCAACCATTTCAACCAATAGGAACGCTCCACAATTCCACACTCCCTACGTCTTCTTTGTCTATCGCTTTGTCTATCAATTCCAACAATCAGCCCGCTGTTGTAACCTGTTGCGACCACTTTATGTGGCCCTGACTTTAGAGCAGAGGAGGCTACTGGACAATTTATGAAGTGAAGCACCACGTTGCGTGTTCACTTAGAAAATTTTATTTGAAAGGCAATTCACGCGATGAGAAGTTCGGAGAGAAACCCTTAGGGGAGAAATTAAAAAATAAGCTTTCGAACTGTACTTCGCATTGAGAAAAAACTATTTCTGAGTCACTCATAGAAATATCTACATCTGCATAAAAAACTTATGGTCCATGCGCTGTCTCTGAAATAAGCTGAAAATAGTGGTTCCTTATTGCAAAATGTAGTCCTAATACTTTTACCTCTTCAGGACATAATTCTCGACCATTCCGTTGTGCCTAATTTTTTACGTAAATTTTGAATAGAAAAAACGTAACGGGGTGATTTACGTCGAACCCTATCTAGATTACATTTTTCAATAAGAAATCACTATTTATGACTAATTTTAGAAACAACATATGTGACATTAGTTTCCCCATGTAGATAGGAGTTTTCGTGGATGAGCTAGAAATATTACAGTAATTCCTTATTGCAAAATGCGGTCCATCTGGTGGCCCCATAGCAACAGTACACTCACTCGTGCCTTGCTGTGACCTGAAAATCTACATATTTGGCGAGCTGGAATTGAATTGCCGCACAGGACAATATGAAATCAATGAGAAAAGCACATACTCTTTTCGACGAGGGAAACAAGACAGCGATAGGTGGGAGGAATCTTTGGAGTTGACAGTAATTACATGTGAAAGCAAACTGTCAAGCTCCTGTCAATAGTAAACGTGTAAAGTTGCTAGATTGTGCAATTAAATGCAGATATTTCACATGGCTTTAAATTGGAGAACGTGCTGAAATTTCAGCACTATCGGACGACTATGTATGCGTGACACGAATTCGCGACAACGTGATGAGACTTGACGCGATCCGACGTTTTCGACATCCGAGGGATGGTTTCGGTATTGGAACAGCTTCGACAAAGAAGTAGGAGAGATCACTTATTCTAGCTGTCTTGCTCCGGAAGAATGCCGTGTGAAAATTCAGTCGTTGTTAAATTTCATCTGATAAAATATACGGTGAAAAATCTCTCAGAGCATGTGAAGGAATGTAGAAATGAGGGGCTTGGAGGCTTGGCATTTGTCCCAAAAGAAAAATGAGAAAACAGCCAAACTAGGGACGCTTCGTCAAAATAATTCAGAGGAATCAATCTCTACAAATTATGCTCAGATACCTAAATATTTCGCGATTTTGAGGACCGACATCATTGTAATACATTAGAGCAATCACTGCATTTTCGGAAAATTCACAATGTCACGATGAAAATCAGGAATAGTTTACGTCATACACGATAGGCAGCGCTGGAATTAAGTTAAGGTGTATAAAAAACAAGCGAAGCGCCCGCCCTCTCAATCAGCTTTAGTTAGTATCGTGTGCGACGTGACGAACAGAACAAATTCTGTTCAGGCGCCTGGATGCAACTATTCGAACTCCTCGGATGTCCATGTTGCATACGATCTAAAGTGAAGGCGTTTTGAAACTCCACACACTGCACTCAGCGCTTCACCCGTTGGGCAGCGCGGCGGACACTACTTCGACCTCGAGAAGCCAAAAAGACAGAGCGTTCGTTGAATACAGCTCTTCGCTCTGCTATCAATATCTGAATTTTAAGTTTTTTTGAACTAAGGTTCCTTTTTCTATAGGACGGGCACAGTCACAAATACTCATAGTTTTCCTAAATAATAAATATATTAAGTATTCGGTGAAATTTGACAACATACTCGAATGCTCATTCGGGGTTTTTCTCTCATAGCTGTACTCTGACGTGTTAAGGAAAAACGCCGTATGAACATTCAAGAGTTGCCAAATTTCCATCATTAAAATGTATTTTTTTTAAAGGAAAATGAAAATTTTTCCCTGAAATTTTCAGGAACTATGGGTAAAATTACGAACAAAATTATATAAAAAATTGGAAGAAAAATATCCACACGTTTACCAGGAAATTCGTGTTTTATTAAAGTAAATTTGGCAACGTCTGGAGGCTCATACGGCGTTCTTCCACAGCACGGCTGTGGTAAGGTAAAAGCTATTTGAACATTAAGACGTTGCCAAATTTCTTCAATAAAGGACACATGTTTTAAGAAGCTTTCGATATTTTTCTTCCGGTTGCTCAAATAATTTTTTTCCTAAATCAATGGAAAGTATCTTAAAGTTTTAAGGACAATGCGCCTACCTTTCCTGAATTATGAATATTTTATGAAAGGAAATTTGGTAACAGTAGAAAGTTCATACGACCTTTTTCCTCAGCAAGGCAAAGTATTCTAGAACTTGCTCGAATCTTGAACCGGAACAAAAAAGAAACTTCTCTTCGGCTCGGTGCACGTTTCAGCTATGATTACATTCTCGTTCCATTCAGTTCCAAACTTGCAAAATAGAGTATTTCCGTCTCAGAAAAACAAAAAGTTATTTCACCGGCCTTTTTCACTTATTTTTTTTTTTATACAGCGTCAAGTTTTTCTCTCCCTTTCTGGGAAATTGTAGGTGTATTGAACAAAAGATACGCGGAAGTAATTCGATTGTGTAACTAAAGAGACACGTACCACGGTTTGCATATTCACTGTGATAATTGTATTCTTTGGAATACTGCTTAATATCGGTATGCACGGACCCACTTACTCCAAAATTTACAACAAGGATCTTAATTCTTGAAATTTCAATTTCCTTCCACTCGGGTCGACGTTTTTAACCAAAAGGCTTACAGGCCAGTCAAAAACATCGACCCGAGTGAAAGAAAATTGAAAATTCAAAAATTAAGATCTTTGGTGATGATTTTTTTTTTTTTTTTTTTGAGTGAGTGGAACATGTTATACATCAATAGAAACGCCAAATCCTCGAAAAGTAAGTCGTGAACACATTTTTGCCGAAAAATCGGCTGAATTCGTAAAAAATAAATGGTTTCGATCTCCCATGTTATATTCTATTAGAAATGAAGAAGGGGTCGTCTGGTGTCTGATCGGCTGACAAACGCGCGAGAAGATCTGGTGGTCACGCACTTCCCCTATTCAATGCACACTCTTTCTTACATTCTCTTTGCTCCAGTTGGTGAGCCGGGGAGGTTGTTGGGATATTATTTCAACCAGATCAGATCCTAAAAACTGGGTCAATATATACCTGAGAGTAATATCTGTGTGTAGCAGACGAATATTCATGAATATTTATGATAATATTTACCTGTACCATCCGAACCCGAGTATGCTCAATCCTAAAACTGCCGCTGCGCTACATCCTGCTATCATCACTGTGGAAACATACGAATACAACCTGAATTAGTTATTTGAAACACACAGTCGTTTAACACATTAAATTCATAAATTGTCATTTTTTCAAAATTATAATTCACTCTCACGAAATGCGTCGCAAAGCAATCTGAAATTTCTTAAGATTATCATGGCAAGTATCTGTCTCATCACAATATGATAAAAAACTAAAAATTGATTTGAGGCAGGATGACAGACGCACCGTCGCTTTGCGTGGCCTCCGCGTGCGTCAAACACTTACTGTTTGTAAAGCCTAAAAAAAATTCCCGTACCCCGTTCGTGGCGTTTCAACATCTCCAGTTTTATTTTACTTAATTTGTTTCAAGAAAACTAAATTAACCAAACTTTCATTCAGCTCATCGAATCAAAAAGGTAATGATTTGCGTAAAATTCCAAATTATTTTTAAGGCACTATCAAGCGAAATGTTACATAAATTAAAAACAGGGCGATATTGTTTTTTTCCCCTTCTTCGTTTTTTTCTTTTTATTGCAATGTTATGAAAGCGAGAAGTTTGTGATATGGAAAGCCGAAATATATGGTTTTCTGCATTTATCGTCTCTTTTTAGAACGATTCGAAATAAAAAGTATTTTTCTTTTTGGATGAATAAAGAAATAATTTGCGTTCTTTGATCCGGATGGGAGGAAGGGGTGCGAAAATCAAAATAGGCTGACGTTAAAATCAAAATCTTGCCATTATAAACTGAACTTTGCGAGTAGGCAACATTTTTCTGGAAATTTTCTTAGACAATCATTCTCGTCCGTTTCGGATACTTACAATATATTCTCATCTATAATTTAATTACATTTTTACGGTTTTGTCATGAAGGTCTGAAGATACCTTGATGAGGTCTAAGGTCCCTCGATGAGCAAGGAAAAAACTTTGTTAAGGGAAAACGTGTTATTTCAAACAAAGCTTGGAGTAAATTTTTTTGCACTGAGTGCCCTTAACATTTTCAATGTACTTGTATGATCAAAACTAAAGCTGTAAATAAAGAGGAATTTGTGTAGAAAAGTAAATAACACGTTTTAAATTTGTAACATTTCATTTTTCTATCCGCTTCAAGAACATAGGTACCCTAAAAATTCATGCAAAACGATCTGTACTTTCTTAACTGCATGGGTTCAATGGATTCTTCAAATTTTTTCAGTATACCTCAAAATACACCACGTGAGGTTACATTCCGATCACGGTTCTCGGATAACCTCAACCTTTGTGGTCTATGTCGAATTTTCAATGGCAAAAAGATGATCGCGGCGGCCTCTACTTGGAGTTAGAAAATCGATTTCATGTTGGCACAATCCACGACCTTGTCCTCCTTCCATCATTTTAACATTCATGAACAGATTTGGAGGAAAGGTTAAATCCATGAGTGAAGTTGCGTCGGTGGAGGAAAGGGTAGCAAATAATACCCAACAACCCCCCCCCCCCCCCCCNCATAATTTTTGAATCGCGCCAATGTTGCGGGGATAAACCTCTTAGAGATTTGAAGAATAAAAATCCCGTTTTCTTTCAAAATATGTGATGGAATTTTAAAAAAAATTGAAGGTGCACTGTGAGAAAAATACTAGGAAAAACCACACACACACTGAAAACAAATTCTCGGCGTTTTTACCAAGGTCCGTTGGTACCTTTACCATCTCACTTTTTACCGATTATTGGTAATTTTACCAAGACAGACCGGTAAGCTTACCTTAAAACCGGTATTTTTACTGTATTTTTCAGGTAAGAATACCACTTTTATTGGTAATCAATTCCCGGTAACTTTGCCATTTTATCTCGGCAATTCTCCCACAGTCGATGAAAAATATTGGCGTTTTTATGTGGGTCCAGTAAAATTACCGAGAAAGTTCAATAATTTTACCAAGATTTCACGGTAAAATTACCAATTCCATAAATGGTAATTTTACCAAGAAAAAACTTGGATCCAATAGAACCCTGAATTCTTGGTAATTTCACCCTTTTCTTAGTAAATACACCGAGATTTTTTTTTTCAGTGCAGGGTGCCCAAGTGATAAATCTTCAGATTAAGGGAGCAAAAGATAGAGGACAAAAAAATATATTCGCCCGCTCGTAAAGCGTTTTCCTTTTTACCCTCGGAGCTAATTCAATTTTAGTGACTCGAAGAGTGCTTACATTAGCATCCATCCAAGCAAACAAAATTACTTTACCTGAGAAGGGGTCGTATAAAATCGAAAGAGGCATAACTGCGGCTATTAATCGCGCAGACATGAAGCAATAAATTTTCTCTAACGTTGATGATAATGAACAGTGGGTGTTGCGAAAACTAGATCTTACGCACGGACTAAGTGACGAACTTTCTCCTCCACGGGGAGTATACAGTAAAACACCGAAAAATAAAAAAATCTGCCCCTTGAATTCCAGATAATTTATCCCGCGAGGTTATCACGGAATCAAAAACTTCCTCGGTTGACTTTATAAGCGCGATGTTTCGAGCCATCCAGCCGCTCCAAATTTCGACTGATCGGTGATGAAAAATGACTTTTTAACTTCCGAACTCGAGAAATAAAGAAAAAAGCACGAAAGCACCAGACTAAATCAATTGATTTAAATTTAATTACATCCGGATGGACTCAATTTCGACTACAATCGCACGACCGCTCTCAGACAACGTTAAGAGCCGCACTTTTTGACACAAGAAAAGAAGAAACGAGCATGCGTGCACGGATATTGAATTATTTAAATTAACTAAAAACAAATTTGATTAATTAGCGGGTGGACTTAATTTCGATTCAAAATCGTATTCCGACGAACACGATTTTCACACTTTTGGATGCGAGGTCAAAAGTACCGAACAAGCGGGTGCCGATACCCGGCGGGTGGAATTGAATTTTAATTTAATTTCGATTGGAATCTATAACTGAGGTGAAACATTGTTATCGGGCCCGGGTCCCCGCACACGCATGACTAATATGTGGGAACCGCTGAAACGGCTGAAAGCAGACGGAGAGTTCACAAACATTTGCTCAGTCTCGTTTACGGGCGAAGCGCCGAGCAGGAACCCATTTCTGCGTTCGCACTGGCACGGATGAAAATTTCGCGCCGGTAACATAACTCAAACCGCCGTTCCGCGAATCGTGAAAAAATTTCCCAGGCGGCGCGTGCAGCTGTATAATTCCCCTTGTTTTCAGCCACCGCTCGTCGAGCTTCCCTGTAACAACTGCAAATCCCGGTTCGGCGTAAAATCTTGGAAATGGAGATGTTGCATGTGTGAGGAATTTGCGATTTGACTGTTGATTCTTACGTAAAAGTTCGCGAGAAACACGATGGTGCCACTGGTTTTCTCTGAAATCAACTCCCAAGCTCAAAAAAAGCTCTCAAGTTGAGGCCAAAATGGAGGGTATATCCCGCCCTATCCTGAGAGTCCACCTCTACATAAAAACTACTTAAAATGTAGCTAAGAGTGCGATAAAATTTGGTGATACGGCGAGTTTGCAACCAGTGCGTCATCCAAAGCGTTATATTTGCTATTTACTGCGGAAACTTTGCATCAGTGTAGTTGAAAATTTTGCGCCAGACTCCGTTCTCGGAATTTTTGGGGGTCTCATATATCACATTAAATCAATTGCTTTCCGAAAAGCGCGCATCCACGTTTCACTTCCCGTCAAAAAATTGCGCGCCTCGTCATTTTTCCGATCGGGCCAGTCCGCTGTTAATGATTTACCATCGGATCTCTTTTTATGACAACCAGAATGGAGATGTTGCATGTGCGAGTGGTGCCACTGGTTTTCTCTGAAATCAACTCCCAAGCTCAAAAAAAGCTCTCAAATTGAGGCCAAAATGGAGGGGATATCCCACCCTACCCTGAGAGTCCACCTGTACATCAAGACAAACTCTAAATACATTAGCAGTGATGCCGTGTTTTCAGTTATAGAGTCCCTAAATAAAGTGGCAGCCCTGTCAATGTATTTGCTCCCTATCTTTGCATGGAGAGCTTGTCTCGTTGTAGAGATGGACTCTCAGGATAGCGTGGGATATTCCCTCAATTTTTGCCTCAACTTGAGAGCTGTTTTTGAGCTTGGGGGTTGATTTCAGAGGAAACCAGTGGCACCATCGTGTTTCTCTCGATCTTTTACATAAGAATTAACAGTCAAATCGCAAATTCCTCACACATGCAACATCTCCATTTTTAATAGTGCAGGCTCTATCCAATCAGAAACCGAAATATTTATTCTAATAAAAAAGTTTCTTGTTCATCGTACCTTCGACGTGAAAAGCTCTGCAAACTTGACGAACGGATGCTCAGATGAGATAGAGCGTGATGAACACCCGACAATCACAAAAATGAAGTAGAAAACGCTATGACAGGGGACTGCGACGGGGACGGATCCGTAATGGGATTCCAATTTATCAAAAACCCCGCGCGTATTCTTGCCAGATATTCCCGAAAAATCTACATTTTTACACGGAATCTTATGGGCCGTTCGGCGTTCAAGTATTACGTGTCGCACTTTTCCCGATTTTTTGACCCCCCCTACCCCTTCTAACGCACCCAAAACGCAGCCCTACACAGAGTCCCTTTATACTGAGAGTCAAGACAACACCCCCTCATGGAGTCACAAACGGGAATAAAGAGTACAGAAATTGAACGTTTTTTGTAATCTTTGATCGGCCCATTCTCAAATTCCTTTCTCCGTTCCTTCTCTTATTCCGTTTGTTCCTTGCCGAACCCGCAATTCCCTGGTCAATTCCAGATTATAATCTTTGTAGTCGGCGAAACTGTAATCTTTATTCCCGTTTGTGACACTGTGAAGGCCGAAAATACGGAAACCAATCGGAAATGGATTCACACTGTCTTGACTCTCAGTATAAAGAGACTATAGCCATACACACCCCTATTTTGAATTATGTAACGCTAGCCTGACCCCCCCCCTTTTCAAAAAATCAAAAAAACTCTGAGAACACAGTTTAAAAAAGGGCGGGATGTTCAATGTTTTGCTCGTGTTTTTCAAATCCCCCCCCCCTGAGGCTCGGCTTTGTTACGTAACGCTGGATTTGACCCCCTTCCCCCTTGTAACGCACCGTAACGCTGGCTCAACCCCCCTCCCCCCTCAGTGCGTTACACTTCAAAAAAATTCGGTCATATGGACCGAATGCCGGTGTTCCATATTATTCCAGCCATTCGGTTCGTCAAACTGAACTTTCGCTTCTTTTAACCAAACGTTCGACATATGAAGCCAAACTTAGTTTGTCAATTCACTTTATCGCACCGGTTCTATTACACGAACCGAAGGTTCGGTTTGACAAACCGAAAATTCAGTTTGACGAAACGAAAATTCAGTTTGGCGAACCGAATAAGTTGGGATTATGTGGAACTCCCAACTTTGGTACATAAGACCGAACTTTTGTTTTCAGTGTACGTGATACTTGAAAGGCTTCTCACGGAAATGATGCTGATTTTCAGGGAAAACTGGCGACTGTGTCATGGCAGTCATCTGGCCAGGAGACGCGAGAGACGGGAAGAGATATACCCATGACAGGTTGACACTTACCCATGTAATACATGTCGTTACTATCCCAGTTTTCCGTCGATAGAAATAGTGGGGTTTTGATGACCCTCTCGAATTGGTAGAAGCGAGCCGGGGGTGACGGCTCTGACGGGCTCTCCTTTTGGTCCATGGAACCCTCGTTTTCTTCGTCATCTTCGTCGTCCGAAGATTTACCTGAGCAAAAAAGCATCATTAGCGTCGTTTCGTTCATCGTCCAAAGTTGCAGAAATTATTTGGAAACAAGACTTGGTATCGATGGCAAAATTGCGACACCATGTATCCACCCTGGTAAAAATTGGCAGTAGAATCTGTGCTCCAAAATACCATAGATCTACAGCCGGCTGTAAGATTTCCAATAGCTTCTATAGCCGGCTACACAATTTCTTATAGCATTTTATAGCCGATGGCGATTAAGCAACAGCCAGGCGATAAAGTGTATGCTAAACGTTACTAATTACGGATGCTAGGACTTAGTGAGTTTTTGGAATACTGCTCTCTTTTTGGGCCGTAGTATCTTGATTTATTTTGCGAGGAAAGCTCCGTACTTTTGATGGATGCCTGCCATTACTAATATATTAGAGCGCCTTCAGTTTCGCATGATACTGTGCAATACCTCGGGTGTGAAATAGTTGCTTCAAGCGCCGTGGCAGGCGGGCAGCCAGCGCGAAACACGCATTGGCGCCTACAAACCTAACAGGGATACTTCACGCGCTGCGCAATGCGTGAAGTATCCCTGTTAGGTTTGTAGGCGCCAGTGCGTCGCCGCTCCATGTTGTGTTAGGCTCTAATATTTAATTTGGCGGAGTCAGCGTTATTCAACTCTTGATTTTGAAATGTTTGCACATCCTGTATGGATTATTCTCATTTTAATTGATGAACAAAAATATGTATTAAAGGAAAATATAATGTGTGTTTTGTAAATATTAAGGTGGTTCAAACTTAATGATTTCAAAAGCACACGAATTTCTACACAATTTCTTATAGCCTTTTATAATCGATTGCGAAAAAGCAACAGCCAGGCGATAAAGTGTACAGCCCGGCGATAGGAACTATAGCCCGGCTGCATAATTTTTTATCACTTCGTGTAGCCCGGCCGTATGATTTTTTTCGCATTCTACAGCCAGCTATATGATTTTTTGTAGCCTTTTTTAGCCGACTATAAGAATTCCTGTGGTATTTTGAAACGCAGCTCTTATCGCCAATTTTTACCACGGCAAGATTGCCACAGAATCTAGAGACTAAATTTCCCTGATTTTCCTGACACATTTTGGTAAATTTACACTATTTTTGAGGGGCTTGGATGACAAGGTGCATAAGTACAGTTTTTTAAAAGCATTAGAAAATAAAGATTTAAATGAAACTAGTCTTAAAATATATTCCGCGAAAAATTCACTACTTAAACTAAAATCCAATTTTCAAGCATAGAAATGTGAATAAATAAGTGTCATACTATGTCACGTAAGGAAGCATTACAGGCGGACACTAAACATCGATCTTCTTTTTCTCAACATGATATGAATGAAACACCAGAAAGGGTAAGAAATTTCACATGACATATGCTTCCCCATCGAAATTTCACGCTGGACACGTTAAACAAGTTGAAGAAGCCCAAAAGCGACGGATGAATGAAAAAAAAAACCCGCAATAGTGTATTTCCTTCGGAAAATACACTAATTAGTATTCAGAATTTACATTAGAATTCAGTGATTCTTCCGCTGCTCAGAACTCTTAAATCAGTGTGATTGCCAATTGGATAAAAATAGATTTTAGTGTTTTCACAAGCAGAAAGTTTGAAGTGACAAACTTGCAAAATATTGCTGAAGAATTGAATTCGGCAACTTTATTGGAGTTCATCATGTTCTGCGTTGAATTCCAATGAGGAGGCATGTGTTACGAAGCTTAATTTCTTACCCGTGCGGTGGTCCATTCTGTCAAGCTAAGGAAGAACGCCGTAAGTATCGACTCTCAGGCGGTGTCAGATTCCTTTCGATAACACACGATTTTCCGGGTAAACCTATGCATATTTTTCTTCTAATTTTTCAGAAAAATGTGTTCACAATTTCACCAGTAGCGTGGCGTGAATGATCGAGTATCGATCTTTTCCCATTTGAAGCTATGGTAAAGAATCGATTAATAAGGTGTTCTTTGCGAACACCCTGTTTATCGATCCTTTCCTATAGATTAAATGGTAGATCAATCGATATATCACAAAACACACCCAGCCACTGAATTTCACCTCAAGTTCCTGAAAATGTTGAAGGTAAATATTCATATCCTTCCTCAAAAATAAACAATTTATCTGCGGCAATTTGGCAACTCTTGAATGTCCATACGGCGTTCTTCCTTTAGCACCGCAGCATTTGTTCCTTCTTCTTAACTAAGTTCCGCCACCTCATAATGCAGATGAGTATACTTACTAGAGAACTGCCCCATGTTACTCATTGGAACCGATTCCTTCGATGAGTATTTGTTTCCCTCACTGTACGGGCTGTCCTCAAAGGTGTGTGCAAGGCGTGTTTTCGCTGAATTTGGGTTTCTTGAAATTGGAGTCTCATATCTTTGAGTGTCTACGACGTAGTTTCTTTGAGACCCCCTGCTCGCTGACGATTCGGACTGCGGAGCCAACGCATCAGGAGCTGTACAACAAAAAATAACAGCATTGCTTTAACGGATGAAACGGAAAATCACTAAAAATATGGCCATGACTGAAGGTGAATCTTGAAATAAAGCTGTCTCACAAAGCTGAAGTTTTTTGTTATTTGAGCATGCGAATCCTTACCTAAAAAAAAGTGGAGTTGATTTAACATTCTAGATGTAAAAACAGTGTGCGAGAATTCATAAAATGCTCCATTACTCGCCAGTGCAGTTAATTTTACATCTTGCATTGCTGAAGTAATTGCTGTGGCCGGTAATTCAGCATTTTTTAAATTCTCGCACACTTTTTTTACATCCAGAGTGATAAATCAACTTCATCTTTTTTCGGTGTTTCAAAAAAATCTTATGGCATAATAGGTTAGTCCAAAATTTACTTTTAATGTCATAGGAAGCTCCTAAACTTCATTCAAAATAGGGTCTCCTTGGCCTATTGCATGACAAAGGTTGTATTTTGAAAAATTAATTTCTGATTAATTTCGAATTTTTTATCCATTCTTTTCCCATTTTCCTCTTTTGTGTACAAAAAACTGAAGATAAACGATACTTTGAAATTTATTAGGAATGTTAGTCACGGAAAATTCCCCCGTGTGGTATGGGTTTCATTGTTTTCCGTCGAAAAAAACCCATAAGTTAAGGCACGATCGTTCGATAGCGAGAAATCCAAGGGGATAAATAGATTGACCTACATACATTTTCAATAAGTTACTGACACCGGATGAACTTGCTGTTTTCTTTCAAGATATGGACCATTCACGAAGAGAGAAAGATGAGCTGTATTTAAAAGTAAAACGAAAATATAATGAAGTGATTGGCATTAAACATCAATTTAATGCAAATAAGCATGCTTTATAAAAAAGAAGAAACAATCTCCTGCTCATAGTCTTTCATGTTTTCCAGGGAGCATCCCAGACATTTATAAAGGAACACGCGGTTGGGGCTACGGACCACATTGACGCTCCCCTTCTTTTCCCTACCCACACATAATATTTGAATATTCGATGAATATTCATTGAATACCCTCCAGTGAAAGTCTAGCACGTCCAGTTCAATAAAAAATCCAGCACTTTGAATTAAAATAATTGGTTGTTTCGTCCCAGAGGAAAAATCCACTGAAAATAATCCAGTTTAAAGCAAGTTTACATAAGAACAAAATCATCTACTAAAAGATGGTTTACTTAATTTAAAAGAATTTCGGATACAGAACCAACCCAAGGTGTAATAGTTAGACTGCTGACTAATCATGATTCGTGTCGATTCTATTTGACTCCCTCTCGAATCAAGTAAAACGTCTCCATTTAGCCGTGTTGAATCTGTCGACCTCTGATTCGAAGTGAACTTTTTTCTGTTGAGAGCATCGTTGAACAGAGGAGATTTACTCGCATCAAGTATAGAAAATAGCACTAATTTTAAAATCATTACGTGAAATTGAGAAAAAATTCTCTGAAAAATTGAAAGGAAAATATTCATAAATTCACAAGAAAATTGAGTTTAATGTGGCAACGCCTGAAGTTTCATACGGCGTTCTGCCTTGGCACGGCAACATTGATCTTGACCCTCCCCCTCCCTAGAACCTTGGGTTCAATTATGGACGTTTTATTCTCTTTTGGATTAAATTTGAAAGTTTTCGATGTGCCTACCGCGCTCTAGGTTTAATATTGATGCAGTATAATGTTTGATCTCCTAACTGCGTCTCGCGGTCCACGAGTGGTGAGAAATTAATTTAGGAGTGGTTTGGTTAGTGATCCCATTGCATGTGCCAGCGTTCCGGGATTCGGAACTATTCTGTTCCAATTTCTCCCACTCCATGATCATCGAAATTCCCGGGATTTTTTTTTAGATTTTTTCTAAAGTTCCGAGAAAGTTCCGGAAAATTCAAAAGATCCGGAACATTTTAAGAATTTCAAATGCTCCGGGAAAAATTCAGGAAAACCTTAAAAGTTCCGAATTCGGTACTAATTCCGTGAAATGGAAGCACTGTTGATTACCTACCTAAATTTTGATGATATCTGGGATCCGTCGGGGGCACGGCGAAAGGGGACTCGTTGTTCTCGGGCGATTGGTTAGGGAAGTGGTAGGAGAAGAGGAGGCCCGGTTTCCTGCCCCTCTCTCGCTCCTTCTCCCCCTCCCCTCTCCTCTCCCCGCCCTCGGGATCCGAGTCGGACGTCGACGACCATCTCTCCTCCCGTTCTTTGATGATATTCGCGAGCTTGGCTACTATCCGGTCCTCCTCGCTCAACCCCCCGAGGCCGCTTAAACCTGCAACATACAAGAATAACATCTGAAATGTGAAAATT
This sequence comes from Bemisia tabaci, assembly GCF_001854935.1. Taxonomy (NCBI): domain Eukaryota; kingdom Metazoa; phylum Arthropoda; class Insecta; order Hemiptera; family Aleyrodidae; genus Bemisia; species Bemisia tabaci. Next base: position 327,075 of record NW_017547167.1, read on the forward strand.
TACAATTTGAAAGTTGGTATAGTGTTCTGCCGTACACGGAGAAAAAAACCTCGTGCGTGGGACCCGAAGTTCAGATCATATGGATCTCCGAAGTTTTCGGATTGAGCATCTGAACACTTTAGGTCCAGCTGCTGAGGTTTTGATCACACACCTTAAACTTCAGTTCTTACAACTGAAGTACTTCAGATGTGAGAACCGAAGTTTTTCGGATGTGAAAACCGAAGTTCTTCAGATGTTAGAACTGAAGTTTCAGATGTGTGATCCAAACCTCAGCAGCTGGACGACCTAAAGTGTTCAGATGCTCAATCCGAAAACTTCAAAGATCCATAAGACCTAAACTTCGGGTCCCATGCACGAAGTTTTTTTCTCCGTGTGCTAGGGGAAAACGCCGTATGAGCCCTCAGGCGTTGCCAAAGAGCCTTGTTAAAAATGGGTCGAAATTCGCCCCTTTTTAGGCCCTCGATTTTGCAAACGGGAATTGCGCCAAATTGTTGCATATGATGCCCTAAGTCTCTGGTAAAAATTTCAGCTTGAGTTGAAAAGTGGTTTCGGAGATACGGGGTAAACATTTATGTTCGGATGAAATCATGCGTATATTCTCGTGCGACGTGCGAGGTACACTGAGAAAACGTGAAAATATACGGCACGAATAGATCTTAGGGAATAATACGAAATCAATTAAAAAAAATCAAAAAAAAAATGCGAAAAAAATTCATGGCCCCTTGAAAAGTGGTTTTAAGTAATTTTTAAGGCCAGAAATGGAAAGTACGCGAAAAAATACATAGAAAATCATGTAACGGGTGATATCAAAACGAAGATTTGGCGAGGAACAACTGCGCGCGGGAAAGAGCGCGCCGCCAACCGCTCAACCCCCACTTTCACCCCCTAGCGCCTTAAAAAGTGGTTGTAAGTAATTTTTAAGGTTAGAAACGGAAAGTACGCGAAAAGTTACATAGGAAAACATGTGATGGGTGCCATGAAAACGAAGATTTGGCGAGGAACAGCCAAGGAAAGAGCGCGCCGCTGGCCGTTCAACCCCTATTTTCACCCTTTAGCGCCTTGAAAAGTGGTTGTAAGTAATTTTTAAGGCCAGAAATGGAAAGTACGCGAAAAATTACATAAAAAAACATGTAACGGGTGACATCAAAACGAAGATTTGGCGAGGAACAGCCGCGGAAAGAGCGCACGCCAGCCGCTCAACTCCCCCACTTCACCCCCCCGTATCTCCGAAACCACTTTTCAACTCAAGCTGAAATTTTTACCAGAGACTTAGGGCATCATATGCAACAATTTGGCGCAATTCCCGTTTGCAAAATCGAGGGCCTAAAAAGGGGCGAATTTCGACCCATTTTTAACAAGGCTCTTTTCTCCTGAAAATTACTAATTTTCAGGAAAATTTTTGAATATTTTCCCGCCAATTTCTCAGATAATTTTGTTTGTTATGTAATCTAAATTGTCTGAAAATTTCAACGAAAAACATTTCTAATTTTCCTTAGAAATAATAATTTTATCCAAGGAAATTTGGCAACTCTCGAATGTTCATACGGCGCTCTTCCTTAGCACGGCAGAATGGACCGCTATACAAGGTACGAAGTTCAGCATTCTACATTCTGATATATGTTTCTTAACCTTGTGCATTCACTTAAGTTAGTAAAACTCCACGTCTACAGTCTATAATAGGCGCAAATGTGTGTTTCACTCCAACTGACCGACTGCGCTGCATTTGGCGTAGTGCGAGAAGTATTCATGCTGTCTTGTAGGCGCTAATATGTGTGCCACTCCGACCGTACTGTTTGGCGCAATGCGCGAAGTATTCCTCCAGTCTCGCAGGCGCTAATATACGTCGAACGTCGGTCCTCGGTCGCACTGTGTTTAGCCCGATCATCTGAACTCGCGATAGAATAATCGCGGCATCGAATAAATGGGGCTTAAAGGGCCCATGTTGTGTCTCGACGCCGTGTGAGCATTTCAACGTTGCCTCGTTTCTCCAGATAGAATATTTTTCCGCGAAAAGTTAGAAAAGTTCTGTTAATTCGCTTTTTTAGAGTGAATGGACTATTAAACAAGGTATGAAAATAAGCATTCTGGTGCATGTTTCGACACCAGAATTTCACATTAAACACGATTCTTGCATCAAAAATAACTGTAATTAGTTCCTAAATAAGATATTAGCGTTTTAATTTTACATTGGTTACGGAAAATTCGAAGTGCCCGGTCACAGAAATACAATACTCCACTTGAGTCAAATCGCGCACTACAACGGTTTTGGCAGGCTTCTCAATCAAACATTGTTCATTCCCATCCTTTATTGGTCAAAGTGTAAACAATTTGCTATAGCTGAGCCAAAGCGTCAATATTGAGGTTGCCATATTATCACACCACAAAGACTGCCGCGGTAACGTTTAGCTTGCGATCTGACGAATACGCGAACCATAGAGGTTTTCAAGAGCGGGAGGTTTGAATTCACGCGTCAACCAAAATTAAATATCTTATTGGTTAAGAAGCAATTTCAGTAATTTTCGTCGCACGTATCCTGTTCAATGTTGAATTTTAGTCAAGAAACATGTATCAGAATGCTTAACTTCGTACCTTGTCTGATGGTCCATTTGAAACGTGTTATTGGAAAAGTTTCGACGAGTTTATTAAGAATGAGGTACCTGGGTACGCGGAAGCTCTGCGATGCGAACCAACTCTTGGCGAGGAAAATTTCGCAAGACAAACAGCCGTGGTGCCATGCCAGTGGCGTGGCGTGAATTGCGATACATCGATTTTTATGTCATTTAAATCTATGGAAAAAGATCGATTGTCAGGGCGTTCGCAGCGAACACCTTAGTAATCGATTCTTTACCATAGCTTCAAATGGCGAGATATCGATAATCGATCATTCACGCCACGCCACTGAGCTTATTATGTCGAAAATCTACCACCAAGCTCATGAAAAGCTCACGAACTTGAAGCTTTAATGGCAAACGTTGGGGTTTGAAAAGACGGTGGACGGAGCACGGTGGATCGCGTCAATGAGAGTAATCGGAGAAATTTTGAAAACTTTTGAAGCATATAACTTCGTTTGACGAAACTTTGATGTTTTAAAAGTGGCTCCATTACTTTCTTTGTAAAATTGTCTTTTAGAAGCACCTCTTGAAAAACAGGTGATAAAATAAACATTGAAATTTGCAGTTTTTGTCAAAAATTTCTTGTCCGACTTCTGTCTTTGACTCGATTCACTGTGCGCCTTCCTGTGAACGTCGAATACCTCACGAGACGATTCTTGCAAGTTGTCAACACTGCTTTTCCTTCACTTGAATGTATGCAAAACAATAGATTATTGGTTAGGTAGCTTGCCTTGCCTGATATCGATATTTTCAATGGATTTAAATGACGCAAAATTGTGTTACCAACTTGCAAAATCGTATCTGCTAATGGTCCACCACATCAAATAGTTTTTCCGATTTGTCGATAGTGGTTGAGGGTAATTCAGTACAGAAAAGCTGGCTAGCCGCTCTCTAAAATCAAGAGCGGATCCAGCATAGTGTTCAGGAGGGGGGGGGGGCAAATTTTGAGGCACGTGACTGGGGGGTCCCCCGGAAAATTTTGAGAATTTAAACACTTGCTGATGGAATTTTAGCCTATTTTTAACCTTGGAAGTTCCTATTATTAAGTCGGATATTTTTATACAGGTATCCCCACTTTTTTCCGTCAATTTGATGGTAAAACACAAGAGAAAAAATTAAAACCTTTTTACCCTTCTTTCCCTTCTTTCCCTTCTTTTTCTTCTCTTTTTTCCTTTCCCTTTTTTCTCCTCTTTTCCCCTTTCTTTCCCTCCCTCTTTTTTTTGGCTCCAGGGGGGGGGGGCGATCCCGCCATCGCCTCCCCTGGATCCGCCCCTGTCTAAAATCAACTGCAGGAGTCCGGTGGGATCTTATGTATCTTAACTGCTCCCTGTGAAGTTCGATCCATTTGTCCTGATGTCCAGGGTGGAGATTTCGCCGACGTGGGTAATTCGAAGAGGGTACGAAAGGCACGGACAGGGGATTAGAGAAGGTCGTGACCTAGGTCCTCGTCGACGAGGAACACGTAGATTCCATTAATCACCCGGTTGACCTCATGGCCCTTAGCGTTTCGCGTTTGCGAATCTCGGCACACCATCAGTAAACCGAGTAATTTATCGTTTCAAAAAAAACAAAGAAACGTGAAATTGCACTGATTAATAATTTGATTTGAGTCAAAGGCAGACAATACCATCCGGAGATTCCGCGTGTCGGACATGGATAGACAGTGTAAGGCTCAATGGGTCAGTTACGCTGGTCACAGAATCGTGTTCTAATGCTTGATTCTTGTAGACTAGCTAAAAATAATAAGGTCTGTCCAAACTGCAACTTTTTATGTTCAATATTAACCGAGATATTGCCCTTAGAAAAGTCGAGTTTTTGACGTCATTCACCGCTGTAGTGACACTCCTGGTTCCTACAAACTCGCTTTCATCAGTCAGTGTGACATAAATTTGCACTGGTTACTCAGCGTGAACTTGGACGGAAGCAAGGTAGAAGAATCCAAGGGTGTCACTACCGCGATGGATGACGTAAAAAATCCGACTGTTCTTAGAGCGATATCTCGGTTAATATTGAACGTAGAAAGTCGCTGTTCATGTAGATCTAAAAAATTAATTAATGTTAACTAATCTACGAGAGTCAAGCATCGAAACACGATTCTGTGACCAGCGCAACTGATCCATTTTGATCGATACACTGCGTTTGAGATGTGCATCGTTGGATCAAAATGAACACTAATCCACTTTTTGACCGCAATTTGAAAGAATTATATCGATAAAATTTCACAGTGATACCACTATTCGACCACGTGGGAGCCCGTGTTGTCTACACCGACAATTGCAAGCGAAATGTTAATGCGTTCGATTTACCTATCCGCATTTGGTAAAAGGATCTTTGTATCTTCTGATTAAACGTTACAATTACGGTGATACCACTATTCGACCACGTGGGAGCTGGTGTTGCCTACACTAAAATTTGAAGGCGAACTGACAGCGTTAAGTCACCCCTTCCCGTCTGGTGCGAATATGTTTTCTGTATGGATTTCGAGCCTTTCAAGTGAGCACGTGGAGCACCATTTAGTATCTTCTCTATTCATTTTGTCACTTTAATTTTTCACTAAATTCCTATTCAACTATTCTTTCCTTACACTGAAAAAAAAACACATTGGATCTAGAGTCCAGACTCTTAAAAACATTGACAAGAAAATGGACTCTTGATTCAATCAGATTTAAGCTTAAATCTGATTGAATCAAGAGTCCATTTTCTTGTCAATGTTTTCAAGAGTCTGGACTTTAGATACAATGTGTTTTTTTTTCCAGTTTAAATACAAATATCTCTATATTTAGTGCCTCAAATATCCACTTTTCGAGTCGCATTTGGATTTAATTCATTCGCCTAAGGTGTCCATTTGAGAGGTCATACGAAGGTAAGCTGTCTTCGAGTTTTTTTTTTTTTTTTTTTTTTTTTTTTGGAGGGGTGTTGAGGTAAATTGCGTGGGAGTGTCTGGATGTCGCGAAACGCTATGATGAATAGGGTAGGATGAATCGACACTTCCGCGGAGGGGAATTCCATTTACACAGGCCGATATTGTTGCGATCGCGAAAATTTACCTGCCGTAAATTTGAGCGCTGTCACTCGCAGGGGGAAAAAATATTATTTCCCGCGAGTGACTGACACGTTTTGCTCCCAAATTCTCGGAAAACATGTATCACGATACCGCGCAATCGGAGTTGTGGGCGAAAACATACTACTTCCAGTGGAAAATTCCAGCAAAAATACGAATGGAATGGTTGATTCCCGGAATCCGATCGAGGGATGAAAAATAACGTCCCGAAATAGAATAATTTGGCAAAACATACATAGATCAACGCGACTAGGCACCAACATACATTACGCAGCACAAATACTGTTTTTTCTTAACTTGCGGCAAAAATTAGAAATAGTCTCAACAATCAGGCTCCAGTTTCACAACTCCACTCGAAACTGAAAATGGTTGCGCCATCAAGATTCGCAATTTTTCAGTTACAAAATATAGTCAACATGATCCATAGGGTCGTTTTTCCTACCACTTTTCTTCCCTGCTTTTCGAAGTAAGCTGAATAAATAAAGGTGCTTCTGTGTTTGTTATATTTTATAATATAACTGCTAACATTTATAAGCTTTGCGCGGATTTTTGAAATCAGAGTGACCTGTTTGTCTTGAATTAAGTATTTCCCATGTTATAATTTTCGAAACGTCTAAAAATGCGGAAACGTATTCATTCCCGCAGATTGTGAAGTTGCACGGAGAAAAAAACCTCGTGCAAGGGACCCGAAATTTAGGTCATATGGGTCTCTGAAGTTTTCGGATTGAGCATCTGAACTTTTTAGGTCTAGCTGTCGAGGTTCGGATCACACATCTGAAACTTCAATTCTTACATATGAAGTACTTCCGATATGAGAACCGAAGTTTTTCGGATGTGAGAACCGAAGTTTTTCGGATGCGAAAACCGAAGTACTTCAGATGAAAGAACTGAAGTAACAGATGTGTGATCCAAACCTCAGCAGCTGGACCTAAAGGGTTCAGATGCTCAATCCGAAAACTTCAGAGATCCATATGACCTAAACTTCGGGACCCACGCACGAAGTTTTTTTCTCCGTGTGGAGTGAGTAAAGTTCAAACTTTTCCGATACGCTCATCGCATGATGTTTAATCTATTGTCCTCAAAACGGAAGAAGAAAAAAGAAAGAAAACATTTCCTTTTGCTCTGAAAAAAGCTTGCAACGGACTTATTAGGGTGAGAAGAATTTCATCAGAGATTCTGGGAAATCTGTCTATACGAACCATTCCAACAACATAAAACTACTAATGCACTTATCGACGGTGAAACTACCAAACCACGTATCTCGGTTTGCGACGTCGCAGACTTCCTGTCATAATTTATTTTTTAGATGAAAAACTACTTAACATCCAGTCTTGAAAATTTCTGTGATTTTTCCTCTTTGTGCGGAGAAAATTCCGAGAAAATTTCAAGGAATGATATTGATTTGGTCTACTTCAAGAAAATAAAATGTGAGCGTAGATTTTTAAACACCGCAAACGAGATACGTGGTTTGGTAGTTTCACCGTCGTTATATGGAAAGTCCCTGGAATCAAGCGTTCTTCAGTCTCTGTTATTCGCTTTTATAAAAAGCTTGGACTTTTTCGCTCAAAGTAGAGATCGACGAGCCCACCTGGAACTGTAGCGGAGATTGATTTCCGTAATACGACAGAACTCTTATTTCCGTCGTGCGGTGTCGTTGGGATACAGTGAAAGGTTACGATAACAGCCATGAGGTTGCGCAGAGTCAATATACCGTGCTGAGGAAGAACACCGTATGAACCTTCTAGAGTCCCTTTATACTGAGAGTCAAGACAATGCGAATCCATTTCTGATTGGTTAACCGGATTTTCGGCCTTCACAGTGTCACAAACGGGAATAAAGATTACATTTTCACCGATTGCAAAGATTATAATCTGGAATGGACCGAGGAATTTCGGGTTCGACAAGGAACAAACGGAATGAGAGGAGGAACGGAGAAAGGAATTTAAGAAGGAGCCGATCAAAGATTACGAAAAACGTTCAATTTGTGTAATCTTTACTCCCGTTTGTTACTCCATGAGGGGTGTTGTCTTGACTCTCAGTATAAAGGGACTCTAGAACCTTCGGGCGTTACCAATTTCCTTTGGTAGATCACGAGTTTTCGGGAAAATTTGCAAATATTTTTCCTCCAATTTTTTCAGATGATTTTGTTCGCAATTTTACCTCAGTTCCTGAAAATGTCAAGGGAAAATATTCATACATTGGAAAAAAACCCCATTGGATCTAGAGTCCAGACTCTTGAATACATCGACAAGAAAAAATACTTTTGATTCAGTCAGATTTAAGCTTAAATCAAAAGGAAATCCGCTCAAATTAAGAGGCTGGGTTCTTGATTTAAGCTTAAATCCGATTGAATCAAGAGTATTTTTTCTTTTCGATGTTTTTAAGAGTCTGGACTCTAGATCCGATGTGTTTTTTTCCAGTGTACTTTCCTTCAAAAATAAATATTTTATCCGAGAAAATTTGGCAACTCTCGAATGTTCATACGGCGTTTTTCCTTAGGACGGCAGAATACCATGCCATTTTTTTTCGCATCCCCGCGGCATGGCTCCATAACCCTCGTCTGTTTTGATGTGCGCGACTTAAGCGCGGAAATAAAAGTATCGTCCATGGATGACGTAAGTGACGAAGGGAACATCCTCCAAGCTTTCCTCGACCAATAGTGAGTATTTTTGGTCGCGAGGAAAGGGTCTGGCTTCCGGGCAAAAAATTACATCAGTCTACTTTTAAAAAATTGCTGCGTAATACTTTGCTCAAGACCCCTTACGTCTTCAAGACGTTGCGTGACGATAGCAGGGATACCCTCACCGACCCTTAACCGCCCACTCCCTGGAATATTACGTGAGGATATTGACGACCCTCGAGCTCGATGATAATCGATTCATGCGTATTGCGACTCTACTGCCGTGATAAGTAAGAACGCTGTATGAACTTTTAGATGTTGCCGAATTTCCTCTGAAAAATCTGAAATTTCCGGGAAAATTTTTAAATATTTTTCCTCCGATTTTTCAGACACTTTTGTTCGGAATTTAATCTGTAGTGTCTGAGATTTTCATAGAAAATAATCACAACTTTCCTTAAAAATACGTGCTTACTGAGAGGAAACTTGGCAAAATTCGGATGCTCGTATACAGCGTTTTTCAAAAAAATAACACCAATTTCGGATGTAAGAATATTGCTGCCATTTTCGGATGATTTCCGGCCACTGCAATCAGGAAAATTGCTATTTGGACCAACAGATTTTCCTGATAAATATAACTCGGCAGAAATTTTTGGTTTCAACAATGAGAAACTTAATGTTTTTACTTTCCTAATGTGGCATTCTTGTATGTATATATCGTCGTTATTCCCACGAAAGAGCGCCCCCGCGATAGAATGTAACTAATTTCCATGTTGCTTAATTTCCCTTCGCAATTTGTATTTTAACCAAGACAATTTCTGTCCATTCTGTCTAAAAAATTCACCGATTTTTCTTCTGATTTCATACAAAAATCAGACACATTTTGGACCAAATTTGCACGGATACATTCTTGTAAAAAAATGAATTGCTCAAGTCAATTTAGCAATGTTGAAATAGAGTTACTTTCCTTCGTCGGGGAAACGAGGATATGAAACTATACGGGTAATAATAGCAAAGAATAAAGGAATAACAGGTGCATTTTTACAAGTCGGTTTGCATCGCTATCGCTGTTTCAAAACGGCGAGTGGTGACTATCGTCGAATATACTATCAGCTTTCTACAAAATAAGACTTAATAGCTCGGTTTGGCGCGAGCAAGTGGCGCGCGGCGCTCAGTGGATCGAGTCAATGGTAGGGGCTGGACAAAATTTGGAAACTTTAAAAGCTTATAACTCCGTTTAAACAAACTTTTGAGGTTCTTAAAATGGTTTCATTGGTTTCTTCGTGCCATTTGCCTCTAGAAGCACGGTTGTCGGACATTTCGTCAACGATTTTTTGTCCGCGCACCTGTTTTTTCCAGTAATTTACGTCCACGCGTTTTTTCGGCACGGGAGTTTTGGTCCACGTGTCAGTTGAGACCCAAAGTTAATTGGCCCACATGTAAATACAAACGACAATTGCTCACGACGTTTTTGGATGAAAATATATAATGTCTTGGAAGAATGAGGGATTTCTTGTTCTTTGTTTTGTCTGTTTGGTCCAACGGAGAATAATATATAGTTGAGAGTTTTGGTAAAAATGGGGGAGCGTCGATTTCATGAGACATAATTCACTAAAACTCTCTACACCTCTTTGGTGTAATAGGACTTAATTATCTTTCAAGATTTTCCCACCTTGTTATACCTGAACCGGATGAACCTCTATATTTGCCTCAGCAAAAGGCTCTCAGATTTTTCCAGTGCACGATAAGAATCTTGCTTTATTTTGCGAGGAAAGATCTGTACTTTTAAAGGATGCCTGTCGTCTTTAATACGTTCAATTTCGTATAATACTGTGCAACACCTCTGTTGTGAAATAGTTGCTTCAGGCGCCGCCGCACGGCGGGTGGGCGGCCAGCACAAAACGCGCATTGGCGCCTACAAACCTAAGTGGATACTTCAAGCATTGCGCAACGCGTGAAGTATCCACTTAGGTTTGTAGGCGCCAGTGAGCCTCTCGCGCTGGCAACACGCCGCTCCGCTCCCTTAGGCTTTACATACTCGCATAGTCAGCGTTTTTTCACTGGAGATTTTGAAATGTTTGCGCACTCTGCATTGATTATTCTCTGAATATCTTATTTGACTCTAAAAGATCGATATACAAATGGGTTAAAACTAAAGATTGCGTGCTTCTTAGTTTTTTTCCTCTTTTATTCATTTTTGCAGTTTCTGTCGGCACAACTGTGGCTTATTGAGATTAATGCCGCTTGGAAAAGGTTTTACAAATATGTGTCATGTTTTAAAAATATAAATATTTTCAAAATGAAGTACATAATAATTTCGTAAAGAAAAAATTAAAAAAATAAAAAAGTACCTATATACATATAAGGTATATTGTACATCGAATATTTAAAAGATAGAAATAAAACCAAATATTCATCAATGACGATTTAAAAAGATGTTTCAAAAGGAGAAAGTAATAACATTTCATTTAGAAAATGAGCAACCATAAAAATACCTCCTTCTATCCTAATTTCTCATTTCCATATTGTCAATATAATTTTACATACCGACTAAAATATAACGCTTGGACCAAGTCACCGTTGCTTATTTTACGTGTGGGCGTAAACTACTGGACAAAAAAGATGCGCGAACAAAAAATCGTTGACAAAATGTCCTAAAACCAGAAGCACTCCTTCAAATTTAAAATGTAACGAAATAAACATCAACATTCGGAGTTTGTGTCAAAAATGTCATGCCCGACCTCTCTAATTGACTCGGTCCACTGTGCGGCGACACATTATTAAGTTATCGCCTGGAGTTTCCGCTGATAATGTTCGAGTGCAGTGAAATGGCGTCCCTCCTCTGGCGTAATGGCGTAACTCGATTTCGGCATGAGCCCCGAAAAGCATGAATTTATATGTAAAACAGGGCTCATGTGGAAGTCGAGATACGTCCTTACGTTAGAGGAGCGACGATGTGTCCCGAACCGCGGCGGCGGAACCCGTGACCTGTTCTTCTGTTTCGTTCCGTTCCCGCGGTCACCAGAAACTGCAGAAATTTACTTACTGTAAGAGAAAATACAGCACCCTCATTTTCCTCCGAAAGAAATATAATTCGTTATAGATCTCGCGGCGTGACTTCAACTTCATATACCAACGCAAGCTACCAGCAGCCTGATTTTTGAAATTTTGTGTTGGTCGGGTAGACATAGATGACATAGGTTAAAAGGCGGAGTGTGATTGGTCGGCTATATCTTATCGTTGCTTACAATTAGTCGTGCCTATGACGGGTGGAACTCACGACAAGCTGAAGGCACCTCTTAAGTTTCCGACAGTATGTCGTCCATTCCACTTGACAAAGGCACGATAAATGCAGTGATAAGACATAGCCGACCAATCACGCTCCACCTTTCAACCTTGTCATCTATATCCACCCGACAAACACAAAATTTCAACAATCAGGCTGCTGAGTTGGACACTCTCTCCCTTCAGTCTAGTACTAGTACTCATTAGAGCTCAAAAATGTTTGACTCTAATTGTTTTTGAAACTTTTTGGCTTTGTCTTTCCCGCGAAATGGTATGGACCCGGTACCATTTCACTACCTTGTTAAAAAACACGATAAGTATGAGGGAAATAATTTCGGACCTTCTTGCGGAATTTTCAGTACTTCCGGACCGCCCTTAATAAAATCAGCACTATTTCCGGACTTTCCGGACTAATATACACCCTGTATTAGGAACTACGATTTCTGGCTCATCCATAGAGGAAAACAGATGGTGGTTACATACGTTGTTTTTGATCTGAGCCAGAAATTGTAGTTCCTAATTTGTAGTCAAAATATACCTCATAGATTAGGACCGCGACCAGAACCAGCTGGAACGCGTTAACCAAGGCACCCAGCCACATTAGCTTTTGCCTTAAAATGAAGAACTTAATATTTATCGAGCGAGCATTTGTGCGGATTCCTTTGAAAATATATGTATTAAGGAATGTGCTTCGAACTATGCAGAAATTTCACTAAAATTTGCACAAAAATCCACACGATCCGTTTTCATGTAAAAAATTAAGCTGCCCAATTAAATTTGGCTAAAGCTAATGTGGCTTGGTTCCTTTCTGCTTAACGCGGTCCAGTTCTGAACACACAAGCATGGGTTGGAACTGGTTCCAAAAATCAGCCCCGGTTTTCATCCCTGGTCGATCGTGCAGAACAAAAACCGCGTAAATCCAAGCGGAATCCGCACGCAGATGGGGGATTTTCGCCATGAGTGGGGCAGGTTGTCCCAGTTTCACGTAAATCGCGCGGAATTGATGGCGTTGCCGACGGGGCGGAGGGGGCTTAAAAGATTAATTAAAGAGGAGCGAGGTGGTGGCTGGCGGTGGTGCCGGGGCCCGGGGGGGGGGGGGGGGGAGGCGCAGGGGCACGGAGACAAGTTGCTCCTAATTCGCCCCATAAATCATGCAACTTGAAAGCTCGCTCCCACTTCCACTTCCTGCAGAACCAATTTTCGTAAACGCAGCCCCGTGTCCGCCCGTCGCACAGTGGAACGAACTTACAGAAGAGGTAGGACATGAAAGTTTACTAAATTTTCAAATTTTCATGTTTATTTTGTCACAAATTAAATTTCAAAGGGTGTTTCTGAAAGTAAATTTCACGGAAAACTGATAGAACTACTCTCCAAGGTTGCCACAGAATTTGGAAAATGAAATTTCCTGACATTTCTCTGATTCCCTGACACATTTTGGTGAAATTCCCTGACAATTGGATCGCGTTGAACAGAAAGGAACCAAGCCACATCAGCTATTGCCAAAGCTAATTGGGCAATTTAATTTCTTACATGAAAACGGTTATGCATATTTTCATACAAATTTCAGTGAATTTTCTCCATAGTACGAAGCAAATTCCTTAATGTTTTCAAAATAATCCGCACAAACATTCTCTTGTAAAAAATTAGATTGCTCAGTGAAATAGGAATAACTGATGTGGCTTGACTAATTCCTTTCTGTTAAATGTGGTCCAATTGAGGGTATGACAAATTGTTAAGAAGACATAATTGAAAATAGTTTTTAGGCAAAATTTGCTGTTCGAAACCTCAAACCCATTCTATAAAGATAGTAAAGGTGATTTAACAAATTTTCCCTGACATTTTCGTCATGTCCCCTGACAATTTCGTAATTTTCTCTGACTTTTTAAAATTCTCTGACATTTCTCGATTTTCCCTGATCGTGGCAACCCTGACTCCTAAACTTTATTGTTTCATATTTACGAAAACAAAAGCTTTCAAAGTTTCCAGATTTTGTACGGTATATAATTTTTGTACAGATTTTGTTCTCCTATTGACACGGCCCACTGTACGTCTCGCCGGAGCGAGGGTCTGCGTAAGGTCACCCGTGTTTACGTTTTCCTTCACTCGTTTCGAGAGCCTTTACAGGTAGAGTATGGCCATTTGAGTGACGCTTTTTGATTGGTTGCGTTTCAAGGCCTTCACGAAGAACTCTCACTGCTGTAAATAATGAACGAATGAAACGCAACGACTACTTTACGAAACTGGTGGATTCCCGACTGGAGAAGGTTCGATGAAATGGAGGATTTGCAGACGTCCACAATTTTGTGTATTTTGTCACCTTCCGGTTAAAGTATCACAAGCACCATGGGACGTTTCTTCTGCCGACATTTTATGTTTTTACAAAGAAGTTGTTCAACGAAGCTTTCACTGAATTCTCTTTGTGCTGCCTATAAAATTCAGTGAAATTTTCTAACAGATTCAACCAACAATTTCTCTATAAAAAATAAAATGACGACGGAAAGGACCGTCGCATGGCGCTTGTGATACTTTGATCGGATAAAGACGAGTTTATGTTTGAAATGGAACTACTAAGAAAACTAAGCCGAGTATATCCTTCGTTTCTAAATTTTAATAATTATTGGAGGAAATGTGACAAAGTAACTTAATCTGCTGAAATACCTGTGTTTAAAATGGAAAATGCCGCTAAATGACGTCAAAAGTTGGTACATTTTCTCAATTTTAAATCTATTTTTGTAGAATTTTCTATTTCAGGAAAAAAATTATGGAAAATATTTCAAACTCAGCACATTAAGCATTTTCAGACGAATCGATACAATTTTGTTCTGCGGATTCTCCACCATGGTGAAATATACTGATATGCATTCATTGATTATTCAATAAAACGCAAAAGTAAAAACAGGAGAAAAATAAAAAACATAAAAAACCTTTACAGTCAATTTGAGTTCATATTCACGCACGTTTCTAAGAGAAAAGAAAGTTGATTGCATTGATCTAGCAAGAAAAGGCCAGTAACGGTGAATCTATTTCCCTGGCGTTGACTTTGAAAAATAGGTTTTTCTACTATTTCCTTTTTTACGGGCACGTAAGCTTCGACCATCGGATTACGATTTTTTGCGAAATTCACCGGGCCTCAGCGTTCATTTGCCTATGTTGCTACATTTGCGCGCAACCTATGTTGCTTTAGAACTAAATCGCTGCTAGTTTGCCTTCAAATTTGGGGATGCAACCAAACCCTACACCGAAGTTAATTAAGTTGTATTCACTGATTGGCTGTATTCTGAATGTTCCTATGTTTTCTGAGGACTTGTTTTTTACATTTGAGGAAGTAGCAATTATTTGACGGACGCATACTTCCATCCCTGAACTACAAATTCTCCTCTTTGCGAAATAAGGATGACGGTGAATTACACACAATATATCAGTTGCGCCCCGCTACGCGCTCCTCATGGTTTCAAATTATACGTTTACCTCAGCTCATTAAGGCACAAAATTAATCCGAATAAAAAACAAGATGATTCTGTGTTACTTTATGGCTGGTTTTCGGAGAAAAGACAAAGAAAACTAAAAAAATATGTCATTTTTTAATTTTTTCAATCAAGTCGCAAACCCGATTGATTAGATAAACTTATAAAATACATGTACACGAATACTACAAAAACTACTCGAAATTTCACTTAATTTACTGTTATGGTTCTAGGTACGCATTATTTTTTCCATTATTATTTCCATCCAAGCGTTATGCTGTTGAGTGTAATTCTCATATAATGCTGACCAACTTACTGCCAAAATATATAATTCACATATGGATAGGTATGGTGTATCACTGACGAAATTTATTCTCACACATAGCTGGTATAGTATATGGTATATGGTGCATATACCATATTGCTATCATCGTGTTATTCAGTATTTTGCTTGAAAATTGAATACTAGCACATTGCTATCAATTATTGGCTAAGAGTACACTTATTTTCAGCAGGGTACGCTTATACAGTGTATTGCTGCGGTACTGTGGCGTGGCGTGCTTTGCGCTATATCGATTGATCGGCCATTTAAACCCATGGAAAAGTATCGATAAACAGGGTGTCCGCAGCGAACACCTTGACAATCGACTATTTACCACAGCTTCAAATGGGGAAATATCGATAGATCGCAAAGCACGCCACGCCCCTGCGCGGTACATTTTCAGTACAGAATTTTGATAAGGAATGTCATCCATGAAGTCATCTCAAGCGAATTGATACCACCACTATTTGCGTTGGGGCGATTTTTAAAGGGCTTTGCCATTATTTTAGTTCGCCTGTAACCAGCAGAATTGAATTATCACTGGAAAAAGACACATTGGATCTAGAGTCCAGACTCTTGAAAACATTGACAAGAAAAAATACTCTTGATTCAATCAGATTTTTGCTTAAATCAAAAGGAAATCCGCTCAAATTAAGAGGCTTGGTTCTTGATTTAAGCAAAAATCCGATTGAATCAAGAGTATTTTTTCTTGATTTAAGCAAAAATCTGATTGAATCAAGAGTATTTTTTCTTGTCGATGTTTTTAAGAGTCTGGACTCTGGATTCAATGTGTTTTTTTTCACTGACTCTTTCACCTGAGGGCCGTCCATTTCGCTCAGTGTATTTTTAGGAAGATCTCCACAACAACACAGCGCAAACCATCACAACAACTGTGAAAACCCCATTAAAATCACTGCAAATGTGCAGAGAGAAGGCATTACCCTTCCAAAATGACGTCCACAGCACGCGTTAAAATTTCTATCTAAGTGTCATCTGATCGCAGCCTTTTATTTGCTCCGATACCTGTTTCATCAATTTGTGCTCATTATGTACACAGTTCAACGTAACCCATTCGAATGGGTCAGTTGATGTGCGTGCTGCGTGGCATCGAGTCGTTCTGCTCGGTTTTATGTGGACGTATTTCTGCCGAACGGAACTATGTGCATCGAGACATGAGCCCTGAGACCCATGAGAATATATGCATATCCGGGCTCACGTCATAATGCACATGCACATAGTTTCCGTTTGGCAGAAATACGTCCATTTATGAAAACATAGTAGCGAAAAGTAATTCAATTGGTCCACACGCTAACGAGCTGACGCAATAGTGGCTCTTTAGAGAGAATATTGCCATTTTTTTCCATTGACTGATTTAGTGGCTACGTCATCCGATATAATATCGAACCCTTGGTTCAAATGTGAACGAATACAGAACCTTGTTTCTGATTTGCGCCGTTTTGCGCTCATTTGCGCCCTTTGCACCATGGTGGTATAAAATGTGTCCAAGTATTTCCCAAAAATTCACAGGTTGTTCGGAAAATTCGTATTTCATCGGAGAAAATTTGGCAAAGTTCAAGGATAAAAGGCGTTTTTTCCTTGAACGGGTGTACTGATTACTGTTGACAGGGTCGAGGGATTTATGAAAAAAGAAAAAAAAGAGAGAAAAAAAAACAAACTTATCCCGTCTCTCTCGAAAAAAGGAGAGATAACTTCGCAAGTTTCGAAATTAAATTAAATTATTGCTGCGCACGTTTGATGAAAAACGCATTAAGGCGTGCCGTTAACCATGCCAGATGCGGAGAAACGGAAGAGAAAGAAGGGGGGGGGGGTTGATTGCGCTCTCTCGGATTCGTCAATGTCACCGTAATACGCGAAGGGGGGCAGAAGGGGTGTTTTTCTGCCCCCCCCCACCCAGTATAGCGAAAAAGGATGTGGAAAGGACGAAAAAGCTGTAAAAAGTTCTAATTTCTGAGCGAGAGATCCTAATTCGAAAACCCCACCTTTCGTCGGGCGAAAAGTGGATCCAGGAAGCATTGTATTCAGCAGAATGTGTATAAAGTATAATATTTTAAGCCGAAGGATATAATTCGCCACCTCTCCCGAAGGGAAAACAAGTCGCTCCTTTGACGTAAGGGCATATCTTAATTTTCACGTGAGCCCTAATTCACATATAAATCCATGCTTTCTGGGGCTTATACGAAAATTGAGATACGCCCTCACGTAAGAGGAGCCACGTATTGGGGCAGAGGAGGCGGAAAGAAGATGATTAAAAGATACATGTTGGTTGAGGGACCAGAATCCGCACTCTTTCCCTTTCCGCTTCCCATAAAATCAAGGAAAAAAGCAAGAAAAATAAAAAAATTTGTGGCGATGAGTGTCACCAAGACGGAGTTTAACCGAAGACAAGGACCAGGCAGTGGCGAGCCATGACTGGTGGATTATCGATTTTTATCCATTCGAAACTATGATAAAAAATCTATTATTAAGGTGTTCGTCGCGAACACCCTGCTTATCGATCCTTCTCCATAGGTTTCAATGGCAACCTATGAAACTTTATAGATTCTAAGAGGGGCCAGGTGCTCTGACAAGAATCGATTCGTTACACTGAAAAAAAAGGTTTTTGGCACAAGCATGATGATTCTTGAATTTGCCGCCAAGAATGGAGATGTTGCATGTGTGAGGGATTTGCGATTTGACCATTGATTCTTTTGTAAAAGTTCGCGAAAAACACGATGGTGCCACTGGTTTTCTCTGAAATCATCTCCCAAGCTCAAAAAAAGCTCTCAAGTTGAGGCCAAAATGGAGGGGATATCCCACGCTATCCTAAAAGTCCATCTCTACATCAAGAAAAACTCTCCATGCAAAGATAGGGAGCAAATACATTGACAGAGCTGCCACTTTATTTGGGGACTCCAACACTGAAAACACGGCAACCCTGCCAATGTATTTGCTCCCTATCTTTGCATGGAGAGTTTGTCTTGATGTAGACGTGAACTCTCAGGGTAGGGTGGGATATCCCCTCCATTTTGGCCTCACTTTGAGAGCTTTTTTTGAGCTTGGGAGATGACTTCAGGGAAAACCAGTGGCACCATTGTGTTTCTCGCAAACTTGTACATGAATGGTCAAATCGCAAATCCCTCACACATGCGACATCTCCATTCTTTTTGTCTTGATTTAAGCTGAATTTTTCTTGACACAATAAATTTTCTTTTCAGTGATATAAGTTTACACGGAAGGAATCCGGCGTTGCCAAATTGCTGGATCCGCCTCTGGTAACAGCATCGTCTCTCTCGTGCCATAAATCTAGAGTCTTCCCCTCCTCCCGCCCATCTGAGGTGACTGGATCCGCGTCTGGTAGTAGTTGACTAACTGAATCATCCGAGCAAAAGCGATGGGATGAAAAAAGAAAACCCCGGTAGTTTCCTCTGATTAGTCCCAGCTGAGAGCGACGCGTGGAAGTGTGTCACCGTGTTAACGCAAACAGATGAACAAGCAACAACTGCAGTGTCAAGGGTGCAGTGTAATGCATTCCGGTAAAATTTCTCGTGTGTTTACTCAATTCCTCCGGCAATGTGCTTGCGGCGCTGCCCGATTTCCTTTCGAAATTAGAGCTCCTGAAAAAGCGGAACATCTTTCGATCCGAGGCAATGGAGATGTTGCGTGTGTGAGGAATTTGCGATTTGATTGTTGATTCTCATGTGAAAGTTCGTGAGAAACACGATGGTGCCACTGGTTTTCTCTGAAATCATCTCCCAAGCTCAAAAAAGCTCTCAAGTTGAGGCCAAAATGGAGGGGATATCCCACGCTACCCTGAGAGTCCACCTCTACATCAAGACCAACTCTCCATGCAAAGATAGGGAGCAAATACATTAGCAGTGATGCCGTGTTTCCAGTTTTGGAGTCCCCAAATAAAGTGGCAGCCCTGTCAATGTATTTGCTCCTTATCTTTGCATGGAGAGTTTGTCTTGATGTAGAGATGGACTCTCAGGATAGCGTGGGATATCCCCTCCATTTTGGCCTCAACTTGAGAGCTTTTTTTGAGCTTGGGAGTTGATTTCAGAGAAAGCCAGTGGCACCATCGTGCTTCTCGCGAACTTTAACGTAAGAATCAACAGTCAAATCGCAAATTCCTCACACAGGCAACATCTCCATTTTCCTGTTTAAAAATTACACGAAAATTATGAGACAAATTACCGGCAACATGTGATCCAAAAATCCATGCGCTTTCCGGTTGAAATTGTCACGTAACGTTGGGCTGTTACTCTCATCCTAAAAGCTCCCACTGAAGTAATGTACCGCAATGATGACTGAGCTTTCTACTTGCCTTTAGAACTTTACATCGTAACGCACTGATCTCGATTTGACACTCGGCATGATTTCTTTTTCACTTTTATTTTCTAAAGGAAAACAACTGAGCCTTAACGGGACATTAAAATGTTAAACCAATTTTTCTATAAAGTAAAAAAACAATAACGGGTAATCTTCTTTCGTTATAAATTAAACAGTGTATCAACACGGCGGAAATTTTGAAGCGAAGAAAGCGAAGAAAACATGATTCAAAATCAAATTACGCTAAACGCAGTTAGGCTTATTCTAGTTAGGTCCATCTAATGACCTTGTCCTTGTTTCACAGACGAAAGAATGTAGCTGAATTTCGACTTAGCAAAAATTCCACTTATAAATTGTATTTTCAACAGGAAACTGTTGGACATTTGTAATGGAAAAAATTCACTGATTTTCACCGTGAATCATGAATTGGTCATTTTTTGTCTCTTTTTGAATTCAATACTGGTCTAAACAAGAAGCAAAAGGTCAATCTTGGCGTAAAGTGCGGATTTTTTGGTTGAAAGTCGAGAAATCCGTATTTTCCACCAAAATCACCCTTCAGACCCATGTTGCGGCCAGCATTAGACCCAAAATGAGACCAAAAATGATCCGATCATGACGCATTGCATAAAATATAGACCCTCGATGAACACTGATTTTCCCTTTGATTTAAAGTCAAAAATCAAAAACAATTTTGTACAGAAATCATGCGGTTATCTTCCCGAAAGAAATTGAGTTTTTTTTAGCTACTTTCGTAATCTTGCGGAAGTGTGTTATGCACTGGAAAAAAAAACACATTGGATCTAGAGTCCAGACTCTTGAAAACATTGACAAGAAAAAATACTCTTGATTCAATCAGATTTTTGCTTAAATCAAAAGGAAATCCGCTCAAAAATTAAGAGGCTGGGTTCTTGATTTAAGCTTAAATCTGATTGAATCAAGAGTATTTTTTCTTGTCGATGTTCTTAAGAGTCTGGACTCTAGATCCAATGTGTTTTTTTCCAGTGTGCTTTATTTTTCCAGAAGTGACGAATTCCGTAAAATATTATTTTCTTTCCTATTTGTAAGGAAGTTTCAAAAATACGGTATCCATCGATGCGCAACAATTTCGGATCGTTCGTAGTGGGGCCGATAAGTGGAAAATATCATAAGAATCGTGCACTTCTGGAAGAAAGCATGAAAATTTCAGGGATTCATCTCTACCCTATAGACATTCGATTCAGACATAGACCCCAAAAATCTGAGCCCCCTGGGGGGGCAGGGGGCCCCCCAAATTTTGAATTTTGAATAACTACTGAACGGCTAATGTTAGCGTAATTTTTTTTAAGCAGGATGATAGGAAATTTTATCAGGAACAAAAATGATTCCTATGAATTTTTCTGTGGGATCGATATTTAAGGCGTGAAACGGGAAAAACCATCGGGGGACGGGGAGCCGGCCGTTCTGAGGCAGATCCGCGCGCTGCGCTGTTTGCCCGGGACGCGCGCGGCGGCGCAGTACGGTGTTACCGACGAAACAGCCGCTTGTCTTGGTTTAATCTCAACGATGCGCAGTTTTAAAAATAATAATAAATTTACTGTACTGCCTAAATACTTTTCCTCAGTAATATAAGCTCTTCTTTTTATTAGTAATACATAAAAACAAGCAAAAGCGAAATACTCCAATGTGAGAGCGCCGAGTCAATAGGAAGGATCGGTCATCGCGCATCACGCGTCTTGTTTTCTCTGAATGCAGAGCTTTTCCGACCTCATTACAGAGTAAATTACCCTTTCCTCACGTAAGTTTTGTACAGGATTACATTTTTTTTAAGATATTAGAGCGAAATAACAAGTTTTAATACGATTTTGACCCACTTTTTCATGACTATTGGAAATGGCGGATCCTTCGTAACTTATTTTTAGCTTATTTTTCATGTTACTTTCGGCGAATGAGACAATGAGCTGCTTACATAACCATGAATTTTGCAAAACTTGATAGAGACATTAATTGAGGAGTGAGGAGGGAGGGGAAGGGGTCTCCACAGTCCCTTCGCCACTATAAGGTTACCAGATTTCCTTCAGAATGAAGGAAATATCGTTTTTCGTTCATGTTCATTGGTTTCTCGCAATTGCATAGGTACTGATTCATACGGAACATTCCGACAATGTTCTTTTCTCCTCTTTTTCCCTCCAGCCAGTCAATAGAAGTTTTCATTTTCATGAACTCCCCATTTTTTCAGTTATTCAACAAATATGCATATTTCAAAAAAAATAGAACAATACATTAAATAAAGGATAAAAAAGAAGATATCTGAATACTATCGCCTCTTTTTATCGAGTCATCCTTGAAGATATTATTGGTACTTACCACGACACATAGAAAATGGAATGAGCAGTAAAAAAAATCCATGTATATTATCTTACATTTTGTTGTATGGAATTTAGAGTGGAGTTGGTAACATTTGTATTGAAAAAAATATTAATATAGGAGGAAATTTATTTATCATGTAGGTTCTGATTCTTTAAAGAACCTCTGAGAAGGACCAGGCCTCAGGAAAAAATTCATTGCATTTCTTCTTTTTCAACCCGCAAATCTCGTACCGATTTTTGATTTGTATGGAGCTCATGGAAGAGTTCTAGGTAAGTATGTCGGAGACAATTTTCAAGAAACGGGACTTGCAAAATATGCAATGCACAAAACGTACACCTTAAACTTTATCGTACATTATAACACTGATCGAATTAGCTTTAGAGATTATCAAAAGGTTAATTTATCGTCAAAATATCAAAAAATCAGTCAAAATCAGTAATCAGTAATCAGTTGCAAAATTACCGAGATTGCGGAATATCGTACCTATGATGCGCCGACATAAGAGCAGGATAGGTTCCCAGTACTTAGGCGCGACTTCCTATCACTCAAATGGACCGTTTTGACAGATTAGCGGATACGGCGGCTAGTTATTACTTAATAATATTCTTTGTACTGTACAAGAAGCAGTCCAACAAAGGTTTTTTGGGGGTCATTTATCCCTATCAAGCTTTCTCAAGATTCTTTTGCCGTTTTTTTGGAGCAAGTTTTGAAGGTGGTTTTGGTCCTCTTAAAAAATGCCTATGCGTAGCAATGATGTACCAAAATGTTCCTGAAAGAGAGGAGAATAAGCATGTTTTTATGTATGTTCATTGTTTACAAAATTAGGCTTCCTGTCTTAAGTAAGCATATTTAGATACCATCCTGATGTCGCAGCACCGAGAGAAAGAGAAAGAAAAACACTTTAAAATCATTTTTCAGGTCATCGTGGTACACAAATAAGATTTGTGACTTTTAGCCCCCCCCCCTTCCCGAGACAACTGTGCCTCAGATTTTATTCCGTTCAACTGATGTCTGATGCAGTTATCTCGGATGCTGTAATAAAACTTGACAAACCCATACAACAAAACAATTCGGAACTCCAACACTTAACCCCTTCTCTTTCTGTTGCCGTGCGCTCGCTTGTATACATATATTACCTACATAAGTTAAGCCCTATTTTAAGGCTTTATAGGTAGTACGATATATTCACAATACTTTTAAAACTGCGCATCGTTGAGATTAAACCAAGACAAGCGGCTGTTTCGTCGGTAACACCGTACTGCGCCGCCGCGCGCGTCCCGGGCAAACAGCGCAGCGCGCGGATCTGCCTCAGAACGGCCGGCTCCCCGTCCCCCGATGGTTTTTCCCGTTTCACGCCTTAAATATCGATCCCACAGAAAAATTCATAGGCACCATTTTTGTTCCTGATAAAATTTCCTATCATCCTGCTTAAAAAAAATTACGCTGACATTAGCCGTTCAGTAGTTATTCAAAATTCAAAATTTGGGGGCCCCCCTGCCCCCCCAGGGGGCTCAGATTTTTGGGGTCTATGTCTGAATCGAATGTCTATAGGGTAGAGATGAATCCCTGAAATTTTCATGCTTTCTTCCAGAAGTGCACGATTGTTATGCTTATCGGCCCCACTATCGGCAATGATGGCACGCGTAAGGAGTTCGCGGTAGCCAGTAACTTAATAAAATAATCCTTCGGAGAAGAATCCATGGCGAAACTGTTTGCTTTCTCGAGTAAATATACTCTTGACCGCGGACCGAGGTTTCTCGGCGAGGAATTTTCAATAAAAATCCGGAAACGAAGCTCCGGAGAGAACTCCCGCTCTCACACTGCAGGCGGAGGGCTATTCACGGAATTTCCACGGAGCGCACTTGAGAGTTTAAGTCTCGCGGGAAGAATGGAGGGAAAGCGGGATTAGCGCCGCACAATGGGGAGAAGTAGATCTTGCGGTGGGAAAAAGTCTAAAACTTCAAGGAAAATGAAACTCTTGCATGTGTCAGGAATTTGCTAGTTTAGTCAGTGCTCCTATTCTATGACCGTCAAAAGTTCCGCGATACGGAGCTATTTTGCTCTAATTAATCCTATTACATGACCGTCGAAAATTCCGCGATTATTTTTAGATTTGTTCAAAAGTTCCAAGGAAGTTCTGGAAAATGCAAAAGATTCGGAACGTTTCGGGAATTTCAAAAGTTCCGGGAAAAACTCAGGAAAATCTCAAAAGTACCGAAATTCGGCACTAATTCCGGGAAATGAAAGCACTGATTTTAGTATTGATTCCTACGTAAACTTTTGCGAGAAACACGATGGTGCCACTGGTTTTCTATAAAATCAACTCCAAAGCTAAAAAAAAAAAAAAAACTCTCAAAGTTGAGGCCGTAATGGAGGGGATATCCCACGCTACTCGAAGTGTCCACCTATGCATCAAGACAAATTCTCCATGTCTGTGTCATTAGTTTCCCTGTGCAGATATAGGTGATTTTATGGATGAGTAATTAATTGCAGTTCCGTAATTCATAATGCAGTCTCAGGGTGTCTACTGGTACCCTGTCATTCAGATTCCTTGCTTTTTCCTCACTTTCCCGAAAATTCCTTTTTTGGCGATTCTCAAAAATTCTTGCTTTTTCCTTACCTTTTCCTCACTTTTTACCTACCTTTTCCTCACTTTTTACTTACCTCACACACATTTTTAACTATATTCGGATTGGAAATCAGTGGAATGATGGAACTACGAAGGAATGAATCGAAAAACACAAGGAATCGAATCGGGCTATTGACAAGTGGATTATGTTACGAAATCGCACACGGGCAAGGCTACTTTCTAGAGTTTTTTTACAAAAACCTCGAATCTCCGTACCTTTTAACCAAAAATTCGTTCCTTTTCCGTATTTGCGTACCGACCTTTCGAAAGCAGTGCTTTTTCAGTGTATCCGTATTTTTTTCGTACAGTAGACATCCTGTGCAGTTCAAATGTTTGTCCAGGAAATGAGCTACATCTCTCCTTGTGCGACGAACGCGGAGAACGCGCGGGAAAGCGCCACTACCCTTAGCAAAAACCTCATATCCACATACGCTTTTCCACGAGAGTTAACCGTTTTTCGCTCGGCAGGGCACAGCGGTTGAGATGATGGTGAGTCTCTGGAAGAACGGGAAAATCGACCCGGGCCCAGACGTCATCACATTAACTCTTCCGTGCCTCCAACCTCCACCTTGCCCGCCCTTTTTCGCCGTGCGCCCAGCTGGTTATCTCAATGAAAGTTATTTTCGGTCCCCCCCCTCCCCCCGTCCCCTTGCGGGAGCAGCCCCCCGCAGGCGTTCCATTCATCCATCACGGAAATCCCTTTAATACGTTACTTTGCTCCTTAATATATTGGCCTCGGCTGCGTCCCGAAGTACGCGGGAGTTCAAGTTTTCGCCGAACCGCGCGCCGCGATGTAGGGATTTCTGCCGTGTTGAGGATTAAACGACGAATGTGTAATCGAATTTTGCCGAATTTCCTTTGATATAATACGAATTTTCACGCAAAATTCGTATAATGTTCATCCGATTTTTCAGAGAATTTTATTTGTCATTTAATCTAAAATATCTAGAAACCTTCCGGAAATTATTCATGACTTTTAGAGAAAGATCAATAGATTTTTACCGGTAGAAACTTGGCAACGTTTAAAGGTTCATAAAATGGTTTTCATTAGCACGACAGATTGGTCATTTGAACTATAATTTGCAGTTGGAAACTGCGGATTCTGGCTTATTCGCGAAAACACTTATGGGCAGAGGGAAACTAATGGTGCATATGTTGTTTCTAAACGGAGCCAGAAATTTTAGTCCCAGCTGCTTTGCTGAAGGAGAGTGCCGAACAAGTCTCCGGATATGGCTGAATCCTTTTTGAAAAAACACGATTTTGTTGGACAAGTTGTGAATACTTTTTTTTGTCAAATTTTTCAGAGAAAGGAGGGGTATCAAATTATCGATAAGGGCCGTTTTTGGGCCCACTTCGAATTTCCTGAAATCCACAATTTTGTGCTCTCTCAAGGACTGTATTTTATTGAGTGCACCGTGAATTGGTCAGTTCTGGTCTCTTCATAAGTCTGATACTGGTCTAAACACGGGTTTACAGGCCAATTTTTGCGTAAAATGCGGATTTTGCGGTCGAATGTCGAGAAATCCGCGTTTTCCGCCAAAATCAGCCTTCAGACCCATGTTGAGGCCAGCATTAGACCCAAAATGAGACCAAAAGGACCAAATCATGATGCATCCCGTAAAATAAAGACCTTCAATGAGCACAAAATCATAGAGTTGAGGAAATTCAGCTATAATGGGCTCAAAAACGGCACTAATCGATACCCCTCATTTATTCCTAATCAGAGTTTCAGAGTCTAAAAATTTGTAGGGTAGAAATTCGTAGCTTCCTTAGAAATTACACATTTCGTCAGGAGAGAGTTGAAGGCAGTTGAAAGTTCATACGGCGCTTTTCCTTACAACGACAGAACGGCCTCTGGAACTGTAGACGTGGATTTTCGATAACTGCAAACTACCAGAGCAAACTACACTGATGGCTTCTGGGGAAAAAAGTCATAATGATAAATTGCCGAACATTCACCGACTCGTGTGGACACCTGGGTATGGCTTAATTTATATCTTCGTGCCCCCCTCCATCCGAAACTTTGCCTCAAAATAGCCTGGTTCACGTGTAACGATAGCTTAACTTGAAAAAACAAGGTCTGCGAATTTTCTGTTGAATTAATTTTCTTTTGAAGTCTTTGCAATTTTAAAAGATCCATTTTGACTATGATATTCTAATAAAAATTGCAAATCGACGGCCAAAGTGCTAAACCACGTACCTCTGTTTACGACGTTGCAGACTTCTGCTAAGCTAAGGAAAAACATCGTGTGAACCTTCAGGCGTTGCACAATTTCCTTTGACAAAACGCGAATTTCCAGGTAACATTATGAATATTTTCCTCCCAATTTTTCAGATAATTCAGTTCGCAATTCTACATACAGATTCTGAAAATTTAAAGGAAAAATATTCATATCTTTCCTAAAAATTGAACATTTTATCGAAGTTTTGGCAACTCTCGAATGCTCATACGGCACTCTTCCTTAGCACGACAGACATCCTATCATACTTTATTTTTCTGTGAAAAACTATTCAATGTAATTTCTCGATAACCTCCTTGCATTTTTCTCTCTGTCAGCAGAATATTCTGAATAAGTTTCAAGCTTTAAAGTTTGCTTGATTTTCTTCGAAAAAACAAAATAGAAGCGGAAATTTGGAACCTTCGTAATGTAGATACGTGGTTTTGCACTTTAGCCATCGAAATACCAGTCAATTTCCTTTTGAAGAAAAGGACAAAAGCGCATATTTGAAACACTGCAATTGAGATGCAATTCTAGTTGCATTATAGAAAGGAAAAGAGACAGCTACGAACGAGATGAAAGCAGGAATGCAAGCGCAGGAGAGAAAGGCCTTTTTCATTAATTATTAAATGGTCAGAGGCGACAGAGAAACGGGAAACGCTCTTTGTAATTAATTGAAATTACTCTTGGAGAAAGACGCAAGACGAAGGGGACTGTGACGGAGTATTGAATTTCAAGCTCAGATAAAAAAATGTATAATAAAATAAACTATACACGAGAGGTAGGTGAATACTTTAAAACTGAATTAAAATTAAGGTACAATATAGGTCTCTCCAGTCTTATACGCGAGTTGTTCGAATCTATTTAGAGACCTTCAATCTCAGACCCAATATCACTACATCCTACCCCAAGGAGCCTTGGACTGGAAATGAAAGTAAACACTCATGAGGGTCAAATGTCAACGTCCGTCCCTTTTCTACAAAGTAAACAATATTTAGTAAGTAGCTAAAGGTCAATCTACGACAAAATTATTTAGGTACGTAAAAATATATGAGACGGATGAACGATAACTGGCTACAATTCATTTAAAAAGTTTATTATTCGTTACTGGTTATACCGGTTATTATTTATTATAATTAAACTGGTTTCACACATCGGAGGCATGTATATAATAAGCTTTTTTCGCTCGGTATTCAAAAAAAAATTAAAGCAATAGGCGGGGCATTGAGTTGGTTCAACTGAATTTAGGTGCGTGCGGGAGCGCAGCCAGCGTTTCAAAAACGCCTTCAATTCACGAGGTATACTACTCCTACATCCTACGCGTTTAAATAGTTGCTCCGACTCCTGTTTGGGTTGATCGCGTGTATCTCAGCGCACTGATTCAGGATGATAGATCTGCTGTGCTAAGGAAGAACGCCGTATGAGCCTTCAGACGTTGCCAAGTTTCTCCGATAAAAACCAAATTTACAGGAAAAATTGCGAATATTACTTTCCAAAATTTTCAGACATTTTTGTACGCAATTTAATCTAAGATATCTGAAAATTTCAAGGAAAAATATGCATGTATGTTGTTAAGAATGCATGTTTTATCAACGAAAAATTGGCAACTTTCGAATGTTCATACGGCAATCTTCTTTAGCACGGCAGAGTTGTAGTTAGTGTAGATAAAAGCTTTCACCGTGCTATTGAGGTTCTTGAACTGTCACTGAGTCCGTAATTAAATATAGTTTTTCCTCCTTTCTTCACCGCCAACGAAGAATCAAATGAGGAAGAGATGACATCTTCCTCACTTTTAATGCTCAACTCAGAGGATTATGTTTTTAATAATTGGACTTCAATTTGCAATTAAGAACTATAATTTCTGGCTCATCCGAAAAAAACTCTCATGTGCATAGGGAAACTAAAGGTACTTATGTTGGTTTTAAACTGCGCTGGAATTTATGGTTCCTAATTTCAAAATGTAGTCTAATTGAGCTTCGTCAATATAGTATCTACGAAAATTTAGAAAATATATACTCGATAAGCTTAAGGGTAATTTGCATCAAACCCTCCAAAGTGTAGACAATGGACCACAATATAAGTTCCGAACCAGAAAAAAAACTTCACAAATTTTCTCTTCAAAATCTTAAATAGATAACGATTCGCAAAGCATGAAATTATAAAATCAACTCCTATACGAGATAATTACAACTTTCCCTTAACACAGATCAAATGGAAGTTAAATCATACATTTTACGTCATTTACATTTTTGCCATTTAACCGATGCTTAAACACGTACAAGATGATTTCAAAAAACATTTTCGCGTAGTGATTTAATTCTTGCCTTGCCTAGAAGTCCCTTTTTTAAAGAATAAGTAATTTATTTACAAAAGATGTTCGGTCTCCAGAATGCCTGTTGCAGAAGTTGTGTTCGGAAAATGATGAGGAAAAACAGGAAAACAATTAAGATCTAAAAATGGATTTTGACAGAGGAAGCTGAGAGAAATGTGATTGAGGAAGACAGAAAACAAGTGGATCAAGTCTTGAATTAAAGGCTTCGACAGTCGGATCGATCGAAAACAAAGGTAAACCCGCCTTTTTAATTACTCGGTTTTTCTAAGGTCACAGTCGCGGCTTTTTTCTTGGGAAAAAACTTGTGGTTTCATTGTTGCTTGACCTTCAATATTTTCTTTCTTCTGAGCAGAGGTGGATCCAGCAATTTGGCAACACCGGATTCCCTCCATTTAAACCTATGTTAATTAATCGATTCTTGTCGAAGCACCTGGCCCCTTCAAGAATCGATATATTTCCATAGGTTTCAATGGAGCAAAACAATGTTGCCAATGTGATGGATCCGCCAATGTTTCTGAAAAAAACTTGCACGATTACATCTCAAAATTTACAGAGCTGCGTGATCAGAGACGAGACAAAATGGACTGCATTTTGCAATTTGAACCTATAAATTCTGGCTCATCTGAAAAAACACTTATGTGCATAGGGAAACTAATGGCACATACGTTGTTTTTAAACCGGGCCGGAATTTATAGGTCCAAATTGCAAAATGCAGCCCAAATATGAATCGGCGCACAGTGAAACAAGCTAATGGAAAAAGTTAAACATGAAATTTTCGGCTGAAATTTCAAATTCTGATGTTTATTTCGTCTCAAATTCAATTTCAAGGGGTGTTTCTGAAAGAAAATTTCACGGAAACCATAATGGTGCCACTCTCAAACTTTTTTGTCTCATATTTTTGCAATATAAGCTTTCAAAGTTTCCAGATTTTGTTCGACTCCTCCTCAATGGCGAGGCGTGAATGATCGATTATCGATTTATTCCTATTTGAAGCTATGGTAAAGAGCCAGTTACTAAGGTGTTCGATGCGAACACCCTGTCTATCGGTCTTTTCCATAGGTTTAAATGGCAGGTCAATCGATATATCGCAAAGCACGCCACGCCTCTGCTCCTCCTATTGATTCAGTCCAATGTGCGGTGGCTTTCGGTACTCGATCGAAATTCCCATCAAGATCTGATCAAAATGAGAGGAACGGTGTGAAAGTCATCAGTCCTAAAATCTTTATTTCGCGTTATTTCTAAATGAAAACTTGGTAGAGACGGCAAGAAATGATGGATGATGGCATATTTTTGATGAATATTCGCCGGGCCGCCAAACTTGGTAAAGTTCAAACAGCCCCTCGAGGTTACAACACAATATTTCGAGATGAATTCAACTTTTTACCTGCTTACCATGAACGTGCGCATTTCAAGCAAGTTAAATTGAAGTATTCATATCGCAGATAAACTGACCTGTAACAAAAAGATGTGACCAAATTAGGGAAATGCTTCACAATAGAATGCCGCATGGTGACAAACAGTCATTAAATTGTCTATTTTGATCAAAATTGATTCGGAATATGATAGTCTATCGGGGCCATCGGAACCTCAGACTAACAAGCAAGGCATTTTAATTTAGCGAGGCAAAAGATAAATTCGGAGGTAAACGCCAAATTCCGCATAATATCAGTGGCGTGGCGTGCTTTGTGATACATCAATTGATCTGCCTTTAAACCGATCGAAAAATATCGATATACTTAACAGGGTGTTCGCGACGAACACCAAATAAAGAATCGATTCTATACCGCAGCTTCAAATGGAGGGATATCAAAAATAATCAATCATTGACGTCTCGCCACTGAAATAATGGTCGACAAAACACTT
This sequence comes from Bemisia tabaci, assembly GCF_001854935.1. NCBI lineage: Eukaryota > Metazoa > Arthropoda > Insecta > Hemiptera > Aleyrodidae > Bemisia > Bemisia tabaci. The sequence continues at coordinate 358,154 of NW_017547167.1, forward strand.
GTTGACCGAAAAATAAAAGCAAAAATCGTCTTATATATGATGACACGTGAATGCCGGATTGAGCACTCTGACTTGCATTTTACTCATTAGCTTAAGATTTTAGCAAATTTTTACTTATTTGCTGCAGATTCCTATACCAACTGCTCAACTCCTCTCTCAGTTCCTAACTATTACATACTGAAGGTTACGCTAGGTTACTGCTACATGGCAGAGCGGAGTCTCTAAAATAAATTGACTCTGTGCGTATTACATCCTTTGAAAAGCTGTGCGGCATTATTATGTGTCGGGTGGTTCCTTTGAGCAAAATTCAATTCCATTAGCCTTCACATTAGAGATTCCGTCTCGGGGAGATACCGACTTTTTGCGCGGCATGTTTTTACGCTGTATTCAATGAATCAACATCGAGGGCAGTCGTCACTCATTAAAGTAAGTATTTTGGGTGGAAAATCGACAGAAGGAGCTAATAAAACAAGCTCCGAATTTTTAATCCAGTTAAAGAAGATAAGGTCAATGTTTTTGGCGTTAGGAAATCGGTCCTTGAGAGAGATCATAATTAAAAAGTACAACACACAATTGCACCAACTAAAAAATGACTATATGTGTACGACCATACTGCCGTGCTAAGGAAGAATGCCGTGTGAGCCTTCAGACGTTGTCAAATCTCCTTCAATGAAATACGAGTTCTCAGGAGAATTCGTGAATATTTTCCCTTCAATTTTTCGGAGAATTTTATTCCCAGTACAATCTAAATCATCTGAAAATTTCAAGTGAAAACGTTCATGACTCACCTTAAAAATAAACATTTTATGGGAGGAATTTTAGCTACTCTCGGATGTTCGTACGACGTTTTTCCTTATTAGCATGGCAGTATAGTAGACACCTGGTTGCTCTCTATCTAATGAAGTGTCTCATTGGTGCTCGGCACGCATGTTCTTTTCCGTAAGTACTTTCACCGTAAGGATATAATTTAATTTCGCGTCTCGGAAGCCCAACAGAGCATGATTTCAACGTGTTTAACCTCGCACACGAACGTATAAAATGTGCCCAGAACGGAAAGAGCGGCGCGATCGAGGATCGAATCATAAATGACCTCGGGCGCAGTTGTTTCAATAAAGAAATCGGGACCGGTAATTATGTTCCCGGCAGTTCTTTTCTCTAAACCAAGTTATGAGGGAAGTAATTTCACTAGGTTGTGGTCCATTCCACTGACATCCTGCCCGATTACATCTGGAAAAATTGTATCCGTCTTCATGCACACAAGGAAGGTTAGTTATTTTAGTGATTCCATGAGGAGGGTATTGACCTGTCTCTGATGACTCTGCCCTCTCTTCTATTGGACCACATTTTGTAATGAGGAACCACTATTTTTAGAAACAACACATATGCCATTGATTTCCCTATGCAGAAAATTGATTTTATGGAAAAGCCAGAGATAGCGGATCCTTATTACAAAATGTATTCCAATTCGTTTATCAGTTTTACGATTTTATCCAATGTAACCATGCACGGAGAAAAAAAACTCGTGCGTGGGACCCGAAGTTTAGGTCATATGGATCTCTGAAGTTTTCAGATTGAGCATCTGAACACTTTAGGTCTAGCTACCGAAGTTCGGATCACACATCTGAAACTTCAGCTCTTGCATCTGAAGTACTTCGGTTCTCACGTCCGAAGTACTTCGGTTCTCACATCTGAAGTACTTCAGATGTGAAAACTGAAGTTTCAGATGTATGATCCGAACTTCGGTAGCTAGACCTAAAGTGTTCAGATGCTCAATCTGAAAACTTCAGAGATCCATATGACCTGAACTTCGGGTCCCACGCACGAGTTTTTTTTCTCCGTGTGGGGTCCAATGTATCAAAGTACTAATTTCCAATGTAACCATGGGGTCCAATTTACCAATGTCCAATGTAACCATGGGGTCCAATGTACCAATGTCCGATGTAGGGTCCAATGTAAACCGACCCGATATGTGACCAAGCCAGAGACAATGTATTTTAGGAACCCCACACTAAACATTTGAGAAATGTAATCGGGTGAGAAAGAATTAAGTGCAGAGATTAACGTTACTTTTTGCCCCGCAATGATGGATAAACTACCTGTTGAACAGAAAATAAATTAAAATTTGCCGAATAATGACTCATCTGTGTCACTTTGCAGCACTTTGCTAAGCGAGTTTTCTCAAAACAGGTTAGGTCTCCCAAGAAATTGCTAATTTTTTTGGTGATCAGTCATCGCACTAGGTGAATCTGCGCCTTGACTCCCGAGAGTAGTTTTAACAGGTGGAGATTGACACAACTGAAGATCAGGTAAAGGTAAGACGTCATCCATCAATTACATCATACTCGAGGAGGAGACGGGAACCCGTGACAGGTGCGTGACGGAGGGGAAGAGTTGTAATGCGCCGTTACAAAAATCGATGCAAGGGACCAATTTTTGAAAAAAATTTTGATAGAAAAATGTCAATTTTAATTTATCAACAGGCATACGCCATGTAGGCGTTGAGGAAGTCAAGCCTCCCACTGTCAAATCGTCGTTTCCTAGACGAAAGAGCGTAACTACATCTCGAGGTTGCAACATATCCACTCATAAATCCTATTTTTATTGAGAAACTGTTGGGCATTTCTAAAAGTAAATTTCAAAAAAATTGAATTGTTTTCAGAGTGAATTTTGCAACCATGGAATGGAAATTCGCTCCCTCGGGCCTCGGCTGGAAAATGAAGATAATCGTATTCTTACCGTGATTATCGATGAAGAAACTGGAATACACTGATAAAAAAAAAAGGTTCAAAGACATTTTTTTAGGTAGGAAAATTATCTTTGATTTGCATGAAAATTTTGAGGTAAAAAAATTGGTTTTAACTCAAACAAGCTTTTCTCTTTAATTCAAAGAAAATTATGAAGAAAATTGATGACGAAGCTACTTTTCTTTGAATTGAAAAAGAACTCATTTGAATTAAACACATTTCTTTTACTCAAATTTTTTTCTTCAAATTAGAAAAACAATTCTTAACCTCCAAAAATGTTCTTTGTATCATTTATTATTTTTTTTTTTTTTTTTTAAATTCAGAAAATTATTGGTACATGACCATTTTTTCAGTGTACCTCATCACCAAAAATATAAATTTGTACCTGCAATTTATATTTCATTCATTTTGGAACAATAACGCTTATGCAAGGTGTCTAGTATTGTTTAATTTTGAAAAATCCTAATATTTTCCTAATTTTTCCTGATATTTTATAAAAAAATCCTGATTTTTTCCATTTTGAAAATTCCTGATGTTTTCCTGATTTCTCGACTCCTGGCACGGTAGGCAAAAAGCAGTAAGACTTTCTCTGCTGAGGAGATTCTCGTAAGGAAAATTCCTGATAAAACGTTCGGATTTTTCCGATTTTCCTGATATTTTCCTGATTTTTTCCTGATCGACCAAAATTCCTGATATTTTCCGGTTTTTCCTGATGCTAGACACCCTGGCTTGAGAACTGACGTTTGCGACGCATCAATTCTACGTGCATTTGGTCATACCTATTGCTCGGATAAACATCGTGTTCGCGCATTTTTGCATGTCCAAACGAGGAAAATTTAGATGACTAATTCGCATAAAATCGTCGAGTCTAGCGTGCATGAAACGAGCGCGCCAAGTTGCGAAAGCAACATCCAGAACGTCTGCATGAATCAGCTTTCTGACAAATGAAAACGATAAGTTTTGCGTCAATCTGCTAAGTGCGTACCGTTCTGCTGAAAAATCTGTTTTCGTCCGAACGCGAGCTCTGATGGCGGAACGAAATGAATCAAATGCATACATACATATGCAAACGTCAGGGATCAATCTGAATCACTGCGAGCGAATTTTGTTACGTCTCAGACTACTGCATGCCGTGCTACGGAAAAACGCCGTACGAACATTCGAGAATTGCCAAACGTCCCTTGATAAAACGTGTATTTTTTACGACATTCATGCATATTTTCCCCTGAAATTTTCAGATATTTTAGATTAAATTGCGTACAAAATTGTCTGAAAATTTTGGAAAATAATATTCGCAATTTTTCCAGTAAATTCGGTTTTTATCGGAGAAACTTGGCAACAGCTGAAGGCTCATACGGCGTTCTTCCTTGGCACGGCAGATCTGTCATCCCGAATCACTGCGCTGAGATACACGCGATCAACCCAAACAGGAGTCGGAGCAACTATTTAAACGCGTAGGATGTAGGAGTGGTATACCCCATAGATTGAAGGCGTTTTTGAAGCTTTACTGAGTAACTTTAAGTAGCTTTACTGAGTAAAGCGGGTGAAGGATTCCCGTGATTTTGACAAGGTTTCACTTGATGAACTTATAGCTCCTGAAGAACCATCAGCTATAATGGACGCTAAAATAGGGTTGAAACGCGTTTTCAATAATGTATAACAATTTTTGCTTGATATAAATCAACCTTTCCTGAAACTTCATAAAAAGAAATCTTAGAACTCCGTCTTTTACTGTTCGAAGATGCGGAAAAAAACTTTTTGCGATTTCTTAACGATCACTTTTGCCTATCTCTCGTATTGAAGGCGACGGTATCCGAAAGTAAATCTTGGTTCCACCCCCACCTCAAAAATAAGGACTCTTTCCAAGAAGACATAAATGTCACGAGTATTGATATGACTGTAATCTTCCAATTTTTGCTGGGATGCAAAGTTCTCTTGAAGAAGGTTTTCAGTCATAAACTATACTTTTGTGGAAGAGAGGATTACTCCAATTAAATGAAGTAACCTTTGCAATGAACTTTCCAATCAAATAAACCGAAGCCTCAAAACATCGAGAGTTTGACATTGATCCTGATGCGATTATTTCGTACTTAAACTTTTCAGTAGAGAGGATTGGTAAAACGACGCATAATTTATCAAAATGACACCGACTTTTTCGCATGACTGCAATACACGGGTAGATAATTCAGTTACCATTTGGACGTCACCAAACAAAATGGAACTCTTGCTGAAAGGCAGTGCTACTATTGAACGTTTTGAAACTATACTCTGAAAGTTTTAAAAAGTTTTGAGCTTGCTACAGAAAGTTTTGACAGAGCACGTAACCACAAGAGCACGCCGGTGAAGTACATCGAATGTTCGATGTCTTTCAAATCTTCTGGTGTAGATGGATCACTTTTGAGATTTTGCGCAATGACGTTATTGTACATCCTGAAATGCATGAAAATTGTTTGAATATTATAATTTCAAATACTATTAGTTTAAATATATTTTCTGCAAGGTGTACGACAAGTTTGCAATAACGCGACAATGGCAGGTAAAAAGTCATTCCTAACTTCCGAAAGAACCTCCTGTTGATTGGGAGACAATTCAATTTAGAGTCTCTTTGTGCCAGAGTCTTCCCAATTTCCGCACGTTTCTCCATCTTTTCATTCCCTGATGAAAAAAGTGAAGTGTCCCTTCTTCTCTTTTCCCTCCCTCGATTCAATCAACATCAGAGGCGTCAATGGTCGATTATCGATATTTCCCCATTTGAAGCTATGGCACTGAATCGATCATTAAGGTGTTCGTTGCGAACACCCTATCATCGATCCTTTTCCATAGGTTTGAATGGTGCATCAATCGATACATCGTAAGGCACGCCACGCCACTGATCTACATCTCTCTTTTTATGGCGAGTAAAAACTTTAAGAGCGCAGCATGTTGAAAGATTCTCCTTCATCATAAAATACCCCACCTCTTCTTATCCACACTTGCGCTATTTTTTCTCTACCATTTAAGTTACATACTAATGTACGTTGTTGGTAATAATTACATGAAAATGGGCCCTGACATAAGTCTACAGCTTTCCAACATCAGTGTTCGCCTAACTCAGCATTTGATGACGCACGCTATAGCTTTCATTTTTGCATATTGACAATATATGTCTCAAAGAGCCTACCAATAGTCAATAGACAAGATGATAATATCAAACCTTCATTAATTTTCTTTCTATTTAGAGAGAAAATTTCCCTCGCTTGGAAAACATTTCGAGTGGGTCTTGTTGCAATATAACCATTTGATGAAGCACAGCCACTTCAGCATAATATGTTTATAAAAGTTGTGAGTAGTAACATGACATGAGATTGGTCAGTAAAAAATACAATTAAGTTGATTTTAATTAAGTCCACTCCATTTAACTTACTTACGATAAAAGAATCCATTCATACATTGATTAAATAAAGAGGAACCATGTTGAATGGAAAGCCTATATGCAAAGTTCCTCTTTATCTAATTTAGCTCGTTTAAGCACAAATACGTTCATTTAGCTGACATAAGAGCGTAACTACACATTGAGATGAGCCTGGAAAAACATTGAAGTGTACGGAGGACAGGGTTCATTCCAGAGTGGAGTTACGCCCTATGCCAGGTAGGCGACGAATTGATCAATTGATGATCGGGAGTCCGGGACCTGCTGTTTGCCGACTGTAAAATGCAGTTATGCATGATCACTGTTTGGATCAATGAGTTTACTCCGTCTGTCTTGCTCTTCGAACGGCGGTGAGCTTTCATACGCGGCGCCAAATGAAACGGAAATTTCCGACGCTCGCAATTTAATGCCGATACATGATTTTCAATTTAACCCCCTTCAAACGCGTCGACAAAGATTACCAACCCCGCTCACCTTTCCCGCCATCCCCGCTGTCGCCGGAATGAAATTCCGCGAGCGCTTCTATTCCCTTTTTATCTCCCAGCACAATGCGATTCCCTGTCGAAGATCAATAAATCCATCCGGTGACAAAGAGGATGAAATTGAACGATGATGAAAGAGGATAAAGTAAATATTTAAGCTCCGATTTATTTCCCGCAGAGGGTCCACATTGTGATGGAGGATAAGGAGCCCCCCTCTCCCCCCCCCCAGAACCAATTCACGCCGCGGATCGGACCCAGGGTCGAGTTGGAAGGGGGTGAAATTCCCTTACTCGCCTTCTCCTTTATCGTAAATTTCCATCGCTCTGAAGCTTTCGCGTAATTTGCGGATGATCGTGTTGGAGAAATTATGAATGGATTTTCGACCGTCTGCGGGAAGGAGGGTCTCGGTGGTGCACAAAAACTCAAAGCTGAGTCATTCATACCAAAGCGTAACCCTCGGATCGTTCATACTAGGGTATTTCACGAACAGTTTGAGACAAAAAGTGTTCAAAAAGGGGTGCCGAACTGAAGCCATGGAAAGGACCGCGTCCAGCAGAAAGGAACCAAGCCACATAAGCTATTGATACATTTTTATTGATACGTCAAAATTTTGAGGATTTGCTTCGTATTGAGCAGAAAATTCACTTTTTTCCACAAATAAATAAAAAAAAAAAACAAACAAAAAACAAAAACTGCTACATTGAAAAGTTTCCGCGAATTTACGTAAATGATCTCGAGTAAAAATATCGAAGATTTAGACGCGTTATTTACGTTCGTTCTATTTTCTTTTAAAGAAAAAAAAAAAAAAAAAAAAAAAAAAAAAAATTAAATGTCATCCAAGAATTTGAATTGTTACAATGAGGATACATCTTTCCTCTTTAATTATGGTAAAAACTGAAGCAGAAAGTCAAGAATAATTACACGCAGTCCCACAGCATACCTACAGTCTTGTGCGCGCTAATACGCATTTCACGCCAACTGGCCGACTGCACTGCGTTTGACGCAATGCGAGAAGTATTCATGCAGTCTTGTAGGCGCTTATGTGGGCTCGAAGCCGACCGCACTGTTTTGCGCAATGCGTGAAGTATTTCTACAGTCTGGCAGGCGCTAATATACGTTTGACGTCGGCCGCACTGTGTTTGGCGCGATTATTATTCGAACTCTCATTAGAATGATCGCGGCATCGGATAATAAAGCTAAAATTGCCAATGTTGTGTTTCGATGCCGTATGCGCGTTCCAACGTTGCCTCTTTTCTCCCGATCAAATACTTTTTCCGAGAAAAGTTAGGAAAGTTTTTCATACCCACGACCATTATTCAATCTTTTCACTTCATTATTTTGTCATCAGAAGGTATAAGGCATCGATAACTTGTGAACAAACTAATTTAAACTGGCGTTAACATACAAATGTATTTATTTTCCAACTGTTTCCTGTTTTGCCAAACTTCCGCCTTAAAATATCTTCACTTTAAATTTGCGCATTCCTGTAGCAGATACTAGGGTTTCTATTCGCGCAATCCTTACGCCTTTTTCGCGCAAGCCTCGTGTATTTTCTTACACCTTTCGCGCAATCCTGGGTTACCGATTTTAGGGATCTTCTTGAATCTCACTTAATAGTTTTAAGCAAAACATATGAGGTAACCTATGGAAAGGGGCCGTTTAAAGAACGATTATGAATACGGTTCTAAACTACTCGCAACTTATTCTTTGGGACACCAGAGAGGGCTTTCCGTCAAAATCTTAAAATCATACCAATATTACGACTCCTGTGAGATCGATTTTGCCTATCTCGTAAGATGAAGGCTGAACGTCGAACTCTTATTGCCGGATTATATGGGGATATAAATATTGTGACCTCTATGCATTCACATCATTGTCTATCTGACGAGGGTATTGAAGGCAACGGTATCCTGAAGTATAGATATACTTCGGGGATCGGAACTACAGTCGGACGACATAAAAATGAAGACATATTTCCGAGAAGTACATGCAAATCATGTGCACAAATATCACCTTGATCGTTTAATTTGCGCTAGGATTCCCAGAGGTCTTTTGATCGTAGTATTAAGTTAAAATTTACTTTTGTAGAGGAGAGGAATCATTCCAATTAAATGACGCGACATTTGTGTTGGACTTTTCAATCAATTAAGCCGAAGCCAGACATTTTTGATGCGATTAACTCGTAAACTTCCTCAGAGAACATGATTGGTAAAACGTCGCGTCTAATTTATCGAAATGTCACTACTTTTTCGCATGGCATGCAATACGCAGGTAGATAATTCAATATCGCCCTTTGAATCGCATTCAGCGAAAAGAAACCAGAGCGATTACAGTGTTTTAAAAACGTTGCCTTTTCATAAGTATCTAACAAATCTCCCAGAACAGCAAATAGTTTCGGCTTCCTACCAAAAAATTGTTAATTTTCAAAGAGAATAATTGTGTAAATTGTAGCGCTGTACATATATTAAGTATTTTTAAAAGAAAAGGAGAAGTTGCACGATTTTGAAAACACTGTAATCAGGCTGGTTCCTGTTTGCTAAATGCGATCCCTTTGGACGCCACGAGGCAAAATAATAGAGCTCTTGCTGGGAGGGATCACAATGGGCCTGTTGCAAACTTTTGCTAGAGCAAAACTAAGAGTTGTTTCTTATAGATAATGCCTCAAAAATCACGATGAGCGCATCGGCAAAGTCTGAAATGTACTCATAACTTCATAATCTGCGTAAGAAATTTGCGTTTTTTTGAGCTTCCCGCTTCAAAAACGATACTACGGCACAGGTGAACATTTTGTTAGAGGAGTCCCTCAACCGTCGGCAATATTTATCATGGCCGACGCTTGCGCAGTTCCGCGAGTAATTCGAGGAGAGTTCAAGGTCAATTAGGGTGGGCGAGGAAAATATGAACGTAAACACGCCAATTGTTATCTGGTCTAATCCTGTTCAGGTGTTATCTCGTCCCATCACACGTGTTTTGGTGGATTGGCGTCGGCCATGATGAATATTGCCGACGATGGAACGACTACTCTAATAAAATGTTCACCTGTGCCGTAGTATCGTTTTTGAAGCGGGAAGCTCAAAAAACCGCAAATTTCTTACGCAGATTGTGAAGTTATGAGTGCATTTCAGACTTTGCCGATGCGCTCATCGTGATTTTTGAGGCATTATCTATAAGAAACAACTCTTAATTTTGCTCTAGCAAAAGTTTGCAACAGGCCCATTGAACGTTTTGAAATGATACTGACATTTTTGGGCTTCTACAAAAAATTTTGAAAAGGCGCGTATCCACAAGAGCACCTTAGTGCTGCACGGAAATATAATCTCAAGGTGAAAATACGAGAAATATGTATTAAAACTTTTGAAAACGCTCTCACTTAATGATTCATTGAGTGAATTCATTTCACTTCATTAAGTGAAAGCGTGAGTTTTTTAAATTTCAAAAGTTTTAATACACCAGATTTTACTGTTTATAAAAAATTTTCGATCGTTGTATTGAAACGAGTAGTATGGTGCCTAGAAAAAAGGCACCAAGTGTCCAGGACTTGGACAAGGTGTCTAGTATTTTTCAATTTTAAAAAATCCTGATATTTTCCTGATTTTTCCTTATATTTTATAAAAAATTCCTGATTTTTTCATTTTGAAAATTCCTGATTTTTCCACTTTGAGAATTCCTGATTTTTTCATTTTGAAAATTCCTGATATTTTCCTGATTTTTCTCGACTCCTGGCACGGTAGGCAAATAGCAGTAAGACTTTCTCCGCTGAGGAGATTTTCGTAAGAAAAATCCCTGATAAAATGTCCGATTTTCCTGATATTTGCCTGATTTGCTCCTGATTGGCCAAAATTCCTGATATTTTCCGGTTTTTCCTAATGCTAGACACCCTGTTGGAACGATGGAAAATGGGTCTCATCAAGTTTTATCCCGCCGTATGACTGGTTATTGAAAACAAACTTCAATTTTATTCTTTGGATCTAAAGGTCTCCATGGGATCCGGTGTCCACAGTTCCTCTTCAAAAGGCAGGTGCTCGACTCGCCTACATTGCTATTCGATGCTGACATGACAAGCAGCAGACGTCAAACTCTACTTCAACTAGCGCACACTCCAGGGATCGATCCCTCTTGAGAGTTGCGAAGGAAAGGTCAGTAATGCATTAATTAATCTTAAAGTCAGTCGCCCTGTTGACACGACGCCCATCGCCGGTGTGTTAACGACGTCAACTTCGATATCATTTTAATCATACCCCGCGTCAGGCAAGAGCTACTCTGCTATGCTACGGAAAAACACCGTATGAGCATTCGAGAGTTGCCAAATTTCCCTCGATAAAATACTTATTCAGGGTGTGTTAAAGCTAATTAAGCTTCAACCTGATATGTCTCCGTGGTAACAGAGTTCTATATACATACGCATTGTAACGATATAAACCCGTGTGAATAAAGTCATATCCACAGCATTATTATGAATATTATTATTATGAAAGTGAATAGTTATTCAATAGTTCTGATTGTTGCTAAATGTACGCAACAGGGTGTCTAGTTTTTCATCGTTTTGGGAAATCCTGATTTTCCCTCATTTTTGACTACTAAATCCTGATCTCATAATTTTTCTAAATCCTGATGAAATCAGAATTTTTCGCGGAGGGAAATTAACGGACGTATAACGGATATTTAACGGGAAATAAGTGGATGGCTGACTTTACTCAAATCCTGATTTTATGACCGATTTTTATTCAAATCTTGATGAAATCGGGATTAAATCCTGATTGACCTCAAATCCAGATTGACCTCAAATCCTGATGCTAGACTAGTGGATCTAGTGTCTAGACTTTTGAAAACATTGACAAGAAAAAATACTCTTGATTCAATCAGATTTTTGCTTGAATCAAAAGGAATTCCGCTCAAATTAAGAGGCTTGGTTCTTGATGTAAGCGAAAATCCGATTGAATCAAGAGCGTTTTTTTCTTTTCAATGTTTTCAAGAGTCTGGATGCTAGATCCAATGTGTTTTTTTTCCAGTGTGTTATTTTCGGGGGAAAATAAGAATATTTTTTCTCGATATTTTCAGGAACTTTCGGAAAAATTGCTGACAAAATTATCCGAAAGATCAGAAGAAAATTATTCATATGGGTTCACCAGGAAATTCATGTTTTTCGAAGGAAATTTGGCAACGTCTGAAGGCTCATACTCCGTTCTTCCTTAGCACGGCAGTGTTCCATCGGGTTCCAGTGTCCGAGAGGTAATTGGTCGAGAAGGGCGAACGAGCGGGGTGGACGCTCTCTCGCAAATTCAATCGCTTATGGTAAGCACGGAACAGCTTGCCGCGCGCGGCTATTGATTCAGGCCTGATGAAGGGGGGGGGGGGTAAATAGCACCCGCACCCCGCTCCCCCCACCAGAGTGCCATTACGGGGGATTTTGGCCATTTGCCCGACGGCTCCGCAGACTCCGGGCTTTGACACTATGTTTCTGATAGGGTCGATTGCACTCACAAAACGTCGCCGTATAGAGACGGAGACGGAGAGGGCCATTCACTTACCAAGGAAATTGAGGTAAAGCTGCCATTCCTGGAAAGGGTTTTTGCGAGACAAGAGTACTTGCGGGTTGCTCAATTGGACGTATTTCTATCAGACGGAACTATGTGCATCATGACTTGAGCCCTGTTATGCATGTATTATTATGGGTCTCAGGACTCATCTCTAAATGCACATAGTTCCGTTTGGTAGAAATATCCAATTATAGGTGACCGTCTAAATGGAGGTGGACCTTCGTCCACGAAGGAAAAATTTACAGTGGAGGGAATTAGGAACCGTGGGGGGGGGGCACTTGCATCTTTATTTATATCTACTAGTCATAGTAGCTTGTCACCCAGAATGGAGATGTTGCATGTGTGAGGAATTTGCGATTGGACTACTGATTCTTACGTAAAAGTTCGCGAGAAATACGATGGTGTCACTGGTGTTCTCTGAAATCAACTCCCAAGCTCAAAAACAGCTCTCAAGTTGAGGCCAAAATGGAGGGGATATCCCACGCTATCCTGAGAGTCCACCTCTACATCAAGACAAATACTCTCCATGCAAAGATAGGGAACAAATACATTAGCAGGGTTGCCGTGTTTTCAGTTTTGGAGTCCCCAAATAAAGTGACAGCCCTGTCAATGTATTTGCTCCCTA